>OZ007561.1:195074951-195389951 GCA_963931875.1 Pollenia griseotomentosa | reverse complement strand
AATAAATTTAAAATTTTTTTTTTATAATATTAATTTTATTAAAGAAACAAATACTTACCGTAGCAACACAAGTGCACCGTATGAACGCAGTACCGTTTAAAGTATATACATTGTTAAATTAAAACGCATATTTTTTTAGACAAAGGCACTAAGTAGCTGACGCAAACGTAAAAGGGGTCTACAACATACGTAGATTTAGCTTAACAGCCTGTTTGTCGATTTCGAACGTTAAAGTTCGCATAGAAAATTATATTAAAAATAAAAACAAAATTCGAAAATTTGTTTTTGTTTAAAATGTAATTTTCTATGCGAATTTAAAAGTCTTAGGCCGAGGCCACGCAATGAGCGGCTAAGTGTCAAGCGGCTGAGCGATGAGCGTCAAAAAATTAAAACATATGAAATACAATTGAAGTGGCCACGAAATGAGCGGCATGCGAGCGAAATTTTTGAGCGGCTAAGCGGCGTCGCTCAGGAATAAAACTTGTTCTAATTTTTAGTTGTTTTCTGAGCGTCAAAGAATAAGCATGGCAAAAGTGAATGTGGAGCTTACAATTTCATCTGTACAAAGCCGACCGCTATTATGGCAAGACAGATTACCAAATTTTAAAAATAAAAATATAACCGGAAATTTATTTTTTTGTTTTGTCAATCTAGTGGTAACTGCTTGCAACAGCAAATCAATGGATTTCACATTTGGGTAGATTTGTATATATATGGTTAATGATGAACACCAAGGCCTGTTCGTCGATTTCGATTAATATATATATAATTTGTTTTTGATTTAAATGTAAGTTAAGCGAACGAAGTCTTTTTTGTTTTTTTTTTCTTAATAAACGCATTAAATTCATATGAATACGATTTTCGCGTAATAAAATTAAACAATCCACTTTTTACAATAGCATTTTAACAACTAACCGCTCAGAAATGACGCTCAGTAATAAGCCAATTGCCGCTCAAACTTGACGCTTTGACGCTCATCGCTCAGACGCTTGACGCTTAGCCGCTCATTGCGTGGCCTCGGCCTTACTCCAGTGATAAAATTGCACAATTCAGTAAAGCGTTTTAATTTCAATACACATTTTTCAAAACGTAGTGCTTAATGAACAGCACATTTTAAATTAAAAACCCGAAAATACATACAGAATATGTTTTCACTTTATTTTTTATTTTTTTTTTGCACTCCAAACCACATACAATTATCGACTGATCTCTTTTGAAGAACAAGATTTAGCAATTATTTGTGTTTAAAACAATTCTGCATTATCACTGCATTATTGCCAAATATACAAAAAAAAATGTATACCGTTATGCGCGGTGGGTACTTGTCTCATTTAAAAATCAACAAAATTTTTTTCTTTTGTACCATCCCCAAAAACGACTTTTTTTCGCGCTAAATATACCATTGCGAGCACTTTGCGCCGGTTGCGACTATATTGATAGAGAAAAAAATATTGAAAAATATAAAATTAAATAATTTTTGTGTTTTCAAATGGAATATTTGAAAACAAAATGAAAGAAAAAGAAAAAATACAACAATTGGAATAAATTTGGACATAGATAATAATTTTTCAAAAGGAAACGAAATATGTACGTTTACGATGGATTTGTGGGTAAAGTCCTGCGACACTCCTACGACGTACGACGTAGTTGTTTTCCTATCGTTAACGTCAGAAGAAGAAAAAATTAGAGATGGGAATAGCCGACAGCGACTTAAAACAAAACGAAATAAACGTGGAAGTGATCTAGTCGTCCACTTGGTGTGTCGAAAACTTAAAATAAACGTCGATATCAAAAACGGCTTATTGAAACTTGATTACTAGGGATGCGATTTCCATGCAAATGCATGTTTTTTGTCGATTGTCTAAGATCGATGTCGACCAGAAATTCCGAATCATTAAATTTGCGTTAAAATGGCATCGCTTTGTTTTTGCATAATGTTGCGTATTTTGGTGAAAATGTATATTTTTGCATATTTTGGTTTTAAATGCATATTTTTGCATATTTTAAAATTTTTTAGTTATTTTTTTTTTAAATTTCCATATTATAAAAAAAGTTCTTCAAACAATTTCAAAATTGTATACAAAAAAAAAAATCACCCAAAAAATTTTTTAAAATCAATAAGTTTATTTTTTTGGAGCTCTTCTTAAAAAACAAGATTTGGACAAAAGATCCCTAAACTTTTAACCTATGCAGCAGCTTACTTTGTAAAGACTGCCAATTTGTCTAAAACAATTTATCCAAAACTGGTACATGTAACTTCCTTGGCACGTGGGTTCAATAATTCGATAATATTGATTTATTGATTTCATATGCGAAAAAATATTTTTAAAGGCTCCTTCAGGAGTGGCAAATTTTTAATGAAATGTTTCCCTTGGTAGCCTTAACATCGCAGCCGGTATTAACAAGAAGGGGAAACTGGCTAGATACTTTAGAATACTATTCGAAAAACTTTGAGCAATTTAAGAATGTTATTGAATAACTTGTTGCAACCGATGCTTATGCAATTAAAAAAGTAAACGAAATATTAAGTTTAAATAACATCAAAAGTCAAATAGCATTTGTATTTTTCAGCTTCGGATATATTGCTAAATCAATAACTAATTAGGAATGATTCAGTTCACTCAATAGTCAACTCAAATTAATTGATGTGACAGAAAACAAATTTCAGCTATTTTTGATCTGGAATCAAATGTGGGATCTGAATTAGAAAATTAACATTCTCCAAATGAATTGGCATCCTTCAAGTATGCTGAGATCATTTTCCATGTACAAAAGCTTTTTAACAGACAACGGTTTACTTTTGATGATATAAAAAAGTATTTATTTGATTATGCAAACAAAAATTTTAATTCTGTGGTTTTTTTAATTAAGTTTTAAAAAATATTTTACCTATGAATAACAATAGAATAAAAACAACAATAGAATTTTTTATTATTTTTTTTTTTTTTTTGTTTTAAATAAAATAAAAAAGCAAACGCTTTTTATTGAAAATGTTCAAGTTTTTAGTGCATATTTTTTATTTTTTTTAATGCATATTTTGAAGAGTTTAGTGCATATTTTATGCGCATATTTTTGATTTTTAGAGGCATAAAAATCTCATCCCTAGTGATTACCTTTTCACCCATGAAATTTCACTAACGATTTGTAGAGGGAGTTTTTTTAGACGTATAGAACTTCCAATACGAATAACTGTCAGACTAATGAAGTGAACATGAATCTTTTCGGTATACTTTGGTATAGAGCACTTCGTCAAGTTTGCGGTGCGCATAATCTTCCATCTGTGCAGCAAATACGCAATACAAAGGCTCGCGTCATGACGAACTTTTACTCTTTTGGAAAATATTCATCCAAATCTAGCCCGTGCCGTGCTAACAGAAGAAGCCATCGCCGCTGTAGACGAGAGTGTGACAAAGAAACTCGTGCTATATATATATATATATATATATAATGCTCCTGGTGCAAGAGCTAAGACCGGCGTCGTGTGTTCATTGAATGGGCGAAGAATCATTTGGAAGTTAAACCAGATTTTTATCTTTAAATCATTTAAAAAAAAAGAGAATTGTCGTTTTTGGCGAGAGCACAATCCTCTTAAGACTCCATTAAATTCCAAAAAAAATCACTGTTTAAAGTGCGGTGGCGACTCATCAGACCATTTGTCTTTAAATCCGAAACCGGTGCCAACATTACCAACATTTCAGGCAACTTTTTTTTTTTTTTTTTTTTTTTTAATGAATTACAATCATTCTTTTTTTTTTTTTTTTTTTTAATTTCCTAAGCTAATCCCGCGAAGCTCTATGCTTGTCTGCAGGAAAGAAACCAGAGTCTCTGGCGGGAATCGAACCCGCAATCTATCCTACCGCTACCAGCTATCCTACCGAGGCACTCAGTAAATAAAACAGTTTTCTCACAAATGTAAAGGCAAACTTGGAAAATTTATTCGTAACTTTTATGCAAAACATCTAGATAAAAATGTTTAGTCAAATAAAGTGCTGTTTACCTTTTATAAAATATCCATAAATAAAGTGGAGTTTTTTTATCCTTTTTAAAAAATGATGTCCCATGTGACTTCTTTATTTTAATGTGCCTTGATTAGATCGGAAAGCAAAGCAATCTTTCAATTTTTCGTTAATAAATGCTATAACTAAAAAAGTAAATATTGGATGTATGTGAAAATTCACGATATCATTAACAAAGAGGTTCTATACCATATTCCTACGTTTAAGTAGATGCCGATAAGTTGTGCTAGAGATATGGCAACATCTGCATACCCTGGTTATGTCTAGGAAAACTTATGAAAATATGTTAATAACACTGTGCTCGAAATTTACACTTTTTTTTAGACAAGCCGGGCACATGCATGGCTTTTTGCATAATTCGGGTACGCTGAATCCAATGGTGTCCACCGTTTTTTTTAGGTTAGCTCTTGTTTTCGAGATATACCGTTATTTCGAAAACGAAGGAGGTTGTCCGCAATAATTTCCTTTAAGAAGAGATAATTAATATGAGCAGGCGTTTTAGAAACATAATTTTTTTTGGAAAAAAAATAATTTTTTTATCAAAGTTTCGAAATATTTTTTTTTTTTTTTTAAATTCATAAACAATTGGAAAATGCAGCTAGGCTTCTAATTTTTTGCAGACATATAAACGAAGCTGCAAACAAAACAAGCCATAAATGATTAAAATCGGTTACCACCTTTTGATTTTATTCACAAAAGTCAAAAAATTTTATGTAATTTAAGAATTTCATAAAACGCAATATTTGTATGGGAGCCCCCCTAAAAAGTGGCGATAAGGGGTAATTATGCATCGAGAAAATGTTAAGGACAAAAAACTAATTGAGGTCGGTCATACATTTTGTCTTACTTGGGGCGACTCCTGGGCATTTATGGGACTTTTTTTTCAATATACATATTTCTAATTTGTATTGACTATTTTGTATGGGAGCCCCCTTAAAGGTACGTTCAGACTAATGAAATATTTGACGAAAATATTTGTTCTGATATTTGCTTCAAACTATGTGAAACAAAAAAATATTTTGTTTAATGTTCAAACTAAGCTCAAATATTTAACAATTTTTGTTTGTTAAAACAGTTGGCAAATAGTGTCAAATAAAATAAATTAATTCATGTTTGCCATGCGTTCAGACTAAATCAAATATTTGCATCAAATAATTATTTGATGAAAGTGTCTAAAAATAAAAATATATTTCCAAAATAGTAAAAATGACCGCAGAAGCTATTTTATTTATTTTATTTTGTGGAGCAACATATCTTATAATGTTAGAACAGGAGAATGAAAAAGGGAAAAAACTGGAAGACAATGGGTAACGGAAGGAACATGGCTAAAATTTGTGAAAAACTGCAAACTTGGAAATAAAGCCTAAAATATATTTGAAATTGCTAAATCGGTTAAAAAACAAAATGTCGGGTAAAAAGAAAAAAAATTTTGCAAAAATAGCAAAAATTCGCGAAAAATTTATTTATTTCAAACAAGACATAAAATTAATTAAAAGCGCCTAAAACTGTAAGGAATGCCAAAAATTCGGTAAAAATTGCTAAATTAGTGGAAATTTGCTAATAGCGGTATTATAGCAAATCCTATTAATTATTAAAAATCGTTAAAGCTGTAAAGATTCACAGCGAAAAATCACTTTTTCGCGAGCATGGCTAAAATTCGCGAAAAATTGCAAACTTGGAAACAAACCCTAAAATTGATTTAAAATTGGAAAATTGAAACAAATTGTCGGAAAAAACAAAAAAATTTTTTTTACAAAAATGGCGAAAATTCGCGAAAATTTTTAATATTTCAAACAAAGTATAAAATTGACTAAAAGTCCCTTAAAATATAAGGAATGGCAAAAATTCGGTAAAATTGCTAAATAAGCGGAAATTCGCAAAAATTTGCTTATAACGGCATGATAGCAAAGTTTAATACTTATTTACAATCGTTAAAGCTGCAAAGAATCACAGGAAGAAATCGCTTCTAATCGCTTAATCGATTAAAAAGCAATATGTCGGGTAAAAACAAAAAAAAAAAAAAAATGTTGCAAAAAATATCGGAAATTCGCAAACAACTTTAATATTTCAAACAAGCCATAAAATTAATTAAAAGTCCCTAAAAGTGTAAGGAATGGCAAAAATTCGGTGCAAATTGCTAAATTTGCGGAAATTCGCAAAAATTTGCTAATAGCGGCATGATAGCAAAGTCTAATAATTATTTAAAATCTTTAAAATTGTAAAGAATCCGAAAACTTACAGGAAAAATTGCTTCTATCGAGAACGTGGCTTAAATTATTTGTCGTTGTTTGCTCTTACAATTTTTTTTGTAATATCAAATAAATGTTTGCTCAAAAATAACTAAAATATTTGATATTTTGTGTTCACACTATGTTCACATTGGACAAATATTTGTTTGCCGGCAAATACTTTTATTTGCTCAAAATCAGCTTTTATTTTATTTGAAACTCAAAAATATTTTGTGTTCAGACTACGTTAATGAAATATTTCATGTTTGCTTTCAAATATTTGATCAGTCTGAACGTACCTTAAGGAATGGAGATAGCGAAGAAATTTTACTTTTCTTAAAGGAAATTCGCGGAATTTCGTTTTTTCTTGTTATTTCAATAAACTAAACCGTTCTTGAGCTACGCGAATATATGTAGTGCAACCTCCTCAATTTTCGAAATAACGGTATATCTCGAAAACAAGTGCTAACCTAAAAAAACGGTGCGCACCATTGGATTCAGCGTACCCGAATTATGCTAAAACGCCATGTGCCCGGCTTGTCTAATTTTGCCACCAGCACAGTGTAATTAATGAGTATTGCATTAAATTAAAAAGGATAGATGCATTTTCAAGTTTAAGAAGAGTGCAAAACTTAAATGGAATTAAATAAAAAGAAAATTAGAATTCACTAATTGTAAATAATTTTAAACTTTTAACTTAAATATTTCGTGTGGGTAAAAACGCATGGTTAAATTGTTACTCACGCCAAATTTTGCTGATTCCACCATTTGAAATATCACGCTGGTAAAGAAGTTGTCACAAATAATGTATCGATCATTCCATTAAAAAGATTAAAGCACAAATCCTTTACCACTTTTATTTCATATTTAGTTGGTTTGACGGTATGTATTTAGTGAAATCAGTATCAAGACGAAATTAAATATTTGCAGACAAAATTAAGAATAATGAATAAAACAGACTAAAAACACCTTAGCCTGCCTTAGCTTTGTATGTTATTAAAAAAAAGTTTTAAACAATTATTTAAAGCAACCATGTTCCTGGACATACGTAGGATCAAGTAAATTTTTCATTTGGATTGCGAGTTAGAATACAATTAAGTGATTTCTGGCTTTTATTAGACATATGTCCTTAGGTTATGTTTTATTTACCCTTTTTCTTATATAGTACCTTTTTGTTTTATTTATTTAACGTCTTTCATGAAAAACAATTAACTTAATATCTCCCCCAATTTCTCACTATTCATGTGACATTTCTTTTAATACTTTGTGACAAGTCGAGTTGACATGTTGGCATGTTGTTACACGATTAGCTTTAAAAGGAAACCACTTAAATAAATATAAAACAAGTTTTGTATAAAACCTACAACATCAATTTCTTTTTTTTTTGGCACATACAAAGAAAAAACATAGTTGAAACATGGTCCTGGAAAAAACCTTGTTTATACTTAATTACCATCTTATAACCGTGAATGCAACATCAAACGAAGCGGCATCATCTGGGGACTAAATGACCGCTTGAATTTCCTAGACAGCTGAAGCGGTTGCCCTTCTGGAATTAGATTTAAAGGACGTGGAAGTCACTATATTCGAAAAAGCAAATTTTGAGCATGGTAAGGGTGACATAGGAAAACCTGCACTACTCTGAGGCAGCATCCATTATTATTCCACATGATTCGGGCTTGCTCACTAAACCTTAAAGGCTAAATATATATAAATAAATATATAGCTTGTATACAAGCTATTATATGTCAGAGGTACAGAGGTATATCTTGTATTTTGACTGAAAACACATTGGTTATCTTCATTATTTTTGATTTCAGTGATAAAGGCACAACATCTGCGGCCCTAGAGATTGACGACACGTCAACCTTGATTGTTTCGGGCTATATGGCACAGGACCACGGTGATGGGCCCCCAACAGGTAGATCCATGGCATAGTGGCCAAAGCTGACTTCATAGAAACATTGGTGGTTATTTGTGCTGATGTTAATGCGCACCACATTTACTTGGAAAAACAAAACATTGACTCGTGAAAAAAGCATCGCCTCGACACAGGTCTCTGGTCTACACTGTTGGTTTCAAGAGGGGCAGTAGAATAGGTGGATATTTCTACATCGAGGAACTGGGTATAATTTTCCCTTTTAGGCTGCCGCATGAAAGTAGTGTCATGTAGGGGAAATCTCCGCCATAAAGTGATTGGCGAACTGGCTGAGGTATTATCGTATATATATTTACGGAAAGCAAGGCTGCCGTTATAGCTCGGGCTGGTGTGTTAACGATATCGACGTTAACTGTGGAATGTCTCTACCAGGGCACAATGATTGCCTGAAGAACCAAAATGCAGATGTTCTGGTAAAACAGGGCTGTCTTTTTACGACATGTTCTTGGAAGGCCTGATGTAGCCTCTGCAGCACTCTCTATAAACGAGAGAGTTGAGGCGGTTCGAGGCTGCAATGAGGTCTGGGATATAATCGGATAGATATTGGCTGATTCTGGTTGAGGGTATCACTGTTGGGAATCAATTTAACCCTCCTCGTGTCGCCTGCCCATTAAAAATAGCCTAACTATTGAGGCGCTTGGACACAAAACTGACGATATTTATTCTATCAAGTTCTTGATTCAAACAATTCCTCAGGAGGTAAACAAGCAAAAGCAGTAAGGAACGCTATTCCTGTTCCAGCTTTACACAACTTTAGCGGTAAAGCTCCTTACTTGGATTAAAGCTTTTTGAAAATCATTAAGGCTTACTAAACAATCGACAAAATAACACAAAAATTTTGCCAATAGAAAAAAATGGTATGCGTTTCTAAATTCAAAATTAAAAAATAACCCGTATAGCCTGCGACACCTAAAGGCCCAACTATAATATGCTTAAGTTGGCTTAAGCAAATGGGCGAATACATGTAAATCATATATGTCAAACCATATTGAACTTAAGGAAACTTTTTGTTAAATTTTATGAATCTGTCATTTGCTTAAGCAAGGTGCGAAACAAATCGCACTTTCCGTGCGAAATCAAATGTTTTTTGGTTTTGTTTTTGTGTTTTTAAATGCATTTGAAAAGATTTTTGTTATTTTTTGACAGGAGTTTAAGCATATTATAGTTGGGCCTTAAGTGTGTGTATAAATTTATTGGAACACAAATAAAAAACGTCTTGTATAGTACATAAACAACTTAATAATTTCGCTATTCGTACTCGCAATGACACTTTCAACTGCTTTAAATTTTAAGAAGTTTAATATTTCCAGTTGTTCTTTAGAATGGCTTACTCACCTTTCTAATTCATCGTCGTTTATTTTCTGAAAAAATTTCTCCAAAACGCAAAATTATTTTAGCACACTTTCCTTAAACAATATTCACTTTATAGACATAACAAGCTTTTGTTTTCGCTTTATTCTGAAACCCATTGTTTGGTTCTCCTTTTTCGCACATTTTTTGCTGACTTATTATTACAATACAATTTAAATAGAAAAAGAATAGGGCACAAAGGATAATAATAAAAGACGTTTACAAGACTATAAAACTAAATAAACATTGTTGACTTAAGTGTCAAATAAGAAAAGGCACAACAAACAAAGGTCACGAAAGAATTAAAATACTAAAGCAAAGACCAAAACTAAATAATAAAAAAGTGCGACAAACATTAACTAGAATAGAAAAAATAACATGAAATGCTGGGAGGGGATCAAACATAAAAAAGTTAGGCTTTGGAACAACTTTAAGTGATGTGTGCCCTTCAAGTCTTAAGTGTAAAAGCAGAATACAGCCGTGTCAAATTTATGATCAGCACCACCATAAGTTCGAACTACACATCGATAAATTCTTTAATACATAAAAAGCAATCTGATCTGCGATCCAGTCTCGCATGCAGTATTGATGGATCGATATCGCAGAATAGCCTAATTTTATGTTATCTAATGACCTTTTAAAATGAATCGCTATCCAAATATTACAATTAGAAATTAAAAATGGTTAAAACTGGTGTTTATTAAGCCGATCTGTACGCATGAGTAGCATTTGTACATTTTGCTAGACTTAACTCCAAAATAGTTCTCTAGGACAATCAATTATCTTTGGAATTTAATATTTTGTTTAGCTGCAGAATTTTTTAAAAACAATTTCTTCCAGGTGACGATTTTTATTGTGGTGGCGTGATGAAGTGGTTTAAGCGCTTGCCTACAAAACCAAGCACACCAGGTTTCATCCCTCCACCTGGAAAAGAGAGGAACATCAAGGTAACCCCCACCTTCCGGAAAAAAAGTTAGGAATCAATCTTAGCAAGCTTCCCCACCACTACACTGAAAAAGGCGGATGGCGTTGTTTTCAGGCAACGTTAGATGGCAGCCCAATTATCCTAGCACCTGCTACAGCAAATCGATCATCTATTTAGGTGGAACAAAATCCGATTAACGAAATTGATAGAATGGATTAATACTACAAGAACAAGGAAAGTGACGTCTTACATGGGAAGACAAAAAAACAACTGCAACAAATCGTGAAGATGGTAAAAACTTGTTTAAAACAGAAGTTTCTTAAAGGTGTGAATAAAAAAATTAATGGTTTTCATGGAAGTGTTTTAAAATTATCGCTCTTGGACAAAAATTTCATCTGCAATTATGTGACAGCATATTTGATAAGAAAAAAAAATGTCCACAAAAGTGCGTAAGCGCGCGTGACCAACTTTTTTTTCTCGTGACAGTGCGTGACTAAACATGTATAAGCTTAAGAGGGAGAAAGACAGAAGTTGGGCTAAAATTTACCTTGAAAAAAACAAAACAAGGAAAAATTTCCTTATGTGCTTTGTTAGAATTACACTAGTAGGCATAATTATTTTGACGAAATAAAAATCGTGCATTTTTACATTTGATTTTTAAACGGCTTTGTTAAAAATTCTTTTTTATTTTTATTTTTTCCTTTTCATTTATAACTTATACAAACTTAAAAATAAGCAAACAAATATTATTTCATAGAAACTTGTAAAAAAATTAAACGTACACTCACAATATTCTGTACGTAAAATTAACTGAAATTGTAATATCAAATAAATGAAAGTTCAATTAAAAACCGGTCTACCTATTTTTCATTTATTTTTAACAAAAAGTTCATTTAATTTTTACTGTCAAAAATTCAACACCATATTCCGTAAAATCAAATAAATATTTAGTTATTTTGTAAAATTTTACTGTCAAAAATTCAACACCATATTCAGTTAAAACGATTAAATATTCAGTTATTTATTAAAATTTTACTGTCAAAAAATTGACCCCATATTCAGTAAAAACAATTAAATATTCAGTTATTTTATTAAATTTTCGTTTACTCAACAAAAGTGCCGAATTTCTAAAAAATACCAGACAGACACCTGTCCGCTTGTTTTTCTTATAAGGGAGAGAGGGAGAATATTTTTATTTACTTACCCAGTTACACACGTTTGTTTTACTTTTGTTGTACTGACCACGTTTTTTACAGAAGAACTCTCAATTATAAGACACCAGCAGCATGACCGATATGGCTTCGCAATTATTTTACTTCTAAAATTTGATGTATTTAACTAAATTATTTAAACAAATAGAAAATGGGAATTGCTTACACAAAACAAGCAATTCATTTTTTATAGATAAGCAAAAATTATTTTTTGGTAGTAAAATTATATAAAATAACTGAATATTTAATTGTTTTTACTGAATATGGTGTTGAATTTTTGACAGTAAAATTTTATAAAATAACTGCATATTTATTTGTTTTTACGGAATTCGTGGTTGAATTTTTGACAGTAAAAATTAAATGAACTTTTCGTTGCTTTAAATTACATTTTTATTTACTTTAACATAAAGAAGAATTTAACTCAATCAACGGACAATATTAACTGCAACTGAAAATCCGTATTAATATGCACTTAGTTTTTTGAATAACTGTTAGAATCAGTTAAAAATAAATTTGCTTGGAATTTTAAATGTTTATTTATTTAAAAATTACTGAACGGAATATTTCTTAAATAAACTTCTGTCCGTTACTGTAATAATATTGTGAGTGTAAAAATGCACGATTTTTCTTTCGTCAAAATACTTATGCCGACTAGGTTATATATCCTCTTTGCGCTGCCAAAACTGTTTATAACTTACATGCACTGGAACATTTCCTACTAACTCCTTTTATACTCTTAGAAACCCTTTTCTTATTTGAGGATGTTGCTATCACGACTTATGGTACCTTGGGGACACCATTAATAACAAACGACTTTATATAAAAAGCAAAGCATAAAAACAAAATGAAAAAAAAAAAAAATGTATGCACTGAAAACATAAAACCCCCTCAAGCAAATATTCTTGACAACACCAAAAAATAGCGAAATACTTCGGCACAAGACAGTAACTTTAATCGAAGTTCAATGGGATATAAATTTAAGATTTTGTTTCCTTGTGTCGTTTTTTTTTTGGGCGTAACTTACATTTTCCCTGACAGCATCTAAAACAAATGCCTGAGTAATTTCAATTTAAAACAAATTAAAATGCATGTTAACCCATTTCTGTCATCTGGCGATTTTTCGACAAGTACTTTGATTACACTGCTTTACAAACTTTTAATTTCGAAAAATACCACGAACGCCACATGCCTAGATAAGTTAATTGGGACCTCCTGAACACGAAAAACGCTGTAATTTTTTTTCTAAGTACCGTTTTTTAGATAACGGTAAACCAGTGTTATTATAACTATTTAATTTTTATTACTATTAATTTAATTTAATTTTTATTACTATTAATTTAATTTAATTTAATTTTTATTACTATGGTGCTGACTTTTATGACTCTTTAAAAAATTTATCTAAAGCCGCAATATTATTACTAAAATACTACAATTAGTTCAAAAGTCAGGATTTGTTGATACTACTTAATCCATCTGTCATATGTAGAAAAATATATACATGCAATTATAACGTTTTTTTTTATGGAACTCCTTAGCTTTATTCTTTTATTGCGAACATAAATTTACAAAAACATTTTTGGGCATTATTTTCTACCACAATATGTATTAAATTGAAAAAAAAACATACAAAATTTTATTGAAAACGGTAAAATTTTGTGATTCCTTTGTGATTTTCTATGCAATATAGAGATTTTAAAAGATTTTTCTATTTTCACAACTTAACGATTGTCTGCTATAAAATAGTTTTCCAAACTTATTGTGAACACCAAAAAAAAAAAAAAAAAAAAACCAAAAGAAAACATGCATATGCATGCATGTTCAAATGTATGGGAATTTAAGGATAAACTTTTTCTGTTTCTGCCGGATTGTGATCACTACAAAAAAAAAAAAAAATTCAAAATGGAACTAAAACTAAAAAATAATTATTGTAAATTTTAAAGAGATTTAAGAAGTTAATTGTAACAACCATAGAAAATTTCAATTTTGAAATAAATAAACGAATAAATTTGTTTTTATTAAAGTGTACAAGTTATTATTTATAATTTGTAAAAAAGTTATACAAGAAATTAAATTTTTATCAATAAAATTTTTCTATTTGAAAGCTCAAGACGCGGCATTTACATTTGAAAATTAATTTGGGCATATGGGAATTACGGCTATTCTTGACGTAGCGCATATTGAATGTCCAACTTTGGGCGACTTGTTAATCCTTTTTGGTCTTATGTCTCGAATATTTCAAATAACGTTGGCCTCTTTGGCGTCAATTGTTGCTGTTTTAAGTCTCACAGATAATAAACAAGAGGTGTCGAATCGCAGGAGCTGGAAGGCAATTAACTGGCCTTTTTCTCGAATTAAACTTATCGTCAAATTCTTATTTCAAAACGGTGATGAATGAGGTCGCTGAATGGCATGAAACGCCATCCTGTTGAAAACACATCTTGCTCAAATCATTTTAATGTATATTTTTTTAAATAAAAAAATCATTGATCATGTGATCAGGCTTCATTTTAAAGAAATAAGGTCCGATGATGCCACCAACGCGTAAACCGCCCTAAATGTTTCATTTATCTGGTTATAAAAGAGCACGTAGAGTAGTCCATTGTGGGTTAAGGCCCAACTGGAATGTGCATAAACAAACGTAAGCTTCTGTCAAAAAGAAAACTAAAAGCCTCTCAAATGCATTTAAAATAACAAAAATAAAATAAAAAAAAACATTGATTCCGTACGGAATGAGCGATTAGTTTCGCACCTTGCTTAAGCAAATGACAGTTTTATGTTCAATATGGTTTAACACATATGATTTACATGTATTTGCTCAGTTGCTTTAGTCACGTTATTCACATTCTGGTTGGGCCTTTAGTCTTGCTTCTTTTTTATTTATTGATGAGCTCGTTAAGCCAAAAATAACAGCCTGTTCGTCGATTTCAAACGTTCACGTTCGCTTAGAAAATTACATTTTAAACAAAAACCAATTTTCGAAGTTGAACAACATTTAAATAACAACAAAATTTTTATAGCACCAACAACAATTAAGATTTTATACTTACTGCCTGTTTTTAAAATATAATAATACAAATTTTCGTTTGGTAATTTATATTGAAAAAAAAAAAAAAAAAAAAACTTGAGTTTTTTTAATTGTTGTTTCAATGTAAACTACCGAACGAAAGTTTTTATTTTTATTTCAAAAACTTGTTTAAACTATTTACTCTATTTGCATTATTAATTAACACTTAACGTTGTTTTTTTCTACTAATACTTCATAATTCTCTTCTCCTTGTTAACACCCTTTAACATGTTTTCCCATTATGTTTTAATTTGCTGTTTAATCTAGCCTGAGGTTTTTATTCTACTCCTTGTTTTTTTGTTTTTTTTTTTTTTTTTTTTGTTCATCTTTTCCTTCTGTACGTTTGATTTTCAAGTGCGAACAATTTAATAAACTTGTTCTGACGTTTTCTATTACACGTTTATAAAATGCATAAACTCTAGTTTAAAATTAATTAGCATTTATTGTGATGGAAGTAAGAAGTAAAAAAAAAGTTCAAAAAATGTTTTGAAGCTTAAAACGTACATAGAAGACAACCAGAAGCGAAAGCTCGAAGAAAATACAAATTCATTGTAACATTCCCCTCAGTTATTTCTGACAAGAATAACAACATTAGAGTTTAAACCGAGGAATTAAGCCTGTATTATATAAAGTTAAGTTTTTAACCCAAAGCTTTCTTTCTAATACTCATCTAAGATAATAATGATGATGATGAGGATGTTGGTGATTTTAATTAAGGTTTTATAACAACTTTAACTTATTTCAATGATGATTCCCTAGAAACAATTTGTAGATATGAAATTTTAGACAAAGTGTCATATTTTCCATGGTTGAAAACTTATGATTATTGCTTGAGTTTGTTTGATCACATTGGCATGCAATGAAATCTTAGTTTAAATAAAAATACGATAATTACTAAGAGTTATGGATGCTGAAACCCATTCTTCATTTAAAAAAATCCTAAATGGTATAACTCTCAAAAATCAATCCAGAAATTTTTAAAATAAGTATAAAATTCTTAAACAAGCAAAAAAAAAGATTTAATTTTTTGTTGGCAGTGCCACTCTGAGAGTAAAACTACAAAGTGAGCGTTTTAATCTGATTAAACTTATCAAAGTTTGTTGTAGACACTGCAAAAACACCACACAATTAGTTAAAAAACGATTTGCTTTGCTTGCTGTATAGAAATAATAAGACATTATTTTTATGTTAAAAAAAAAATGTGAACTCTTGCTTCTCATTTATTTTAGTTAAATATGACCATAAGATTTTTACAGTAAAAATCATATCGTGCAAAATGGTGGTGTTTTAGCATTCTGTAAGGTGTAAAACGGATAAGTAAATCAATCATAATAATTTTCTCTTTCTAATTTTTTTTCGGTTTTTTCAATCACGAATTCGAGATAAAAACAACTTTATAAAACTTGAACCAAGCGCATTTTGAGATTGGTTCAATCTTAGTTTGACTTAAATCAATCTCATTTTGGATTCGTTTAAGTACGAATTCGGGATTAAACCAATTTTATAATTCTTAACTCAAGCGCATTTTGAGATTGATTCAATCTTAGTTTTTCTGGAATCAATCTTGTTTTCGGATTATTTTAAGTACGAATTCGGTATTGAATATGGATAAGTTAAGTATTGCGCGATAGAAAATTCATACTTGATTCAATCTTTCTGTACTTGATTCAAGAAAATTCGTATTCACCCTACTATTAATACCGCTTTGGATTGTTTTGAGTACGGATGGATGGATTTTTCTTTTGAGTGTGAAAGCGTATTTTCATATTTTAATGTAATCAATTTTGCTGTGTGGGAAAATAATAAATCGTTTATAAACAGGATAAATTGCATAAGAGTCGTCAAATGTACAACTTTTTAGTTTTAAAGTACCTTAAACTGCGGAAGCAAATCTCGTAGATGGCCAATGGCAATTTTTTTTACAACGTATTGCATATAGTTTACATTAGTTCTAAAATTATACATAGACGAAAATTTACAAAGCAATAATGTCAAACTTAATCGTTTTTTACAATTCTTTACAAAGAAGTAACAACACCTTGGCTTGTATATCGATACAAAATTCCAAATTTGAAACAATCACTTGCAGAAACTAAAAACAATATTTAACATATTTAATGTTGGGGTTGCTGAGCAAGCAGGGAATGCTTTTTAAATAAAATGAACCAGTTGCTTAATATTTGCTTAATAAAATAAAAAAACGTCAACGCTATACTTTAAGCCTTGCTATCGGGCTTTTGTGCGAAATACCGTACCGTACCGTAAGTTTTTGCTAATTATTTTTCAATTAAACCATTTATAAAAAGTTAAAACGGTTTCAATTTGAAATTTAATCAAGTGAATTACACGATTGCATTTATGGACATAAATCGAAATTTCTATTTAAATTGTATTTTAATTTCGATCGGTATCAAATGCGGTAATTTTTCCGCACGCTCTCTTATTTTTTTATAGATGGATAATAATAAAAAAAAGTGAACGTTTGAAGACTAGCAGTGTTATTTTTATTAAGATTTCTTATCCCATCAATAATAAATTTCAGTGTTTTTATCAAGAATAAAAACTGGGAATTAAGCACGACAAACAAAATCTTGTAAATTTACAATTTTGTATTTCCAAAAATTACCTAGAAAATAAACTGGCAAGCGCACGGCTTAAAAAAATAAACTCTGGCAGCATGCTTATTTCTGCGAAAACAATAAAGCAAGTTGTTGTTGTTTTTTTTTAAACTACGTACAACTACAATTAATGTTGCAAGAATTCCTACCAATTGTAGTGGGGAATGTAAAAAAAAAGGTAAACTCACTGTTCATTGTTTATGTTTTTGTTTAAGCTTTGATATTGTTCTTTAGTTTTTCTAAAATCTTTGGATGAAGTTTCCTGATGATCAGGACTAAGCAGCCAGTGAAATGCGCATAGGAATAACTTATCCCATCAACAATAAATTTCAAGTGTTTTTATCAAGAATAAAAATTGGAAATTGAGCACGACAAACAAAATCTTGTAAATTAAAATTTTTGTACTCCCAAAAATTACTTTGAATTCTCAATAACTTCATTAAACAAATAAGAAATAATACAATAAATAACATACAAAAATATTCATCAACAAAGTTTTGCCAAATTTAAAATTAATTAATTAATTATGCACTTTCAATAACAAAAACAAAGGGAAATCTTTGCATTTTCCTATTTAAAACTAGAAGACATTTCAAAACGTATGTCTTCTATTTAAAAAAAAAAATATTTTTAGCAAGAACTTGTCTTAACAACCGGAAAACTCATTTGCGTTCAACTTCCACAAAATATCAACAAAAAGTATACAACATTTTAATCCCGCGCCATTTGTTTTTTTTTTTTTTTTTGTTTTGTTCCTTAAAGACACATTTGCCTTTAAAATTATTGTTGGTCCTTAAGATGTTACCACTTTTTTGGTGGTAACTACGAAATTTAATAAATCTTTTTTTTACAACAATTCCATTTTATATTTTTAAGAAAATAAAAAAAAAAATTGTTTTCTTGAAGCAACTACAAATGACAGCCGGATATATTTAAGCTTTAGTCAAAGAGTGAACATTTTTCTTAAACTGCAGCAAATATGTGTTTTTGAAGAAATATAGATTTGGAAAAAAACAGACGAGTTCCATAACAAATCCATATAATTTCAGTCTTAAATTTTTTTCTATTTGTTTTGCAATTTAAATTAATTATTTTTACCTTTATATCCCACCTGTGGTTAAGGTTATAAAAGAGATTTAATTCTGAACAGTAAATAAATTAATTGTGTCTATTTACAAAACAAAAGTGCTTTTACATTTTTTTGTGTAATTTAATTTTAACATTAGTAAACTAATATTGTTGTTAACACGAGCAATTTCTTGAGTTCTGTGTGCAACTTTATTAAAACTTGATTTTCAAACTATTAGTGTAAGTGTGTAAGTGTAGTAAACAAAGTTTTAATGCGTATAAACAACATTAAATTAAAAACATACTCATACGTCAAATACAAATGTTCTTAAGCTATATATATTTGTTTTATTTATTCTCTTTTCTCGTTTTTAAACAACTGGCTAAAACTTTTTTTAGAACAATTTTAACTTAGTTAATCTGTGCTCTATTTAAAATTTATGTGCAAAGAAAGAAAAAAAATTTGCTCTAGTTTCAAAGAATTTTTAACAAGTTCAAAATAAAAATCTTTAATTATTTTAATCCAATCTAGTATTTTGTTTAGTTGTGTGTAAATCTAAGACCAATCAATCACATATAATAATGATTAGTTCGCTTGGAAAAAATACTAATTTGTAAAATTGACGGGGCAATACAAAAAAAAAAAAAAAAAAATTATATTACGAATGCGTTTAGAGAGTATATTATTGCTTAATTTTAAATTAAATTTAATATTTTGTATTACTTTGCATTATAGCCTTTCCACACTTGCATATACCGCCACGTAATTCCGGGGCTATTTTCAGATACACGTGGCAAGTATAAAAGTAGCAAGTGAAGATAGAACACAGCCTTTGCCGCACATCTTTCTTCACTGGAATTTCGCCACTTAATTGCTATTCGGCAGTTGACACCTTCGTAAAAGCTTCTGGTTAGACTTGCTCGGGACTACTTTGCATTTTATGAATTTTAGGATGATATTATGGAGACTTGTATGGATTATCTTAAGGTTATTTTATCTTCTGGTGTAACATCCTCCGGGAATAACAGATGCAGTTAATACCTGGCTTTCGGCAAAAATCTAAATTTGACAGATCTCAAGAAATTTGCATGTTCTCTTGAGATCGTGGTTGACCGGAGATCTTATCTGGACCCATGAGGTCAGACTGACTATTGGTTCAGGCTTTCAAAAATATACTTATTGCGGAAATACTTTCTATATTTACGAAGATTGGCTTTGCGGGAGTTTCAATCTTCCGTTAAAAAAAAATAACTTCAGAGATCACGAAGTAGTTGTGTTTTAAGTCGTGGGAAGGGAGACTCTCCCACTCAAGGGCTAATTTTCACCACCTGTGTGAGAGTTCAGCCCGAGAAAAGATCAGCCCTAGGTGCTTATGTTGCTCAACAGATGCTGCTAGAATATTACTAAAAGCAGCGGAGGTTAGATAGCTCCAGCTCCTAAACATGGGATGAGTTCATGTTTTTGCTGGATTATACAATAAAATTAAATTCACATTCAGGGCCTGTTGTTGTGGATGTATTTTTCACCCAGTGTTTCGAATCCTTCATAGTGGATAAGGTCATATGGCATGTGCTTATTAAAAAACTTTCCACAACTGTGGTTCATGGTGTAGATATCAATTTATTTTTGGTAATCGCTAAATATGTCTATAGAAAACTTTTTTTTTTTTTTTTTTGGAAAATCACAATATCATAAAACTTATTAAGTCATATTGAAATCCAATTAAGTATTCAGAGCATTAGTTAAAGTTTTCTTGCGACTATCATCACACAGTCGATTACTTAGCAATACATTCTTAAAAATACAGAAAGTTTTTCTAGATTGTAGCCTTTGCCAAAAAATTTCTTTTGTAAAATTAGCTTTTATGTACGAGTATTAGTTAATTAACGAGTTTAAGGATCTTTATTAAAAATACATACTAAACAATTAGCCTTGGGATTTCCTAGATTTACTTTCGCCCTCTTGCTGCTTTTCGATTTGTTATTGTAAAAATTCTTGGCGCATTTTCAAGAGAACTTTGAAACCAGCAACATCATAAGCGAATTAAAAATAACAAGATGATTTGGTTTCTCCCACTGCGCGATACAATGATTGTTATCTTGCATGAGAGACTATAATTTATAACTGCTTGTTGCGTGCCTTTATTAGAAGAAGTTTTAGTTTCCAATTCAAAGCTGTATTAAAACATTCTCTCAAAGTGGGTGGGAAAAAACAAAAAAAAAATCATCTTTACCCATAAAAAACAAAGCCATGGTACAGTTGCACAACAGTACTTTGTTCCATATACAAAAATAAGGTGAAACAATGCTGTTCCAATGTTTAAAAAAAAATACTGTACTGTATTCGTATCTAAATAAATTACATTAAGGAAGAACCTTTTTTATGTTAAATGCGTTTCGCCCACTGCTAGAGGTCGCTAAACTTATCCTAATTTTTAATAAAATTTTACAAGAAAAATTAAATTTAATACGTGTACTAGGAAATAAATTATAAAAAATTTATTTTGGCTCATTTAAAAATTGGGTTTTAACTGGGGTAAACAGCTGACAAACATATGGGCCAACGAGTCTACCTTGTGTTGTTGTACCATAGGCTTTATGAAAGACTTTTTTATAAAATATATTAATTATTTATTTCTGAATTAGTTTAAATGTATTTTTTTGCTAAATTTATGTAAAATTTTCTAATGTACATATATTTTTTTTTTTGACATCAAATTTCTTTGTTAAAAATAAATATTAAAGTTAAGAAAATTATAAGAATCATAAAAAAGGCTAAGCCGTTTAAAAAAAAAACGCCAAAGAAAGGCTAAAAATTACAAAATTAAAAAAAATGTTAAAGTGGCAACACTGCATAGAACTTAAAAGCACTTTAAAGTGTGCCTTAGCGTATACATAATAATAGAGTATTATACATATTACTCATCCGCGCTATATAATTGTTGCTCTAAGAAGTATGCAATAGTTTGTGGCACACTATTTACTACCTATCGTTACGTATACTTAATATTTGTTTAAATGTTAAGTATAGGATGGCGCAGAACAGCTTTTTCTGAGCTCTATCGCCAAGCCGGATGTCAGAAATCGCCAAACGTCAATTTTGTTCAGTTTTCGTAAAATTTTTATTTATTTTTAAATTAAATTTTGCATACAAAAAAAGCTAATATATTATTTCAGTCAAAAATCGCCAAAAACTGAGAAAAAAAAAACAAAAAATTCGCCGAAAGTAAATTTTTTTTTTTTTTTTTTTTTTTTTTTTTTTTTTTTAAATAACATAAAATGGAGATCATATATGCAGTTAAAAAAAAATTAAATTAAATACACAAATCTATAAGATCGTACAGTTCAGTCTCATCGATTTCATTACTGGTGTTTTAACCTGCATACATACTATTAGAATTAAATAGTGGCTGAATATGAAATTCGCTTAAAATGATAACAAAACAAAAATCTTGTGAACAAAAGTGGCCAGATCGTTTTTTAAATTAGTAATAATAACAAAAATAGACAAACTGTTAAAAAAATCACTGAAATAATATAAATGGTAAAAATAGCCAAGTAAACCGCTAGTAATAACAAAAATCGCAAAAAAAAAAGTCGCCAGTCGCCAAATGGAAAATCCCACCGCCAAACACGTTTCAAAATCGCCATTTCTGACAGCCATGGCGCAGAATGTGCTACATGGTTTATAACTTTTTTATTTATGCGATTTTTATTATTTTTTTTTAAAACAGTATTTTATTAGGGAATTTTTCTCAATTTTCACAATAAATAAAATTATTTGCGTTATTCCTACAAATTTTAATGAATTTATTTGTGAAAAAAATTTTTTAGACTGACTGTGTTTTATAACTTTTTCGCGTTATTCGAATAGAAAATTGTGGGCATCCTAAGCATATGTGCCACTGCCGATTATGGCCTTCTTAGTTGTCTAATTTTAACCGCCGTATTCACAAAATAAATATTATTTAGATTTCAAGTGTATTTTCATATAAAACCCCCCACAAAAATTTTCCTTTGAATACATATCAAATCCAAATTATTATTTAAAAAAAAAAGCAGTTAATATAAAGTCTTTTTCAATATCCAGATCACCTACAATACTCCTTTATCCTTTTTTAATTAGGATAAAAACACTTGAGTTTCATGAAAGGCGGATTATCAGATTATATGGTTACGTAGTTATATAAACAGCAACAAAATATATTTAAAAAAAAAATTTAAATAAATGTATTTTATTGTTGTGAATATAATTAAATAACCATATAACCAGATAACCAGCCTTCCGTGAACAACCCAACTGTTAACTATTTTAAAATTAACACAAAAATAAAAATTTAATATTGTCAGTGAAGACCACAATATGTTTTTTTTTTTTTTAATTTTGTGGCTTTATGTTACAAATTGGAATATTACTTGAAAAAATACTTAATTCTCCCTCTGACTACATTTAATATTTCACTTTATCGTGGGATTTCTCTTACAAAAAAAAAAAAAAAAAAAAAAAATACGAATATAAAATAAATGGTTGCATTTTGCACAAAATACACACTGGCTGAAAATGTTGTAGTAAGATGCTTGTACTTGTAGCTAAAAATAGTAGTGGTACATGAAAGATGAGCAGCCAAACAAACGTCATCTGTTTCAAAAGGGTATTGATGGAGAAAAGTACTTGGAACATAATTTAACAGCAAGAACATTTTAAAGAAAGAAAAAAAAACATTAAGTGGATTGCATAGAATTGACTTTGTGCAAGAGAGATAGAGAGAGAGAGCGACAATTTTACAATAAGAAACTACGTAAGATACATACTCAATGGTCTTAATGTTAGTTTTGTAGCCCTATAAGGTACATCCTTCCTGCAAATACATTTTGTTTCACATTTGTAAACCAAGAGAAACATTTTTTTTTTTTAATATGGTCACCGATATTTCATTTAGTGTGGCTGCTAAGACGTAAAAAATATCGCTGTCCCATCTTTTCTATTTATACTTAATCCACATTTTGATTATAACCGTTCGTATATTAAAGTAAAGCAAAAACGTTTTGAAAAAAGGGTAATTTTGGGAAGTCCGATAGAAAAATACGATTAAAAATTTTTTTCAAAGGATTATCATAAAAATCACAAAGTCGTCGTTATATTACGTATTTATTTAAAGTTTTGTTCTTGTGTGTACAAATAAGTATTTGGACATGCTGCCATATTTTCGTTTTTTACTTATTGCAATGTCCTTTTTAAACGCACTCTTACCAATAACTTTATTTTTTTTTTATTTGTTATAACTAGAAGACTTTTTTTTTGTAGAAGATTCGCCAAAAAATTTCGCTTTTTTTTAAAGCTTTGATATTGTTTTAAGTAAAACTGTTTCTTATAATTCTTATTCGCTTAATAGTTTTATTTGGTTTAATATCTTTAGTTTTTTATAAATCTTTATGGATGAAGTTTTCTGATGATCTGGCCTAAGCAACCAGTGAAATGAGCGTAGAAATAGCTTATCCCAACAATAAATTTCAGTGTTTTTATCAAAAATAAAAATTGAGAATTCAGCACTACAAACAAAATCTTGTTAATTAAAAATTTATATTTTTTTGTTGCTTTTGATTGGCATTATAAACGTCGCAGTGGCAGTTTTGATTGCTCATCGTTTTCTAATTAATACATTGGAAAAAGGTTGTGTTTAACTTCAATAACATGGTAAAAATAGCCGAATGAAGAGAGCACGAAAACATATGTTGTAAGAAATACCCCTTTTAGTACTGGGAAAAATAAAATATAACGCTTAGAATTTGCCAGAAAGTATATAAACAAGACTATTTCGTTCTGACATAATATACTTTGAAATGATAAGAACATCGAACAAATTCTCCTTCATTAATCATCAATTAAAGCATTATTCAAAAATAAAATCACACAAAAATATCACGAACACAATTTTTAAAAATTCTTCAATTTTGCATTAAAGATAATAATTATTGTATGTACGGTGTACATTTATACAATCAAACTTATGGCATGCCAATGGGCAACCCACTTTCGCCAACAATAGTGGACATTGTTCTAGATGCATTGTTAGAACAAACAACAGAGGATTTGAAAAAAGAAAATATAAACATTAAATTAATTACAAAATACGTCGACGATTTATTTGCCATAATTAAGAGAGAAGATGAAGATAAAATTTTGAAAGCATTTAACAACTATCACAACAAATTAAATTTTACAATAGAGAAAGAAAACAACAACGCAATTCCATATCTTGATATGAGAATAATTAGAGAAGGTAATAAAATTGTAACAGATTGGTATACTAAAACGATAGCTTCTGGACGCCTCATAAATTTTAATTCAACACAACCTTTAAGGCAAAAGATAAATACAGCAACAAACCTAATAACAACAGTAATGAAAATAAGTAATGATCAATTTATTTCTAAAAACATTTTTAAAATAAAAGACATCCTAACTAAAAACAGTTATCCGAAAAATATAATAAATAATTTATTGAACAAATTAAGTAACAAAAAACCAAGGGAAACTACCATAAATAATACATCTGGCAACACTAAATACTACAGTGTATCATACTTACCAAAACTTATCGATAATCAAAAACTTAGAGAAATTATAGAAGATGAACAAGTTAAATTAGCACACAGACCCAACAAAACAATTTCTACATTATTTACAAAAACAAAAACCAAAATTGATAAAAACGAACTAAGCAACGTAGTGTATGAAATTACATGTGTGGGCAAAGAAGACGAAACGTGTGGGAAAATATACATTGGGACAACTAAACGAAGCTTAGGCACGAGATATAAACAAACAGAGAATTAACAACAGCATTGTCAACGCATTGTTTTGATACTGGACACTATATTGATATTGAAAGAGTTAAAATATTAAACAGAGTGAAAAACACAAGCAAACGAAACACTTTTGAAAGTCTTCGAATACAGGAAAAATCAAACAGCGCAATAAATAGAAAGGAGGATAAAGACGGCACAAATGCAAATTACACAATCGCAATAATTAAGTTTTAGTTCAACTGTGATACATTAACAATAACAACCTGTGATATTAAATTAATTTTTTATTTTTATTTTTCAATTAATTTTAAACAACTTCGTGTTTTATGTTGTAAAACTTGTGTGTTTTTTATTATAAAATGTAAATTTAACAAAGATTAAATGTAAGTTTGGTTATTGTAATGTGGAACTTTATTATAGTTGTTTCTAAATATTATTTTATTTTTGTTTTGTGTCGTTGTCAGATTTAATAAAGTGAAAATCCCAGATGAAGTTGGAAAAGACCAACGAAACTTAGGATACAAATATAAATAAATAATCCTTTACTTAAATACAAATGACCTTGAAAGCCTGTTTAGATAAAATCTAAGAAAATAATAATAAATAAGTTTTAATTAAAAATTTAATAACGTGAATTAAATATTTTATCAACTGAATTAAACGTTTAATCAAGTAAATTTAACATTTAATAATTACTATTCATTTATTTACTGGTGCAAAATGTATTACAGTAGACGCTCGCAAATTAGAACCGCTTTGATTTTGAGGCAATTCTAATTTCTGAACGTATTTATTTCGAATAAAAAATAAAAATTACTTAAATTTTTTTTAATTCAATTTATTTGATAAAAACAAGACAACAAAACGTAATCCACTCCAATACATTAAATGCATTTTTTAAAACTAAAAATACCGAGTCGTTTCTTATATTTGGAAAACTATCCATTGCTTCCACGGAATGCATTTTCATCTTTATAGGGATATTCCTCTCTAAATATTTTTTAGCTTTCTCTTATAGTATGGGCTGTACACTTTTTTCTCTATGATTTAAAAACCACTCATACAGACGACTTTCCATATTTGGATATTCAGCGCTGTGCAAAGATTTATTGCTTGCTTGCTGATATGTGTTGAAAACAGCATTTAATATTGTTGTTCTATCTGATTTGATATAGCTGATTGAAGATGTCGTAACATTAATATTCAGTTCAAACCCTTTGTCAAGCTTTTCTAATATTTTGACCTTTGTTTCCAATGATAAAGTGTTTTTTTACGTTTATTTGACAGTTCGAATGATACACTTTCACTTTTTAATAGAGACTTCCAAAATATGTACACATGTTTCGAATTTCACAAATAAACTAGCCACAAATATATATAAATGCGACAAAAAAAACAACAAATAAGGAAACACATCTAAAATTTGGTAATTCCCCTTTTTAGTTTTACATGTTCAAACAGAATAAAAATAAATTGCGGATTTCTTGTGTTCAAATAACAAAAAAAAAAAAAAACGCTCTGAAATTAGAACTATAAATTCGAATTTTAAAGCGTTTAATGTATTGCAAACACTGATTCTAATTTCTGGACGTTCGAATTACTGAAAGCTCTAATTTGTGAGCGTCTACTGTATTTTGTTTACTAGTATCACAAATTTTCTAATTGATATAAATTTTTGCTTTTTTTTAGCACACATCACCGATAGTTAAAGGTAGGATTTTTATTAAAATTTTACTTTACCCAAAAGTCAGCACTAAGTTAAAAGAAGATTCATCCTGCTTGGTACGTAAAAGTAATGTGTAATAACTGAAAATTTTTATAAGACAGATAAAATCCTACCTTTAGCTATCAGTAGGTTGTAGAAACGGATCTTTATATTTTTAATTTATTTTATTCATAGCATAGGAGCAGAAATAGTTAAGAAAAGAAAAAAATGTCATTGATATGTCAAAATACTTTTGCCGATGTTAGTATTTGTAAACTTGGCTTTCTATTCGAGAAAAAATTTTGTTCGAAAAATTATGTTTTAAAATTTTTGATATTTTATTTAGGCTAAAATTCATCAAATTTAATTTTCATTAAATTATTTTTTAAGAAGAAAAGGATTTTGCAACATAAAATTAATTAAAATTTATTGATAGTTTTTCATTCTTGACTGCCGCGTAAATCGATCCCAGGATTTTACAGACAGGTTTCCCTTACATGCTCCAATTATCACTTTGTTTATATACATATAGGAGCAAATAACTCCTTTAACAAGAAAGGTGTACTGCATCACTACACTAGAGAGGAATTACATTTCTTTACACAATACAGAAGATTATAGCACTGACAATATAAGACCGTTTATCAAATTTTTTAAAGAATATAGGAGATGAGCAAGCAGGGTTCAGAGAAGGAAGATCCTGTGTAGATAACATTGCAACTATCAGAATCATCATAGAGCAGACAAAAGAACTTTACTCATCTTTATATGCACTATTTAAAGATTTCTTTATATTTTGAGAGTGCCTTTGACACAGTGCAAAGCTAGAATGTATGGAAGATTCTAAAGAAAAACATTGTGCCAGATAAACTTAATGAAATCATAAAAGGCATATAGGAAGACTTACCAAACTACGAGTTATAGAAGGGAAAATCTTTTCAGAATCTGGTAATAGCCAAAGGTGTCCGGCAGGTTTGCTTACGCTCATAGAAAAAACATATTCATATTGATGATGCCCTCGCATCAGAATTTAGACATCAAAAAAAGTGACATCAATCCAATGACGGATGTCATTATAAAATTTTGTCATATTTTATGAGTCTTCTGTGCTACGACAACAGTGACATCAATTCGATGCCACATTTTCTGTATTATTAACATTATTTCCAGGTTAAAAAAGAAAAAATTCCCATATTCTACTTTTTAAATTATTTAATTAAATTCAAATTTTCAAAGTAGAATGATTACGAATCGGGAATACTGCTTTTGGACGTGCGAAGCTCAAAAGCGTATAATCTAAAAAAAATTTTTTTTTTTTTTAAATACACAGAAAAAATTATTGCCGAATTATTTTCAAACAACCGCTTGTTTGAAAATTTTTTTTATTTCTATAAATATTTTTACTGATTCAATCAATATTTTTGTTTGATTTTTATTTAACCAACAAAAATGTGGACAACTCTTCAAAAATAAAATAAACGCGTTATTGGTGTCAAGTTTTCATAATTTTGTATGAAATATTTAACGCTCTTTAATGTTGTCGTCTTTTTGCATTTTTTTATTTGATCGTAAGCAACACTTCTTTATGTGAAATATAAGAACAACAACAAAAAACACACACAGTCTATTTTTGGATGCTTTAAAAAAGTGCAACTATAAGAAAAACAATAGCAGACACGACATTATAAGAAACAAAATCCCGTATTCAATTTTTTAAAACTGTTTGGTTAAATACATCAAATACAAAAATAGAATGATGACGAAAAACATATCGAGTCGGTCTGCTGCCGTTTTTGGTTACATTTCTTCTTTAGCAAAGGAAAGGATACAGCAACAGAGAGTGATAAAGAAAAACATTGTGTTGTGTGTATAAATAAGACTTCGTTCAAAAATTATTCCAACAAAAAAATGTGTTTCAAAGCCAGTCGGCGGCTCTGCTTTGCCGTCACCTTCTCATACAGTGCTTACTTGTGTGCAAAACCTTTTTTTTTTTTTGATTTTGAATTTCAGTAAACTTTTTGTTTGATTCAGTTAAATTATTTGTTTGAAAAAATTAGTGTTTTTTTTCAGTAAACAAAATGCAAATAAATTGTTTGAATATGCACATTTGTTTGTAGGACCGATTTCAGACAAAAAATTGTTTGATTCTACAAATTTTTTGTTTGAATTGGAAAAATAATTTTTTCTGTGTAGTATTGTGGTTATTTTGTTGAACTGTTTATGGTTTTTAATCAAGATTTTGATATTTTAAATTAGGCTAAAGTTCACCAAATTTATTTTCATTTTATTATTTTAATGAAGAAAGAAATTTTACAACATGAAATAAATTAAAGTTTTTTTTTGATAATTTTTTATTCTTGACTACCGCCGGGCTCGAACCCAGGCTTTTACGGACAGGTTACCCTTACATGTTTCAATTGCAACCACTCAATCTGTTTTGCCGTTTAACACTCACAGCCATCGACGACTGCTGGCAGTCAATACTCAAACATTAATCTTTAAGCCAAATTGTATTTAACCTTTTGTAGATCGAAACTTGCTTAGAATGATAATCTATTTTAATTGATTTACATGTCCTTCCCTACTTTCCGTAAATTTTTTGGGGAAAGTTTATGTGATATAACATGCGATGTCGAACAAAATTCAAAAATTTCATTTTTCGATCGGAGCTCTACATCTAAGCGCAAATTAAAGAGCTTAACTGTATATTCTTTAAGAGTTTATATTGAAAAATATAGGGATGAAAAAAAGATAAGCATCTAAACAAGCGCCTTTAATAAATATCAATTCCGACTTTTTGGGAAGTAAACGGTGCAAGCCATTTTTTTTGGATCTTTTTGGCCACCCCATCTATCTTAAATCAATAAGCATGTTCGTTTATAAACTTAAACGTCCAAAAATCATACCTGTTTAATATAAATACGTATTAAAATATTGAAATTTCTGATACTTTACTGGCGAAAAGTATCAAATAGGGAAAGTACGGGAAATTTAAATATTTCTTTTACTTTTTTATCATATAAACTTAGAAACATAATATTAGAAGTGCAGGGTCCTGTGTGATTGAGAACCTATAAGATGAAAGATGTTGGTATTTGTCTGTTAAAAGCTAGAAACATAAACTTTGGCATTGAAATATGTACACTATTTTTTTATTTTCATGGGTGCTCACGTATAATTTAAAAGCTTAAAGGGTAAGGTATTTTTAGATTTTTTTTTCAGATTTTTCGGAAGAGGTTTAGAGGTCGCACAAAGCGATTTTTGTCGAAAATCGGAAAATCTTCATAACCTTGTCAAAAAACCACGATTTTCTTCACTTTTAAGGAAATGATTTTAATGAAAAATATCCTAGCTTTATTTTTGTGTGCAAAGGCTTTAAGTTTTTGCAATGCATTTGCCTGTTTAGTCACCTTTCATAACAATTTTTCGTAAGTTTTCCATAAATTTCTTAAATATAAATTTTAAAATATGAGTAGTGTCATAAACTGGGCACAAAGCTGAAAACCGGTATAAGTCAGGAACGGTAAGAACAAGTTAAAAAATATTTGTTTCTAAATTATTAAGAATGAATTGATCTTTCAACCTTCGCTGCCTGTTTTCTTAATTTTCATAAAAATTTTACAAAATTTACAAAATTTATGGAAAAATTACGAAAAATTGTAATGTAATGTACCTAAATGAGCAAATGTACTGTAAAAACTTATAGTTTTTGCATACATTAAATATTTCCTTAAAAGTAAAGAAAATCGTGGTTTTCGACAAAAGTTTGAAGAAAACTCAAAAAAAAAGACCGGCAAAATTAATTTTTAGCAAAGATTCCTCTTGAGCGACCTCAAAACCTCTTCCGAAAAATCTGCAAAAAATCTCAAAAATACTTTAAATTTTAAATTATGCTGGGACACACTAATGAACACGAAAGAAAGGGAGACGCTAAGGAAGTTTCTTTAAATAATGTGGCTTTTTTTTAAAAAAATTTTTAGAGTTTTGATTTTTCAAAATAACACACTAACGTCTATTTAATAGCTACTTTATACAATAAAATTGCAAAATTTTAATTGTTTGTAAATGTTTTTTTAAGATAAGTATTTAAAAAATTATAATTATCTATAAGATTTTTTTAATTGAAAAAAAAACCAAGATGTAGGGAGTTTTCCCACTGCTGACAACAAATAAGCTGTTAACACGTGTAATTTTGTGGATATGTGTGTGTGTGTGTGTGTCTATATGGAAAAATTTTGTTATCTATTGTGATTCGTTTATTTTGTTGTATTAAATTTTACGTAATACTCGCGTGATAAGTTTGAATAAGCATTCTTAATAGAGTGTCGGTTGGTATTTATTGTTCGCATTTATGGTTTTATAATCTTTTTAATAACACCGCAATTGCCTAATAAACGTTAAGTTCTTTAAGGGCTCTGTGTACGAAGGTAAAGTAACTCAAGTCACAATTAGGTAAGTAAAGATATTTTATAAAATGTTTAATTCCGTTTCAGCCTTGCGCAGATTAATGTATTACAGATTGAAAAAGTGACGTCAAATGAACAAATAAATTCTCTTGTATTGTAACTTTTATTTAAGGGTCTAATTTCTAAAAAATTTTACTTTAAATGTTCTGATATTTTGTATTTTTGTTATTTTCTCTTTCTTTTAATAACAGCCAAGTTTCTCTTTACAATAAATAAACAAGTTATTATAATTTATTTTCATATTTTACTTTGCTAAAAAATTTAAATAGCAGCACATTAAATTTTTGCTTGGCAATGACTTTGTACGCACTACTTATGAGGCGATAAATAAGCACTTTTTTAAGCAAAAAAAAAAAAAAAAAAAAAAAAAAATTATATTTTTTTTGGCACTGAGTAAAGTTTGTTGACCCTTTAAAAAGAAATAGTAACCGTTATGGCAATTATAAATCAGGGATGTCACAAAAATATTTAAAAAATATATAATTTTATGGTCTTAATTTATTGACTCATTAGACTAGTCAAATCTTAGAAAAGTCAAAGTCTAGTCATAGTGTTATCACAGCCTGGTCATAGCCTAAGTTATATCTCAAGCTGTTCGCAGCTCATACTCGAAACTGCGGGGTGCATAATAGATGACGTATCTTTTTCATACAGTTTACGTCTTCAATTACTTGTATGGCATTGCGTATATAGTCATAAAATGAAATAGTATAGATCATGGTAGAACAAGGCGAATTCATACAAGGTGGTCTTATTTTGAAAACGTTTTACAACACTGTACAATATTTTAACGTTGTGTCAAAAATTTAAGCAAATATTTCATTTTGTTTTCAATTTTAAATTGTGTGTTTTGAAATGTAATAACTTAAAAAAGCTTAACATTTCATAATTTTAAGCGAAAATTATAGAATTTAGTATAGCTTCCCCAGAACCACTAGAACGGTATACCATTTGGACACAAGGTTAGTTATCAGCTGTTACTTACGTAGCAAGATAAGCTCACCTGGTGTAAATTCGCCTTGATGGTAGAATAAGTACAAGGTATAGTCATTAGAAATTTTGTTCTCAATTTCAAAACCCATATAACGTCAAACAAAAGAAAATATGGAAAAATATTAAAACAAACGTCAAAAATCAAATAAATTAAATTGACATTACATGGGTAAATAATGAAAACTCTTCCTAATGAACATACCTGGTACTTATTATACTATGGTATAGATATAATTTTTTAAAAATTTAAAATGTTGTGCCTGATATTGAGACAATTTTGATTTACTCCTTAAATATAAGAAAAGAGCAGCAGAGGCACATCAACTACTCAAGGCAGCTTATTTTGGGTGTGTCCTTATGACTTCAATGACTTGAAAGTACGACTTTGATTAAAGGAAAAATGTTATCGTTTCGAAAAATTTTAGAAATGCTGAGCGCCATACGACTATCAAATTTATTTAGGTTTTTTTTTTTTTAATTTATCTGAGTTTTGACATGTCTTAATACTCAGTATTATAGTCTAAAAGGGCCTTAAGTAAGAAAGAATAAGAAGATAAATATCAAATAAAAACTAGAGGTAGAATTATGAATTAGAGTATAAGAAATTTTGTATAATTACTGCCTCAGTATTATTTACGGAGAAGTGTTCTTTGCCTAATGCAATATATCGCAAAGCACCAGTGGTGGTTCCTGCATTTAAGCCAATCTATACACTTATAAAATTATTACAGTAACTGATTGTGGGTTATTAAATTCGTTTTCCGTAAGGTTAAAATTTAATAAAAATATAGTTATTTTACGAATATTATTTTTTGTTTTTAACACTTATGTTTGTTATTCAAAAAACAAACTACCAACAAATAATGGTTTTCCGTATTTATTTTGTTATGTAGTTTGATTTTTTGTCGGTTGAAATATATTTTTTTAAAGTAGAAACTATTCAATTTAAATGAAATACAAATAAAAAATTTAAAAAGTAATGTAAAAATCATTTGTTTCAAATGAAATGTAAATGATCCGTTTTTTAAATGAATTTTAAGTTGCTTAAAATGAATTTTCGTTTGAATTTAACTACATAATATTTTGAGTGTACATGCTAATCCTGTTATGTTTAACCATTGCATAACAATCTTTACAGCATTTCATTTTATCAGATAAATAATAATATAAGGCTCGTCTAGTTCTCTTAAATAAATATGCATTCATATACAAAAGCAGTTAATTAAAAAGTTTTCGGAATAAACGTTCTATTACAAAAAGTAAGATCAACAGTTTTTCCGTAAAAAAAATAATAAATAAGTTTTAAATCAATTTCTTTGTTTTCACTTTTAAAAAAATTTTGGCATATTTTCTTTAATTAAAAATGATATCAAAAAAAAAAGAACCTTAAAGTAAAAATATAAAAGACAAACTATGAGTGGCTGTACGTGACACCGAACATTTTTGAAAAAAGAAAACGAATACACCTGAACGTTTTTGCACGGACACATGTGTTTGACTATTGCAGTAGACGCAATGGAAAAGTGAAAACCAAAAAATATGAATCCAAGCAACACATGAATGTAAAAAAAGAATTTGCTCACACTCAGACACGTATTGCATGGTCACTTGCCCTGCAAGCATTTGGTTAGATTTTAAACGATAAAAATTACCAGTACCCCATGTTCTGTAACTTTAGTGAGAACTTCTCGCATCGGAAACAAAAACAAAAAAAAAGTGTGAAAAAAGCGTGTCTGCAACTCATGCCGAAAACTATCAAGAGAGATTACGTCGTTACGTTGCCGATGTAACATTGCGGACGTTGAGAACGCCAGTAACACATATCGTTGACGGCTACAAAAATTTACTTAAATTTAAAAATTTTCAACGACGGCGGCAAAAATACAACCGTCGGCTATACCAAATAATGTAAAGTGCGACTTTAATGTTTGTTGTTTGCAAACGAGCTTTGAAAACATTCGTATTTTTAATCAAAATGTTACAAGCAAAATAATTAAACAATTAAAAAAATTCGTCAAAAACAAAATATTATTATAATTATTCTTTGCATTTTACATTTTTAATATGTTTTGTATTGTTAAGATTTTTTCTTTCGCCCCGTTTTTATTCGTGAGTTTTTTTGACAGTTCAAAGCGTGAACTTTTCTTACAAAAATGTTACACACACACTTTTTCTGTAAATTGGCTAGTAATGTACTTACGTGACAACTAATATTCGCCAAAAAAGTTAAAGACACAGTTTTGTGAGAAAAACCGTTGTTTGTTTCAATATATAGAATTTTTGTTTCATTTCAGTCGAAAAGTTTCTTGACGCGAGAGTTATAGAACATGGGCACAGGTGTCACTTCTTCTTCGCTTCTGAATGATGCACTTTTTAAAATAATATATAGCAAAAAAATAATGTTTTTCATTTAAAGCATATAAAGATCTCATCAAGCGCGGATCAGATCAAGGGGGCGGATTGAAGCCAGCAATCGGCCATGCGAATCAAAAATGAAACCCCTTTTGTTTCAGTAAAAAGCTAAAAAAAAAATGGGCTGTGGTTAGAGAAAATGGCAACGGAATCGGAATACTCTCCAACCCCTTTTTGATATAATTAAAAATTATGATGCTTAAATGTATTTAAGTATAAATTTTTTTTTGTACACTTGTTATACTAACAGTTAGTGTATCCACTGCAAATAGATGCTTTTCCAATCTCAGGAGGGTCAAAACATGGTTAAAAGCATTAGTTTTTTGTCCTTAACGTTTTCTCAAAACATACTTGGCCCTTATCTCAAATGCTGGTAAAATGTTATAGTTATAATAGTTTGTTGAGAAATTAACGATAATTTTCAAAGAAATGACAACTACTTTTTCCAAACTTCCGCGATGACAAATGGTTGCTGGGTACTTCTGTGAATATCAAGGTGTGTGGGTTGGAAATGGAATATTTTTGATTTTTTTTACATACGACATGGGAGCTTGTGTGCCTATGAAATTTGGTTGTTGTATAAAAATAGACTTGAAAGGAACAACAAAAAGAATAACAAAAAAAAAGTTAATTAAAATTTCATGCTTGACATTTGGTTACAAAAAGAAATGAACGGCAAGAGAATGTAAAGAAAACAAATTATTTGTGTTTAAGTGAAAATTTAAAGAAGCGTTTGCTTTTTTTTTAAATAAGACTTCAGGCAATTTTCTTGTTAAGAAATAATTACAAATAAAGCACTTTTGTTACAATTAATTAAGTAATAAATGTATTTTATAAAAATGGTTACTACACTGTGCTACACATGAAATATGTTTTATTTGATTATACAGATTACGGAAAGGGTCATAATTTTTTAACTTTGTTTAATATTTTTTTTTTTTTGTGAAATAACTTTTTTAGTCAATCAACGCCAAACTGTTTTATAAGAAAATCTGCATAATTATACCAGAGACCAGCAATGAGTAGTTAAAAATTAAGTAGAGCTGAATCATGACCAATAATTTCTTGTACTTAAACGCACTCATACTTATTGTAATGATATTGAAGCTCATATTTACTCAGAAATTTTATGTTACTCATCGTACTTTTACTTAGCAACATTTAAGTAGTGGTTGATTAAGATTCATCTTAACTTAATTTGTATAGGCGAAGCCAAATGCGAGGCTGCCAGATTTGTCCACGAAATAGAAAAGTGATGATTTGGCAATTACAGTTTACTAAAGTTATACGTATGAAGTGGACGATTTTTGGCAAATTTATCTGGCAGCGCTGATTATGAAGTTGTATGTTTGATCTGTTGTGTTAAAATGTTAAATAGATGAGCTGAATGAGTTGAATCAATGGGAGTATTATAAATATTTTCCTGAAATTACAAATCAAACTGAAGTCATTTATGAGTATGAGAAGGATGTCGAAGTCGCACTCATGTTTATTGCTCTCGAGAGTATTAATGAATCAGAAAAGCTGAGTTTAAATTATGTCTACTCACTTATACATACAATTTCATGAGTCAGTATGAGTAGCGAGAAAACGATTCAGTGTTCCGTAACTTCTTAACTAACTTAAGACTTGGGAAGAGGAAATAGTTACATTGGTAGACTTATATGTACCTTGAAAAACCACATTTAATTTATTGGGTGTAAAATTACACGAATTGTCATTGTTATTATGAGACTACTACGTTTTAATTCTGCTAACTTAACACGTTAATATAATAAGTGCCCCGGTCGGCTAGCTAGTCTATAAGCCCCGGGCTTGCGAGTTCGATTCCCGCCTGAGCCTCTGGCTTCTTTCCTGCAGACAAGCGTAAAGCTTCGCTTGGCTTATTAAAAAAAATAAGCCAGATTTTTGTTTTAAACTTTCGACAATGCCAGTCTAATTTCTTGTTTTTAAAAACTTTAAATTTTAAGCATATAATAAAAATTTTTAGTAAAAAGTCATCGTAAAATAAAATCTATTTTATTTTGAGAACGTTTTTTCTTATGCTCTCATCAGTGTTGCCAAAACTTATTGTGGAAAGAATGCTAAATTTTGTTAAAAAAAATGCTTAAAATAAATATATAAAAAATATAGACAAACACACAGAAAAAAATACCAATGTAAAATTAACATGGAAAAATGTTGATTGAGAATCATAGTAAATTTCTGCAAAAGTATGCCCTTCATTTAAATTTATCATTATTTCATATTAATTTTAAATAAAATAACCTTAAATCACGTTTATTTAATATTATTCACTGGTAAAATAAAAAAAAAAATATATTAAAATATAAATTAATATGGATTCAATATTGAATCCATAAAAACCTGTTTTATATTAAAATCAAAAGTTTATCTTGTTAAATTAACATGCATACATACTTAAGAATGTACATTTTTTTATTTTCTTGTTTAAAATATGTTATGAAAAGAAGACAATTCCCGTATTCTTTTAATTAAAATTATTTAGTTAAATAGTACATCAAGTTTTCAAAGTATAATGATGACGAAAACCATATTGGGCGATTCTGCTGATGCTTCTGTTATCAAAGGAGAATACAAAATAAGTGAAACACGTGTTACAGGGGTAAGTGGTTTGAATTATTCTTAAATAAATGCATATGTTGTCTCTGAAGCTTCTTCACACGGTTAGATCACACTCAAACCAATTTGATTCTACATGAAATTCACGTTGTTTCAACTTGAAATAACTTTCATTCAACGTCATTCGGATTGTTATTTCAATATTTATTACATTTTGCTCTAACTTAACTGCAATGTTAAATTAACATGAATTAAAGTTATTTTAAAAGAAAAAAATGTTGTTCGCAGTTATTGTAAAATCAGATTGAATTAACATGAAAAACGTATGAAGCAAAATCACCACCGAAAAATTTTAAATCAACGTTGTTTTCCACGTTTTTAACTTGATTTTTTTCTGTGTGAATCTTTATTAAAGAAAGGGCTAAGCATAGTTGTTTTAATATGCTGGAGGTGTCAAATTGCCATTAACAAAGTTAATAAAAAATATTTAAAATACTACAAGAATTAAAAAATGCTAGAAATTTTTAAAGAATGCTAGAAAATATGCTATATGCTAAATCAGTTTTTAAAAAAATGCTAGATCAAGCATGAAAAATGCTTAATTGGCAACACTGGCTCTCACATATAGATACTTATTCTTCCATTAATGGTACCATACTTTCATTAAATATCATATATTTTGTAAACAGAAAATCAAAAACAAAAGGAAATTTCAAATTCTGTTTGAACACTATAAAGGAGAGGCTTTTTAAATATTTTTAAATTTGAATTAATTCTTTTTTTTTTCTTTATTTTGCCAGAGGCTGGATGGCTCCATAGCTTAAATGCGGCATAAGAGGCGATATTTTACACATTTTGAAGTGAACAAAGCTTTAAAATACAGCATTGTTCTGTATGAAACAGAGCTGATTGTTCCCGTGAATAGAGGAACCATTCCGAAAATTGCATTAAAACGAACAATGTGCATATAGTTGGTAATATTTGGATAAAATTTGCCAGAAATAACTCTTATATAAGTCTAATTGTCGTTACAAAATATTGTTATAACTGCCCATAGGAAACGAATTGGGGCCAGCCAGTGGTGTACCATGTCTGTGGCTTGGTGCTAAAAGGGCTAATGTCAAAATATTAACTTTTGAGAAAATTGAAATTAAATTTTTTTTTATAGAAGAGTTCTTAGTGAAATTGGCTAGCAAAGCATTTATGAAGCTGTTCTGTGTTAAATTAGAACTTGGCTGTTTAAGCAAAATGAAAGCGAGTAATAAAAGACACCTTATGCAACGATTAACTCAAAACAACAAAATATTGACATTGGCCCTTTTAGCACCAAGGCACAGATATAATATGGTAGAGTTTGCTCGACAACCCTTTTTTAATTTTCAGGTACACGGAATGTGAAAATCCACATGCGAATATAGATCATAACACGTCAACGTTACATCAGAACAACATGCTCATGCGGATGTAAATTCCTTCACTTTTGTATCACCGTGTTATTTGAAAAAATTATGCACTGCATAAAAATGTCAATTATAAGATAATTACATGTAAAAATTACAGCTATGAAATAAAAAGATAAACTTAATTAGCATAAGATACATGTCGATAAAGAATTTTCAGAAAATTTCAAAGGGAATTTAATATCAAAAGGAAACTGCGTGTCCGCCATTTGCTATAATTGGGTAAGATATTTATTTACAGCACAATTTGTTAACCATAATATTATAAATAAATTATTCACTTTGGTATCTTAAAGTTTGTCGCATTATTTTTACAAACATGTTAAAATATACAAATAAAAATCTTTTTTTTTCAGGGGCTGTAAATAACGATTATCTTTAAAATTTATACTAAAAAATCGTATCAGAAGAGAAGTGCCAAGTAGTCCTTCATATATGCCCGTAATTTCTACAAAAAGTAAACAGGTCGTGTTCGTACCTAACAGTTATCTTTATCTATTCAAACTTTTGTTTTGCCTACGTGTTTTTACCTTCAGTTTTCCTTTAAAATATGTCAGCTTTTACGCCATAGATTTCTATGCACAGCTATATTTCTTTTTGTAGAAATTACGGGCATTAGATGCATAAGTTTTTTTTCAGAAATAAAAATTTTTACTGAATACATATTTTTAGCTTAGAAAAAAGTTAATTTGAAATGAATAAAATATAAAAAAAAACAAGTTAAATTCTAGGGATAAGCTTGTCCTTATATCGATTAGTATTGTTTAAGCGCAGAAAATTACTTAATTTAATATGTAACTTTTATTTTCTAAGCAAAAAAAAAAAAAAAAAAAAAAACTCGAACATAATTTTTATTTCCTGATATAAATAAAATCATATGTAGCTTAATTATTAATAAAAATTCCCTGGGTGTTCTCTCCCTTCTCCCATTTTTCCTATGTAAATTCATTTGTAAAACTGGGAAAAGGGAAAAAACCCCCGGGGAATTTTTATTCATAATTGGGCTGTTTATAACTTTTATTTGCTAAGCGAAAAAAGATACATAAAAGAAGAATGATTAAAAAATAATCTTTAAAATAAAACTTACAACCGTTACGGTCCCTGTTTTCTTTTTTTTTTTTTTTTTTTTTTTTTTTGATTAACACCAATGTTTCATACTCTCAACCAAAATTTCAAATCACTAATTACATTATATTTTTGTCATATGTGTTTCCAAAGATACAAAATAATTTTTTTTAATTTTTCCTCAACTTGAACATTTAAATGAATAAACTTTTTTACAGTAAGACTACGGTATCTAATTTCCCGGACTTTTTCTATTCCCGGGAAACGAAGCAAAAAAAAAATCTTATTCCCGGGAATCCCGGGATTTTTTGAATAAAACAATGATTTTTTTATTAAATGAGTTCAAGACAAAAGTTTTTACTTTTTTAAAACAATATACACCTATACATCTGTCTAAAGAAATAACTTTTATAAATTCCACCTTAACCCAAATAAATTGTTACATGCATATGTACATGCATATTATATATTATATATGTATGTATTTATTTATATTTTTTGGAGATCATGAATTAATAAAACTTATTAATATTTAGTAGTTATTATTAATAGCAACTTGGTAAAATTAATTTTTTTTTTTAAACAGCTTTTAGTATTACTAAAGCATCTAAAAGCTCATCAGAGATTCTATTTTCAATCCTTGTTGATATGTATATTGCCTGCTACCGCAAATATGTTCTCGCTCTCTACAGACGTTGGTATTATAGTAAGAACCCAGCGGGAAAATGAGGAATTGATTAAATAATGTATTATTTTTGAAAGAATATAAGTGCATTCATTGGAATCGAGAAGGTAATTTTATCAGAAAAAATAATTATGAATTGATTACCACGTATATTCCCCACATTTTCTGAGCATAGAATGAATTGTTTCCGTTCGTGAGTATTATTCGTGTTTTTCTATTACATATTTTCTTAATAAAAATCCAATATTTTTTGCTGTTTTTCTCTCGTCTACTAATTTTTATTATCAAGGATGAATTATTTAATTTATTCGCAGGAGATACATTAAAATAGTTTATAACAATTCTAGGACATGGTCTGTGCTAAGAATAATAAATTCTGGAATCAAATATTACACAAGATATGTATTACTTTCGCGATTCCTGTTGATTACCTTTTCCCGCTGGGAAGCGTATCATACACAGAAAAAATTTTTTAGGCCAGTAAAAGAATTAATCAAAAATAAAATCAGTTTTTATAAAATATTTAATCAGGTGAATTAAACTTTTAATCAAGTGAATTAAACTTTTAATTGAAATATTGTCAATTAAACATTTTATACACTTGATTAAAAAGTTTAATTCACCTTATTAAATATTTAATTAAAACTGATTTTATTTTTGATTAATTCTTTTACTGGCCTAAAAAATTTTTTCTGTGTACAAAGATTATAAATTTGTTGGCCGGTTACCCGTGACTTCATAGACGTCAAATAATTTTTTTAAGATTTTTTCAGGCTTTTGTATTTTCTTTACATTTATTTTTTTAGAATTTGTAAATGGTTCTGATGTTAGCAATGGTGTGTCGTGTACGTTTTCATTTTCTACTTCAAGAAGCTTTTTAGACATTTCATCAGCAAAAGACCGTTGATTTATTGGCGTAGCAAAAATAGTTCGATTTGTAGGTAGTTTTTAGTAACTTTAGTATAGAATATATTTTTATAGATCGTTTTTGATTTTAGCAATGCTTAAAAATTAAAATTTCAAAAAATTTAATTTGAAATTACCGAAAATTCCCGGAAAAAATTTCCCGGGATTAATTTTAAAAAAATGTCCCGGGATTCCCGGGATTTTTTTCCCGCGTAGAAACTCTAAGTAAGACTCATATAAGAGTCAACCCTAGGAGAAAGTGAACTGACATCAAACTTGTCACGTGACAGTTCTAAAGTGTTCTAGTTCAAACACTTTATATGTTGGGTACTTGTCACTTTAATGTAGCGTTATCCAAGGAAGGGGAGGGGAGGGGGGGGGGGGGTGTTAAATAGCATCTTTTTAACACTTTGCAACAGGTCACTAAAATAACCTTAATGGACACATGCAATTTCGGTTAATAAAATGGCTGTCGCAGATATTGTCCTGAGTGAACCAGGTTAATATAATAGATTCCCTTCATATAAAGTAATAGAACCAGAAAAACCAGTTACTAGCCCAACAAAATCCATTTATATGACTAGTTTTGTGTGAAATACCTTTCCTCTGGAGTAATTACACTTTAAAAACATTATCACCAGTTAAGTGATGTTTTCTACCATCACAATTCGTTTCTTTTTATAATAATATTGAGTTCACTGATCAGTAGATAAGTGTTTTAAGAACAATTGACACAGATTTCCTGCAGGGAGTTTTTAAGATTTTTGAGCTGCTACCAATTTTATGTATTACTGTATTTAAGTCTAGTCTAGTTCAGCTTTTTTATACCCTCCACCACAATAAGTTGTGAAGAGGGTGTACTAAGTTTGTCATTCCGTGTGAAACTCTTTTATTATTCATCTCAGACCCCATTAAGTATATATATTCTGGCTGCTTGAGTAATTCTAAGTCGATTTAGCCATGTCCATCTGTCTGTCCGTCTGTCCGTCTGTTGAAAACACGCTCACTTTCGAAAAACTCAAAAGAAATAAACAAACTAGTTGTCAAATTGCTTGTAGTTATCCTAAGCAGTTTGGAATTGAATTTCAGCAAAATCGGTTCAGTAGGACCAGAGCTATGAATCAATATGTGGAACCACCACCTTCAAAAACTTGATAATTTTGTTACAAAAACTCACATAAATGATGCAAAAATGCACGGAATGACATAAGATTTTGCACAAGTCCGTTTTATTCGACTATAAACACTACTCCCCGAAAACAGTTTAGTACGCCTAAAACCGGAAAAAAAAGAATGCAATCATAACAAATTTTGGCTCGTCACAATTTTATAGGACTATAAATGATACTGTGAAATTTCGTGAAGATCGGTACATAATTTACCCTAGGCCCCATATATGCCCTACTCCCGGAAAACAGTTTAGTCTCCTAAAACCATAATTAATAACAAATCGTCACAGTTAAGATAATAATAATAAAAAGACATCATACAGATATTACTCCTTAAACATTCGAACTGTCGGTGGAGGGTATCAAAGATTCGGCACAGCCGAATATAGCACTCTAACTTGTTTAATACTATTCAATGTAAAATCCCCTCCTGTAAGCCACTTAAATACGCCTAAAACTGAAATTATTCATTATATTTTATTTAAATCAGGCAATGAATTAAAATACTTTGAGGTCAGGTTTTATAAAGATTCATTTATATGTTATTACATATTATATATATTATGGAGCCCACTATCGGAAATATTCGAACTCTCACTTTTAGGTACTGGTTTTTTTCTTCTAACTTAAGCTTAAACCTTAGCTCTCACTGACTTCTATAGATGCGGGACAGCTGAACAGCAAGAATTACTAAAAATTTAAAGCTGTGATATGATTAAAGCAAACGTAAGTTAAACGACTAAGGCCCTTTTTCACAACTTACCGATAGCTAAATATAGGGATTTATCGGCCTTATAAAAAGTGTTCCATTGGTACAACTTAACTTTAAATTAAAGTGAGCGATAAGTTAAAGGAAGGTTGATCCTACCTGGTAGGTTAAAGTTTAGTTGTAATAATGGATCACGTTTTATACGGCCGATAAAATCCTACCTTCAGCTATCGGTAAATTGTGAAAACGGGGGTAAATGTAGAAACGACTAACTTTTATTGTAAAGGACCTTTTAATGATAGAAAATTTAGAAAACTGTTAAAAGGTCAATGTAAATGAAATTATTTTGCAATCTTTATAAAGGGTGTCTAAATTTAAGGTATAATCGGTCAGTGGAAATAGCTACAGGGAGATGATTCGCAGCTTTTTTTTGGGGGAAAATTGTTGATTTAGATGTAGAGAAAATTTTTGGTTTCAACAGGATAGTGCCACTTGCCACACAGCAAGAGAAACAATGGATTTTTTTGAAAAAAAGTTCAAATATCGCATTATTTCTCGTAGAGGAGAAGTAAATTGGCTTCCAAGGTCGTGCGATTTGACACCTTTAAACTTTTTTGAGGGGTTCTTTGAAGTCGAAAGTGTACAGCAGGAATCCTACAACAGTTCAGGAGCTTAATGATTACATTATCGAGCAGATATCAACCATTGACAACAGATTATAGAAAATTAAGATTGAGAATTTTGGCAAAAGATTTGGATGCCTGCCGAGCCAGTAGAAGGGTCACTCGACCGATATAATTTTTAACCGGAACCTATTTGTAATAAACAGAAATAAAAATATTTTTAATATCTCAAAAAAAAAATCTATTTTTATGATTACTAAAATGATATCTCAATTTTTGGACACCCTTTAGATGGCCTTTAAGAATTGCATACATTCCGGCTAATCGCATGTCACAGATGCATATGCTGTTTCTTCCGCAATATCGGTGGAAAACCCATTTTCTTTTATTCTGTAACGACTCTTGCGGCTTGGGGCTTATCGTAACCCATATCTCGCTCAAAAATGTAAACTCAAAATTTATAAATTGCACCTTATAGACCGTAACAGAACCATGAATAGTCATAACGTACCCAAAACACTTGAAGCGGTGGCTATTTAGAAAACTAAATTTTTAGCTGAAGAGAAGCTCGTATATGTTGAAAAGGCAACATAATAATTATTGAGAAGACCATATATCACTTAAATATAGTGTTAAGATAATATTTTTTATAATTTATAAAAACACTTAACTAATAGCAATAAAATAAATTTCAAGTGTTTTTATCAAGAATAAAAACTGGGAATTAAGCACGAATAACAAAATCTTTTAAATTAAAAGTTTTTGATTTAGGTTTTTGTTAGGCATTTTAAATAAAAAATCGACTGATCGCAGCTATCGATTAATCGCCCTTTTTATGATTTCGCATTTTAATTTAATATTACCACAACAGTTTTAAAACAAATTTAAACTTCTGATTTGAACTCGGTGGAGTAAGTGCCACTAGACAGGACGCAATGGCAGTTACTTACGTTTATCCTTAATGCATCTGTTTGATATTAACAATAAATTTATAACACAAGTTTAATTTGAATTAAGTCTTTTGAATTTATGGCCAAACTTTGAAAATGTATAAGAAATGAAGTGTCAACTCGTTTATGAAATTTTTAATAAGAAAACTTTATAATCAAATTGTTAACACATAACAACGACTTAACAAGATTTCAGTGGCACTTTTGTTTCTGGTAAGAGCACAAAACATTTCACATAAAAAGTTAAGAAACAACAGGCTGTATTTATATATATGTAGCTGTAAACACGGTGAGCAAGAGGGTAACCAATTGGCTTTTAAAATGTCATGCCCTAAAACAGGGGGAAGGGTATAGTCTGTAATAAGTTCTTTTTAGTAGCAAAGTTTATTTAACGATACCCATCTGTTCGTTTGTTTTTGTGTTGGTTGAAAGAGGTTTTCCAAAGACCCCAGATAGAACGGGGAGCAGGTTGTTTTACATTAATGACACATGTAGTCCGGAAAATTTGCTATTGAAATTTAATCAGACTAGTTTACATATGACTGGAATTTAAGGAAAAAATCTTGACTGCCTCAAATGTTTACCCTTAAATCTATATTTCTCATTTTTTTCCTTAAACTTAAACTTAGTAAAACACTGATAGTGAAAATTCCGTTTCTAAATGACCGAGATTTAGACAAATAACTTCTTTTTTCTTCCTGAAATCCTGGTTTTGGCGCAATAGTGCCCTTATTAAATGAGCTAGGGGGACCAAAGCTGGCTCTAAGATATTAACGGCCATTTTCACCAAGTTCGGTTAAAACTAACTTTCAATTAAAGTTCCGGTTACCCATATGTTTTGACAGCTATAACCGATGGTTAATTATAACCGAAATTGGTGAAAATGGCCGTAAGACAGTTAAATATTGAAAAGAAAATTATCGATTATTTTAACCGACCCAATATGTACACTAGGGCTATAACTTTTTCACACTTTTTGCGAATATCAAAAACGGCATAGTATATTCGTGTGGAACATTAAAAGTTATTAATAAAAAATATGATAATTTTTTCGGATTGTAAAAAAAGTTCACGCAGGGATCGGGTTGAAGTTTAAAAACAACCATTTTTATCTCACGGATATTTTAAAATATATATACCTGATATGTTACCGCCACTGTCACAATAAGAGATTATTTAATCGAGTATCGAAATTGTATTTTATTTTGTTATCGTGTTTTTGTCAGTTGTGATTATCTATATTTCCATGCGGTATAATAAAATGTTCATTTTATGGAATATAAAAGCCATATTTAAGTAAGGAAATTCCAAAAAGATTTTAATTGTGAGAAAAAGAAGTTTAGCTCTCGGTTTTCATACGAAAAGTTAGTAATACCTTTTAATACTGTTTTATTTGTCATGTAATTTTAAACATATTTGTTAATGTGAATTTCAGGAATTTTAACTTAAAAGTATGCACAGAAAAAAATTTTTGCGCCAGTAAAAGAATTAATCAAAAATAAAATCAGTTTTAATTAGATATTTATTAAGGTGATTTAAACTTTTAATCAAGTGTATTAAATGTTTAATTGACAATATTTCTTATATATAAGAAATAAATATAGTTTGTGCTTGAAAAGTTCTTGTGCTTTTCGTTTATAATCTACAATTGGAAACAAAGAGCCTGGGCGCTTCCCCAACACCTGGTATTTGTACATATTCCAATATGAATCACTTAAATGCTATTTTGGAATTTATCCACTGCTTTAGATTTAAAAATTTTCCTACGGTTTACAATTCAAAATTTCTTGGAAGGTTTTAGAAATTTGCTTCCCTGCGTGAGGTTTCTTCGCAAAACGGCGGGAGACAGGTGTTTTTATTACTAAAACATTATTGGCCACTACGTGGTACTTTGCTAAAAATTTGGTTACAGCCCTAATGTACACTCTCTTTTCCAGTAAAAGGTCTAGATTTAAGAAATTTAAAGATAGCGAAAGCACCTTAAGCCAACAAGGCTTTATTATACCCTTCACCGAAGGTAAAAGCGTATATACAAATTTGTCATTCCGTTTGTAATTTCTACAATATTGATCATAGACATTATAAAGTATTTATATTCTGTGTTCTTATGACTAGCAAAGTTGACTTTACGATGTCCGTCTGTCCATCCATGTGTTCATTGAAATTGGTTTTGCGAAGACCCCAGATCTGATGGGGACCAGGTGCTTATATATTTATGTTACATATAGTCTGGAGTTGTTAGCTATTTAAATTGGTCCACAAATGGCTGAAATATAGGCAAAAACCCACGACTGCCACTAATTTAATCCATAAATCGCTTGTTGTTTATTTATTTTCTGCATATTTGGAGCACGACATGAGCGGAAGTTTCCAAATTAGGTACAAGCATCTTGGTCATCGGTATACAACATCCGATCAAATAAAGGCGGGCTTGGGGAAGTTTGAAATAAAAACAACATTTTTAGAATTGTTTTTTGTTTTAAGTGAAGTTGTGCGAAAGAAGGAGTTCTTTCGCATTAAATGAAATAAACAGTTAATTTTTTTGTCTAAAATTCAGGTAAATTAAAATATATCATATTAAATTTAACCCATTTACGGTCGCTGTGCCATTTTGAGAAAATTTATTTATATAAAATCGGTTGAAATTTTTCAAGGTTTTATATGTTTATCAACGTCGATTGGTTCCCGCAAAGCTGTCAAGGCGTGTTCATTGTGTCATCTGCCACAACAAAAGCCCTAGAAGTTGCAAAAAATGCAAAAAACGCGTAGTTAAAGGTTACTATTTCGAATGTCACTCACAAGCGGCTGCTGAATCAATTTTGATAAGCCCCTTTTATGTCCTAAAATTTATCTTCTTTATTTGCTTTTTATTTGTGATTTGAAGTGTTTCACAGACCCCATAAAAAGTTCTCTCTAAAAGGTTTAAGTTCTTAGTGGAGGGTACCGAAGATTCGTCACAGCCAATTATAACATTCTTACTTGTTTAACGACTGTAATTTAAATGTTTTAAAGAAAAAGACGCTTGAATGTTCAAGAAACTTTACAAAAAAGAGAATTATGTAAAAAGTTTTGCCTTTTTATTTTCGTGAAAAACATGCGTAAAGAAAAAATTTTGAAAATAAAAAAAAAAAATCTTGTAAGACATAGAATAAACGACACAACCAAGCACGTTGTTTTATTCGTACAATATCATTACAAACAAGCATAAAATAGAGTTGTGTATTTACAAAATTTATGAAATTCGACATTATTTTAGAAGAAAAGTTATTCGAGAATTCGCGTAAGTAAGAATTATAGATTTTTTTTAATAAAATATTAAACTTATTTGTCTAGTTATTTAAAAAAAAGAACTTAAATGTTTGCTTGAATTTTTTTGAAAAAATTTTTAACCAATTCCTGTTTTTTATGATACTTATTTCTTTAAACAATATGAGTAAAAAAGGACACGAAAAGACTTTAGCTACGTTCACACTTCTCAAATATTTGACGAAGAAAACGGAGCCAACAAGCAACCTAAATAATCATTTCCTTTAATTCAAATATTTATTTTGATTATAATGCCACATCTCACAAATTACGGTTTTGCTATGTCTAGTAATATAATCAGTTTATTTTGTGATTCTAAGACCATGATAAGTCTAACTAACTATTAACAAAAATAGTTGTTACTCCTTTTTGGTCAAATATTTAATAAGTGTGACCGTAGATTTACTGCCTGTTTTGTATTAAAAACATTTTCCTTTGGGAATTTATATGGAAAACAAAAACAAATTTTAGTTTTGTAATTGTTGTTTCAATAGCGCAGTTCAGTATTTAGGCTTGCAAAAGAGCAAATGCAAAATATGATAATACACATGCAATTTAATGTAGTCTAACGGAAACTCTGTGTATTTTGTTATTGGATTTAACAAAATAGCTACGATATTTTGCATTTGCAAACCTAAAACTTTATGCCGCTAATATAAGTTTTCAAGCGAAAAATTTTAAGGCCTTATTCATAAAAAATATTTCAGGTTAATAACAGGTTTATTAAACGAATTTTCTAAGGAAATCGGTTTAATAAAGCTTTTATAAGTCAATTATATTTTTATGAATATGGGGGTTAATCTTTATTGAAACAACAGGCAAAAGAGTATAAAATTAAAGACGCAGTCGTAAAAATTTTTAAATATTGAATTCATTGTTGTTTTTTTACTTTTGTTTGAATACCGGTTAATTAACTAAATTTTTTAATAAGACAGGAGTCGATTTTAAAAAAAGTACTCACAAACAAATTGGCATACTCTTTTTCAACGTGTATTTTCTAAAGATGGCATTGGTATTAAAACAAATACATTTTGTTTATCTTTTTCACACTCAGAAACTTACTTTTAGTACGAGCCGTACTATTAAATTTCAGTACGAATAACAATAAAAAATATCTTAGAACAACCATTTATGATTATGATAACTTACGAAAACCTTAGGGTATTGGTTTTCGATTGAAAAACATAATATTATTGATAAATATTCGTCCTATGAATCAAAAAATGACAATAAAAATGTTTGTATTTAATTTATTTGTTTCAAAAAACTTCTATGTATGTATGTATTTGCTTAAAGCCAACGACTCAGTAACTCGAAACAGGTTTACCCACCGGGTGCCCCGGTCGTTACATTTTAAAAGAAGCACAGTGTAATTAATTGTTTTTCTTATCTTTTTTTACTTAACAAAAACATTTAAATTATTTGAAAGCTTAATTCTTCACTTCTTGCTTCGAAAAATTTGCCAGTTATCATTTGGTATACATTTCTCGGACCTGAATATTTATAAAGAAATAAAATGGCAATTTATTTTTATTTTTTTCTGTTATAATTAATTCCTTGTAATTGACAACCATCCTTGTTCCTTTATATTTATTATATGAAAATAAAAAAAAAAGAAAAACTCACAAATTTAAAGTACATACGTCAACAAAAAACTCTGGATGAATAATACAAAATATATCGCTTTTATGGTCTGGTTGATAAGAATTATATCAACTTTTCTTTTTTTTTATTTTGCCCACGAACTCAATAGATGTAGGACTCACAAAAAGCAAAATTAGAGTCATTTGCATGGTCATTTACTTAAACACAATCAGTAAAAGGTCAAATGAAAAAAAAACAAACCTAAACAAAGTCATGATTTTTAAAAAGCGAAAACAAAATATACAAAAGGAGAAAAAAAAATAAGAGAGAGTTCTATATTTGGCTGTGCAGAATTTTTAGCACCCTCCACCGACAGCTTTAATATTTCAGGAGTGGAATCTATAAATCATAAGCCAATCTTTATAAGACCTGACCTCACAGTTTTATAATTCGTTGCTTAATTTAACAAATTCAAAAAAATATAAAATCTAAAGAGCCACGACATTCCCTTACTATGAAGCAGGTTTGTAATGGAGCATATTGAAGAATAACGGCAACAACAAAGAATCAGTGTGTTAAGCTGATCGTTACATTCAACAATTTTTAAATGCGCTGAATAAAGCGCTTTCCGTTTCAAAAAATGTATTGAGTCAAAGTGAGAACTTGCCATATAAAATTCACGTCTTTCGTAAGCGACCTCAACGTTTTTCGCTTACAAACCTGCTTCGTTGGAAGCTTCATTTTTTATTGGGGAGTTACACAAGGTCGCTGTTTAGATAGTGGCTGAAAAAAACAATTGAAAAACTAACTATAAGTGTTCTGTAACTCTGGCGTCGAGAAACTTTTCGTTTGAAATGTGTGAAATGAATAAACAATGCCACATATTGAAACAAACAGCTGTTTTTCCCACTCAATTGTGCCTGTAACTTTTCTGCCGAGTTCTATCTGTCACGTAAGGAAATTACTCGCCAATTTACAGACAAAGTGTGTCTGTAACATTTTTTTAAGAAAAGTTCCCATTTGAACTGTCAAAAAAAACCTCACGAATAAAAATGGGGCGAGAAAAATTTTAACAATAAAAAACATATTAAAAATGTAAAATGCAAAGAATAATAATAATAATAATAACAATTTGTTCTTGGCACATTTTCCATTTTTTAATTATTTTGCTTTAAACATTTTGATAAAAAATACGATTTTTTTCAAATCTCGTTTGCAAACAACAAACATTAAAGTCGTACTTTACATTATTTGGTATAGCCGTTGGTTTTTTTTCGCCGCCGTCATTAAAAAATTTTCAATTTTAGTAACTTTTGGTTGCCATCAACGATTTGCTTTACTAGCGTTCTCAACGTCTGCAATGTCATATCGGCTTCGGGTGCAATGTTATGACATTTATGTAATATTGGGAATTCAAACACAAATGTCAATAATAGTTTTATGAGGATTAATTTATTTATTTTACACGAAATTTAATAAGGATTAAAATAGATATATGAAAAGAAGTAAAAAGTTTAATGTAAATTAAATATTAACACAGATCTTATAATCGATACAAACGGGCGACAACTTAACGACTGATCGACTTTAAGTTCAACTAACTACTGCTCTCTTATTGCTGACCGAGAAACTCTCAATCCTTAATCCAAATTGACATTATGGCAACTTGTCATCTTCACACCTGACACTCGCTTTACATTTATAACGTAACGACGTAACCTTCGACATGAGTAAAAGACACAGTTTTTTCTTACTTTTCGAGAAACGATGGAATATTTTGTTTCACATCTTTTCGATGCGAGAAGTTCTCACTTAAGTTACAGAACATGGGTGCTGGGTACAGTAAAAACTAATAAAAATAAAATATATAGTCCAAAAATTAGTGTTTAAGTGACAAAATTAACATTTTCTGCATTTCGGCTTGAGAGACCGATTTTAGTAAGCGTGTTAAGAAATGCATGTTAGTAGCGGAGGGTTGAAAAAATGATCCTAATTTGTTTTGGAAATAATATTCGGCGTATTAAAGTAATACTTAGGAGGGGATTTTATATTGGACTTATCGTAAATTTTGGATCGTTCATCATCAAATTAGGTAGAGTGATTTCTAGTATTAAAAAAAAACCTTAATTATACTAAATTTCAATACAAAAATGCGTATTACCATTTTTAAGAATCTAAGGCGTCTTAAATTGCTTTTCGTAAGGCCATTTTATACGAGACCAATGGTAAATAATGGATCGATTATTATAAAATGACATGACATTATTTCTAGCTATATAATGCTAAATTGGATAAAATTTTACCACAATATTTATATTTGTTACGGTTTAAGTCTTAATAGGCTTTAAACTTTATATGGGGGCTATAGAAAATAATGGATTCACCTCACATAATTTGGCGAAGTGACTTCGAATCTTATTAAACTATGACATGCTAAATTTTTCGCGAATATCATTATTCGTTATAGTTAAAGGCGTACTAAAGTGTTTTGCGATGTTGGGATTTAAATGGGACATATGGTTAATTAAGAGCGATCTTTACGAAGTTTGGCAATAAGCTTTCTAATCTTCTGAAACTACGACAGTCCAAAATTTGATGCAATAGTTTTTCGACGTACTAATATGTTTTCCGAGAATAGATTTTTGTAGAGCCAGTGGTAAATTATGGAATGATCTTCAAGAAATTAAGCAGGCCTTAATATGGGGCCTATGGTAAATTATAGACCAACCTTCACAAAATCAAGCAGTATTAATCTGAGATTCTGTCACCAATTTATGTTAGTTTTTGTAAAAAAAATTATCAATTTTTAAGAACAATTTTGATTTTTAGTTGAACGTTTAATTTTTAATTTTTTTGATATTCTTTAATTAGGCTTGAGTTCATCAAATTTAATTTTCATTAAATTATTTTCACTCAGGAAGGAATGTTACAACTTGGAATTTTTATTAAAATTTATTGAAAATGTTTCCTGGCTGAGCTGGGATTTGAACCCGGGTTGATTTTTACATGTTTCAAGAATCATCACATTCTATCTTCAGAAAATCTGTGAGTTCTACTCACTGCACCACTGCGGTGCCCGCAGCCAACAGTCAAACATCAATCTTTTAACCAGTAGTACTAGTGGTTCGAAAATTGCTGTTATTATCATTTTCAATTTTATATTACATGTTACTTCCTTTCTTCTGTTTTTTTTTTCGTATTCTTTCTGTCAAGACTTTGTCTTAAAAATTTTTTTAGGGAGGTAGTTCTCATTTGGGCTGTGTTGGCTCAAGAGAATCCAAAATAATTTGACATCATATATTTCTTTTCTGTTGGCTAAATCGACTTAGAATTACTTAAGGACCCATAATTTACACACTTTATGGGATCTGAGATGAATATTGAAAAGATATTTCACATCGAATGACAAACTAAGTATACTCTCATTAACCACTAGTGTTGGAGGGTATAAAAAAAACAAAAAAACCAAAACAGATTAAAGAGTACATTAATGGCAACCAACAAAATATGGTAACGTTTATAAAAGAAAAATTTAAATAATTTTGTAAGCGGTTTTTTTTTGCTTTTCTTTGTTTGTTTTGTTCTCTTATGAGTTTTGCATTTAAACTTATTTAAGAATTTTCTCGTACCTTCGGCAACTTTTTTCTAACTAAAGCAATTTAAAGCTAACTGCTTGAATTTTTAGAATTGAAGTGCAATTAAATTTTTGTTTCGCTGAACTCAACTTTTAAATATTTTTGAAACATACGCGAAAATCTTAATGATTCAAAAGAAAAGTTCAAGATAAAACAGGAAGGCCGAAAAGTATAAGTATATAACTTTTTAAATAATTCTATAAAATTTGTTAAAGTTTTTTTCTGGTTACACTTAAAGGGAACTTGGTTATTTATGATGTGACAAATAAAGTCTCGTGAGTACGGCCTCTTATTGGCTTCTCTTAAACACACCTTTAAGTCGGTTAGGGCTAGATTACACTATCTCACAATTCTTACGTATTCCATAATACTTTGTGAGATAGAAATCTAATAAGTTTTGTTGCGACTGTCAAAAAATCTAATTTAACATGACAGTTTGTGTTCACACCATCACACAAAGTATAAACACTCACACATGAAATAAAATGCAACCCTGATCCAATGAAAAGTATTATTGTTAAGAAATTTTTCAAAAAACGATGAAGTCGTATGGGATGTCAAACTTTTTTCATAATACTTGTCATTTTCGTTACACATTGCATTCACACTATCACACTTTGACATATTACTTGAGTTTTTGACATGTATTAATACAATATTCTTGGGAAATTTCGCAAAATTATTTGTAAATAACGATATAAAAAAATATTTCAAGTGTAACACATTATTGGCATTTAATGGCCACTTTACGCAATAAAAATATTTCTGAGAACAAATCGAGTTAAACCATTTCATTGGATACTCTACACCACAGTATAAACAAAAAGTTGTTCTGGGACCAATAGTCAATCGTGGATATCTAGATATTATCTAGTTATCAATAGCTATATGAGATTTGGGAGCTATAATCAAATATACCCCGATTAAAAAAAAAATTGTAGGATGTCTTCTGCTGCAAAAAAAAAAATTTGGAGAAAATTTATTTTCAATACCAACATACAATATAGCTAATGTGCACAATAACTTTATTCCGGAAAGAAGTTTGTATGGGGCCATGTGAAATTATGGATCGAATTGTATTATTGTGAATAGGCTTTGTAAAACAAATGCTACAAATTTTATCCAAATTTCTTTAAAAATTATATGGGCAGGAAATCAGACAGTCAGTCGGACGGATATCGTTAGATCGTCTCAGATTCTGAGTCGATCGATTAAAGAAAAGTTGGGTCTAAGACGAATATTTTTGTTTAAAACGTCTTTTAAAATAGACCCCCCCCCCCCCTCCGCATCTAAGTTAGACATTTTGTTGCGCCATTGGTGTTGACAAATATAAATATTAAACGCACATTTCTCTAGTACAAAAAATCTGTTTGTGACATTTTAGTGTCAATTGTAAAAAAAGTATAAAATTAACCCTTAAAATTTTTTTGTTTTTAAAATTTCTAGTATACAAGTTGAATTTTGAGCTTTGGTTTATTCAGAGAATTCTATTGTGGTCAATATATTTGTATAACATTTTAACAAATTTTAAGGGTAACTTTTGACCCCCTTTTCTAGAAAACGGCCAAAAAGACCCATACGTTTTTGTGTTGGAGGGTTGAAGTATTTCATACAAATGTACCCGGTAAGATATAACGTAAATCTTTTTAAGACATCAGATACCTTAAATTCAAGGGAAAAATTGTTTCCTATGCCGATTCATCGCAATAATGTACCAAAACGGGGGCAAGTTAGCTTCCACTAAAATTACCTTCCTACGTAAACTTTAAAAAAACCGATACATGTTTATTTTTATCTTTCGTCTCGTTTACCAGAATCACTTGTAAAAAACTTGTCTTTTTAGTGTTGTACAGTCAGTCGTATCTGTTTAAACTTTGAAAATTTTTCTAATGATTCACAGTAAAGTACATCAAATCGCATAAAATCGTCACAATTTTCTATGTCTATGATCAAAAATTTTTATTTTTTTCGATATTGAAAAATTATCATTTAAAGCGGTGAAGGGCAACACACATACTCTCACATTAATTCTTGTGTGGGAAGCAGCAGAAAGCGAATGACGCTCATCAACAAGTGCTGATCTGTAACTGATTTAAATAACTTTGACGAAATGACAACAACGCAACAGCCGAACTTACATTGTCACATACCACACGAAGAAGTTTATAGTGTACATGTGTCAACGTCACACAAGCAGCATTTTTTTTCCTATGCACGAGTACATAGGATTTGCAAAAGTGCCCGTCACTTATTTAAAGTCACCGAAACTTTAAATTAAATCGAAAATTTTTGAAGGAAATTTTAAAAATTTCACCGATTATTTTCTGCCACCTCAGATTTGGTCATAAAAAATAAGTTAAATCAAGTTCTATAAAAATTTTTTATTAAAAAAAGTATTTTCTTGTTATAAATATTTTATTATCATCTGTCCTTTAAGTGTTATAAACTTTTTTTCCGTTTTTATTTAAATAATTTTTCAACTAATCTTCTCTTTGCATGTTGGCTCATCGTAAAGACAACCACCATTTCCTGGTTGACTGGATTTTTGCTTTTTATGTTACACAGAAAAAAAAATAACAAGATTTAGTATGTAATTAATAAAATTTTTTAAAACTATTTTAAAATTTTCAACAATTTTCTTAATTAAATTGTTTGTAAATTGTCATATTAACAATTTGTTTTAGTTGAAAAAATAAAAAAATTTTCTGTCAAAAATTTTCAATACAAAATTAAGAAAACTAATTTTTTTTGTTTTAATCTCGTTTAATACTGGGTCTGAATTTTATTGAAAACAAACGTTTTCTTTGGGGTAAGTGAAGCTGTTATTTGAAACTTCTAACCGAAATTTTAACACGGTTTAATTTATTCTAGTTTTCAAATTATATTTGATGATTGTGTCAAGAATCCGTTTTGAGCACGTGTTAAGACTTTCTTCTGCATCAACTCCTAAGTCCGTTTATGTAAAAGATATGTATTTGTAATGAGATTTTTACTAAATATATTAAAATAAAAAATTAAATTGTTTAAAATTGCCATACAGTTTCTTTCAAAATTAATAAGCAACAAAACATATTGTTAAAATAACAAATTTTTATTTAATTTTTTTATTTTATTGCTAACTTATATTTTATTTAATGTTACAAACTCATTGTTAAAAATATTTGTTGGATGTGAACAATTTTAATAACCAAAAGTATTTTTTATATTTACAAATTCGGTTGTTGGTGCCTTTTCAATTAAAAAATTAATTGTTTTGACGAATATGGTATTCAATATGACAATTGGTTTGTCGTAATTTTTTTCTGTGTAAGATAAAGAGGAAATCCAAGTGAGCTCACTTCTAAGGGCAGTCGCAATAAACCTTACCTTACATCTATATATATAAAAATGAAAAATGTTTGTGTGTTTGTTTGTTTGTTTGTTGGAGGAAGAGCAATACCCCTCATAGATAGAAATATTAATAAGAGCCGCTGCACGCATTTTGTTAAACTTTTGGTAGTAGGATTATCTGAGCCCCAAAATTTAAATAAATTTGCAGCGGGGGAAGTGGTACCCCCATAGTACGCCAATGTTTAATCATACATATATTAAGAACTGTTATAGAGAGAATGTTCAAACTTTGTATAAGTCACTCTTATGGTATACTACACTTTTGAAAATAAAAATAAGGCGGGTAGGCGCAAGGGGGGAACTACCTCCCATAGGATGCATACATTAAATATCGCTCAACAAAAGAACTATAAAAGGGAGAGTCTTCAAACGTGATTAAAGCTACTATTATGATAAACTTTAAATTTCAATATAAAAATGGGCGGGGTAAACAGAGGAGAAGCAGTACCCCTCATAGATAGAAATATTAATAAGAGCCGCTGCACGCATTTTGTTGAACTTTTGGTAGTAGGATCTTCTGAGCCCCAAAATTGAAATAAATTAGCAGCGGGGGAAGTGTTACACCCCAAAGGACGCCAATGTTTAATATCGCATATCTTAAGAACTGTTATAGTGAGCATGTTTAAATTTTGTAGAAGTCACTCTTATGGTACACTACACTTTCGCAAATAAATATAAAGTGGGTAGGCACAGTGTTCCGAAGCGCACCGGGTTAAGCTAGTATATAATAAAAAATTCTATATGATTTCTATAAGATTTAACACTTCTTTGGGGCCACAAGATGATAACGACCTATCTATCACTACATCCTTTGATAAAAAATAACTAGACTGTAACTATAATCTGACTAACTATGAAAAAAATTAGAAATCTAATTTTGTATAGTACAATTATTCGCTGCGATTGTTTAGTCGCTAAACCAAAATTTCTTTATTATTCGTTTTAGGATATCTAAACTTATGGTTGAAGTCAAATTAAGTAACAGCCTGTTTTAAAATTTTGTTTTTGTTTTAAATATAAGTTTCTATGCGAACGTTAACGTTCGAAATCGACGAACAGGCTGTAATTTTTAAATTTTATTTGATATCAATATGGATATAAAAATTAAAAATTTGTTTCTTTGAATATCGACATTTGTTCATGTGTAAACTCTTTTCTGGGAAAATTGTTACCGGGTGTTAAAAAAGCTGTTCATTTATATTATTTTTTTTTCTGCTGTCCAAACTTACCTTTCGATATGTTTATATTCTCTGAAGACTAAGTAGTGATGATTATAGTAGTAATTATAAAAAAAAATTCATGTAATTAATATTACACACAAAATAACTTCATTAGTTACGGATTTATGTTAATAACTATAAGATACGTGAATTCCTGTGTAATAATTTTATACAGAAAAGGAAAAAAGTAAAAAACTATAATAAATTTTTAATCAGGGACCCTAACGGGTTTAATACTAACGACGAAAAAATCCCATTTAACCATTAGTTTTGATGAATTTTAGATAGAGGTTTTATTTCAAGAATTACATATCCTAAAATATATTTTATTTCCATAAGTTATCGTAACCAATTAAGGAAAAAAACATACTTTTTTTTACCGTTACTTCAACCAAAAAAGTTTTTTGGCTACAAATATCCATTATAATTTTTTTTTTTTAGTTATTAGTGATAAATTTCTAAAGCCTTAAATTGATATTTGTAAATGTGTTTTTTTTTTTTTTTTGGCTAAAAGCTTGAATTTTCAAATTGATTAAAATCATGATCCAAATTTCATTGCTGAGTTATGTGTTTATAATATTTACTATTGAGTCAATTATGTATGGCAACCAAACTTTAATTGATTCGATGGATTCGCCTAATAATTCAAAATCACTTATTAAATTCAGACCTAAGTATAAAAAAATAATTATGCTTACTAAAAGGTAAAAAAAAATTCGGATATTTACTAACAATGTTCTTATTCAGAAATTTATTAACGAGCGACATCTTTTGCCACAAAGTCCTTACAACACAGCCGAAAACCATTTACAAAACAGTTCATTAATTCAAATTCGTTAATATTCTTAATGACTTCACGGATGTTATTTTTTGTCTTTTTGTTTACTTAGAACAAGTAGAGCCATACAAAAATAAAGAAACCCGGTTGTGGTAAAAATTTTACCCAAAGCTTAAAAGTACTGAGCACAAAGTTTTTATGGCATTTTTCCTTATGTCTTTTTGCTTAAAAACTTTAACACAATAATGTCACTTCCTTCCGTTTTGTATCTTTAGAAGCAGTCGTTTGTTTTTTCTTTTTATTTTAACAACGTCTTTACACAACTAATTGGCATAATTGGTTGATTTTGGCTTTAACACCTTTCTGTTGGTGTTTATGGGACAGTTAAACGTCTTGTTTGTTGTTTTACACTAATAATATTAATTGTGTGTGAATAAAATGTTTGACAAGTTGTCAGTTGGATGGTTAATAAGGGTATAAACACAACTGGTACGAACGACTTACATCGCATAGCACGACGAATTCGTCGGCAAGAATTCGTTGAAATGAGACACAAAAGTGCGTAAAGAACAGGTTTTAATGTCATTTAAAATTTGTTTAAATAAATACATTGGTTGCCAGATTATATAAGCATTATTTTTCTTAACTTCTTTTATAACACAGTGTGTAATTTCTTAAAAAAGATCTTGAAGATGAAGTTTGCAAGATATGAGCCTGAGCAAATTATCAATTTTTTGCAAAAATGACACCGAGGCCCCAAATCTTAAGGGGCCCGAAAGCTTTGCAAGATATGAGCCTGAGCAAATTATCAATTTTTTGCAAAAATGACACCGAGGCCCCAAATCTTTGGGGGCCCAAAGTGTATGACTTTGGGCAAAACTAGGAGACACGTGCCTTTTTTTTTTTTGTGTTTTATCACGTAAAGTTGTCCGTATATGGTTATTTTTTTTGTGTTGCACTGCGTAATTATTTTACTACTTCCATTTTCTCTTTACCAATCTTACTAAAAATTTTTGAAAATTAATTTTTATTTTTTGATTGTTGACATTTATCAAATCATACAATAAAAAAAATTAATTAAAAAAAAATCCTGACATAAATAGTTTAAATATATATATATATATATATATATATATATGGGGGATTCACAAGCTGTGCTATCAAGTCAAATTATCATAATATCTTAAAATTTTGTAAAAGTTAAAAAAATTATTGTTGTGTTTCATACAAAAAAGTCCCAAAATAATAGGACTATTTATGCTGAGCTTATTGTTTTGAGGCCCTATGCTCCTTATGGAATATATATATATATATTATTGATTTGTCATAACTACTCAGTAAAAATCTAAACTACGAGGGTTGCTCACAGCACTCATATTTTTTTCTTGTTATTATTTTAAGACATATGACTTTATGACTTCCTCGTGAATCCCCCAATAATAATTAAATTTATATGGTATTAATCTGTACTTATAAAATATAAACAATTTTTTAAGAAAAATTTACACTCTTTACTAACACACTTAAGAATCCAATTTTAACACATTTAATAAATACATAACTCTTTTTTCTCTAAATTAAAAATGAAATTTTTTTTTGGCCTCTCACTTTTTTCTCACACACATTACAAATTTGTAGTTTGTTATCCCTTAAAATGCAAAAACTTAGTAAATATTGTTTCTGATGGAAAAATAAACTAGCCCTTGTATTAAAAACCAATTACTATATTCAGCAAACGTTTATTAGTGAACGTTTTGAATAAAAATTTAGTTTTTTAATCATTTTTAAATTTAAAATATTTTTATGAATACAGACATAAAGGTTTATCGTTTGAAAGGCCTATTGATGCCATAATGTCTGGATCTAAAGATCATGCAAATGTCCCCCGTCGCTTTTCCAGATCGCGTGCATCCCATATGACCAATTTTCCAAAAATTTGGCGAATACATACACACTATTTAAAATAACAAGCTTAACAATAACTGTGTGACTGTTCATCTCACAATTGACACTGTGCAACATTTTCGAAATCATCGAGTGCAAACTCTTTTTCGTGTAAAATTTCTCGAAGTGCTTTTTGAAGGCCACAAAACTCTATTTGTGTTTTGCTAGTTTAGTTGCCGTTCGGATTTAATGGCCTATTAGGTGTTTTCTTTTCTGACAATAATGTACCATTCTCGTGGGTTTTTGTTCTATTCTAAAAAAATATGCAAAAGTGTGCGAAGTTGTCGTTTACCTTTCTAAAAATACATGGCAAATTTGTTCCTTTTTATACCCTCAGTTATAATTACATTTTTATGCAAACAAGTATATTTCTTATTAACTTTTTTCTTGTTTTTGCGTACAATTTGAGTTGTACTATTGTAATTTATGATTATATTGTGATGGATAAAAAACCTTTTGTTTTACTTTTATTTAATAACTAGTAATTCGGCAAAACTTTTAACAACAGCTGACTTTAATTATTGAAAATCAGTGCTGCTAACGCTTATTGGAACTCAAAGAAAATTTTATGTTGAAATCGCTACAACCCTGGTGAATATCGCTTATTATTACAAAATTTGCATGTAATATTTAACACGCTAAATACACATTAGTGTTGAGTGTAAAACGTAGCTATTATATTGTTCCATTATAATTTAGGAAAATGTATCACTTTGTAAGGGTGCGTGTAACCTGATAAATATATTACACACATATAACGCATTATTATATTTTCGAAAAGAAAACACCATAAGGCTTGATTTTTCTGAAGAACGTTAATTTTTTTCTCACGTCTTTATCTCGGAAACTAACTAAAATTTGGTTTTCCTGTCTTCGCTTTGGACTTTGAGAAAAAAGTAGAGCAAACTAATCCAAAAAAAAAAATGCATCTACTGCCTCGAAATTGCTAAAAAGTCGAAAAATTTTAATTTTCTATATTTCTTTTACTATTTGGTATTTTTTGATACAATTTAAAAACAAATGTCTGTGTTTTGAATTTTTGTTTCTTAATTCATGTGGCTGTTTGCGTTTTACTGTTAATTTGTTTTCTGTTAGCAAATAAATAAACAACATGTGTTGTAGGGTGTTCAATAAATCGGGTTTTATTTTTGTTCGATTAAACGATTAATCGATATTGGGCTTATTCAACTTATTCGATTTAACGTATACAATTTTAAAATTAATCGATTAAACGAATAATTGTAAATCCAGAAACTTTATAAATTACGAGATTTTTTTCGGTTATTTTAGAAAAAATTAGTACTTGAGTAAATAAACATTATTTTTTAACATTCCCATTTCATACTTTTGATAAACTGAAATTTGTTGTTCATCTAATTCATCTTAAGATTTTAGAAAAACTACGAATGAAACTGTTAAGCGAATAAGAATTATAAGCCCCAGTTTTACTTGTAACAATATCAAAGCTTAAACAAAAACAACAACAAAAAACAGTGAGTTTAGCTTTTCTTATAGTCCCGATTACAATTGGTTTTAAATAAAACTTGTCAATTGTGCTATTCACAAGGTAGTCATAAAGTTGTAATGTCATATGTCTTAAAATAATTACAAGAAATATATATGACTGCTGTGGGCAATCGCTTATAATTTAGATTTCTAATGTACAGTTACGATGAAATAATGAACACAGCATTCAAATTTTTATTTTGTTTCAAACATAACAATTTTTTTTTTAAACAATTGTAAAATATTATTTAGGACATTATGACGAAATGACCTTATGAATAGCCCAAATGTATTTGGCTCCAAATTGTTGCTTTACTTTCGGGCACTTAGATTTTAAAAGAGTCAATATAAGTTTGGATTTTTTGAAACTTTTCACGGACATTTCATCCTCTGCTCTGCTTCTGCAAATAATTTCCTCTAGAGAATCGATCGAAGTATGTTGCTTAAAATATTTATTCATTGGACCACTTGTAGCTCCCTTTGATTTTGTTGGTGGAGCATCTTCTTCAAGTACTATGTTAAAGTCACTGTGTAAGTGGCAAATAAGTGAAGTTGTTAAAGAACATTTACGTAAATACATTTTTGAACACATGTTACATTTAGCGTTAATAGATTTATTAGATTTATTGTACAATATTTTTAAGCCAAAGTCATTCTTAAAAGAGAAACGCATGATCAATTTTGTTAAAAAATACGGGCGTTTTCCAGAAATAGAAATGAAGTTGATTTAAAATCGAGCCAATTTTAAAAATTACCCTGTAATGAAGGTTCATTAAAATATTCTGTTTTATTTACTTCATTCTTTAAGTATCTAATATTTTTGCAAGAACAACACTTCGAACCACGGAAAACAACGGTCATCTTGTAAATAGTAATTGAATTTAAATTATCGTTCGATTTCGATATCACTTCACTTCACTTCACTTCACTTCATTTCGATTCGATTTTCTTTTGGGAAATGAACTATTAAATCGTGTTGAAAGCTAAATTACTCACTAAACATGACTGTTTTGTTTTTAAATTCCAACGGACACATTCATCTGGTTTGTTTTGTTTCGACTTAAAACTTTAAAAAAATTATGCATTTAACATAAATACTATATATTATTATTATTCGACTAATATGTTTAAATTGTTCGATTAATCCTTTAATCGAAATTAGCAGTTTTTAACTATTCGAGCAATTAGTCGTCTAAAATTGTTCGATTAATCGACCGAGAGTTAATCGACTGAACACTCTAATGTGTAGCAACAATCGCTTTAATTTTATTCTTTCATTTCATTTTAGTTTCTCTTATTGTATTTTATATTTTTTCATTAATGTTTTAGCTCTTCAGCACAAGAAAAGGGAAATAAATGTTTTAAAAAGCGGAACTAACATATTTAGGGCGTTTTAATTTGCCTGACGAATTAATGATATTGTTTACATTTGTACGTGTATAATTATATAAATGAGAGCGAATTGAAATAGTACGAGAAGTATATAAACACACATTCATTAGTGTCTGAAATATTGTACATACAAATGTATCTATGCTCATTTGTATTATTCAAAAAAAACTGTAAGTGCAAAAGCATATTAAAAATTTTATTATAAAAAGTAACAGAAATATTTGTTTGTTATTTCTAAACAATATATAAAAGGACGAAAATATTATAATTTTTATTTTGTTTATATACATATAGGAGCAAATAACTCCTTTTACAAAAAAGGTGTACTGCATCACTACACTAGAGAGGAATTACATTTCTTAACACAATACAGAAGATAATAGCACTGATAATATTAAACCGTTTACACATTTTTTAAAGAATATAGGAGATGAGCAAGCAGGGTTCAGAGAAGGAAGATCCTGTGTAGACAACATTGCAACTATCAGAATCATCATAGAGCAGACAAAAGAACTTTACTCATCTTTATATGCACTATTTAAAGATTTCTTTATATTTTGCGAGTGCCTTTGATACAGTGCAAAGCTAGAATGTATGGAAGATTCTAAGGAAAACTTTGTGCCAGATAAAATTAATGAAATTATTAAAGGCATATAGAAAGACTTACCCAACTACGAGTTATAGAAGCGAAAATCTTCTCAGAATCTGGTAATAGCCGGCAGGTTTGCTTACGCTCATAGAAAAAATATCTTCATATTGATGATGCCCTTACATTAGAATTTAGACATCAATGTTATTATATATGTCATCAATAAGGCAAAAAGTGACATCAATCCAATGACGGATGTCATTATAAAATTTTGTCATATTTTATGCGTCTTCTGTGCTATGACAACTGTGACATCAATACGATGCCACATTTTCTGTATTATTAACATTATTTCCAGGTTTAAAAAGCAAAAATTCTCATATTCTACTTTTTAAATTATTTAATTAAATTTAAATTTTCAAAGTAGAATGATTACGAATCGGGAATACTGCTGGTGTCTTATAACTATTACCGAGTTCTTCTGAGAACAAGTGACGGAATACAACAAAAGTGAAGCAAACATGTCTAACAAATGACTAAGTAAATAATAGTATTCTCTCACTTTGACTTAAGGCACTCACAATTATGAGTGTTTAATCCGATGTTACTAAGTCATCGCACTGATGACATTTTCTATTAACCTGACTCCGATTTGTCATTTCTGTCGTGCCGATTTTTTAAATGAACATCGAAATGGTAATTCTAGCAAATTTACTGTACTTCCATTCATTAAAATGGCTTTTGGACGTACGAACCTCAATAGCGTATAATCTAAAAAAATATTTTTTTTTATAAATTAGTATTGTGGTTATTTTGTTGAACTGTTTATAGGAATTTTACATACAGTTTACCATGGAAAAAGAGAAAAAAACAACCAACTGCCATACTTAGACGCAATTGCTATTAGAAAAGGAAACAATTTAAAGGTTAATTGGTATCAAAAACCAACAGCCTCTGGACGATTAATAAATTTTTATTCTAAGCATCTTAGAAGAATTAATATAAATACAGCATCGAATTTCATACGACGAGTTCTTAAAATAAGTGACACGGAATTCCATAAAAACAACATAACAAAAATAACCAATATTTTAACCATGAATGACTTCCCAATAAGGACAATAAAAAATCTTATAAAATGTGCAAAAAACAACAGGCAACAGGTGATAAGAGAACCGAAAAGATGTAAAAGCATATCATATGTTTCTGGACTCTCGGAAAGATGGAAGAACTCGGATATTTATGACGAAGAAAAATTTGAACTAGCATTTAGAACGGACAATACTGTAAATCAGTTATTTGGCAAAACAAAATCAAAAATTAAAAAGGAAGACAAGTCAAATGTGGTATATAAAATTCCCTGTAGTGGTGACGGGCTCAATATATGCGATAAAGTATACGCTGGGACGACAAAAACGAAACTTAAGACAAGAATATCTTCGCATAAATCTGACCTTAAAACTATTGACAAACCTATTGAACAAAAAACTGCACTAGCAGCCCACTGTACGTTGAAAAATCACAAACCATATTTTGAAGGAGTTAAAATATTACATGAATAGAGAAATTATTCGAGGAGATTTACATTAGAGATGCTACACATTATTGATGTTAATCCACAGCTTCGTCTCAATTACCGGCAAGACACAGAAAATTGTGCACACATATACAGACAATTAATTAATAAAAACAGACGATCGATAAACTAGATTTAGTTAAGAAAATCTAATAAGAAGTGGCACAAGTGTTATTGTGAAGTTTTGTGTTTATTATATTTTTTAATTGTTTACATGTAATTATCTTTGTAATATTATGTTTTGTTTTTTGTTTAATGTTAATAATAATTATTATTGTATTTATTCATCCAGACCCCCTGAAGATGGTTAGCGATGTTAACCGAAATATTGGGAAAATAATAATAAAAATATAAAAAACGAAAATATCACGAATTTTTATTTTTTATTTTATTAATTTACGTGGACCTGCAGCCAAACAAAACAACAAATAATTTATATATATCGGAAAAAGGTCAACTATAAAAACATACATATTATTTAATTAAATTTAAATTTTCAAAGAAGAATGATTACGAATCGGGAATGCTGCTGGTGTCTTATAACTATTACCGAGTTCTTATGAGAACAAGTGGCGGAATACAACAAAAGTGAAACAAACATGTCTAACAATAATAGCATTCTCTCACTTTGACTTATGTCACTCACAATTATGAGTGCTTAATCCGATGTTACTAAGTCATCGCACTGATGACATTTTCTATTAACCTGACTCCGATTTGTCATTTCTGTGGTGCCGATTTTTTAAATGAACATCGAAATGGTAATTCTAGCAAGTTTACTGTACTTCCATTCATTAAAATGGCTTTTGGACGTACGAACCTCAATAGCGTATAATCTAAAAAAATATTTTTTTTTATAAATTAGTATTGTGGTTATTTTGTTGAACTGTTTATGGTTTTAATCCAAATTTTGATATTTTTAATTAGGCTAAAGGTCATCAAATTTAATTTTCATTATATTATTTTTATGAAGAAAGGAATTTTACAACATGAAATTAATTAAAATTTTTTTGATAATTTTTCATTCTTGACTACCGCTGGGCTCGAACCCAGGCTTTTACGGACAGGTTACCTTTACATGTTTCAATTGCAACCACTCAATCTCTTCAAAGGGTTTTGTCATTAAACACTCGCAGCCCTTGACGACTGCTGGCAGTCAATAGTCAAACATCAATCTTTAAACTAAAGTGTATTTAACCCTTTGGTAGATCGAAATTTGTTTGGAATGATTATCTCTTTTAATTGATTTACATGTTCTTTCTTACTTCTGTTTTTTCGTACTTTTTGTCCAGAATTCTTCTTGAAGTCCAAAGTACATTTTTCTGTTTTTATTTATTTGTCGTTCTTTTTCTTGTTGACCATTTTCAGCACAACTTCTTTTATTTAAACTATTTTCATTGATATTGGATATAAATTTGGCTAACCTTTACTCTTTTGTTAGTACCAATCCATTTTCAAATTCAAATATAATGTATTCTATAGTTTTCTTATAGAAAAAGAAAGCTTGATTGTATTGTCTTAGTTAAATAAATCTTGACCTAATAACTAATACAATTTTATTCTGGTGGATCCAGCCCATGCAATCCGTTACAGAACACTCTCCAAATGGTGCCTGTTACAATAAATTCGGGCGGTCTAGGTCGACTATTACTTCATTTTTTAACTTACTTGCACTAAATATACTTCTTTATTCTCAATTAATATAATTGTTTCTCCTGACATTAAACAAATTGTAAGTGTAAAAAATAGAAATAAAAATGATTTATTAAAAAAAAATAATAATAATAATAATAATAATAATAATAAATAAAACATGCAAAAAATTATGGTATACTGCCAAACAAGTTTTGAAAGATTAAATACTTTTTCTGTGAAGTAAATTATTATTTATGCTTAATGCTTTTTGTACTTAAAGAAAGTTTTTGCTTCCTGTTGTTTCTGTCTATTCGTTGCTTTCCGTTTTGTTTTATTTTTTTTATAGACAAAAAACCTGATTATAAGATACTCATGTTTCTGTTTAATATTTTCAGTTGGTTGCTCTACTTTTGTTTGATTTTATTGTTGTTGACTGTCTTCCAATTTCTTAGATATTTTATATCAGAGTAAAAACAGTTTGTTGTCAAATATTCTAATTTCATATGTGTACATAATTTTTTTATTTCATAACATGCATGCCAGCACATACAGCATATCATTATATTATAACTAAATTATTGCTTTTTGGTTGCGAGTTTTATTAAGTGCTAAAAGGAAAGTGGGAAAATATGTAAACAATTTTTTTGGATTTCGTACATAAAAAGAAATGAAAAAGATGAATAAAAAAAAACTTATGTTGGTTTATTTGCAAATCTATGTGAAACTATTGCATATTTAATCTTTGAAAGTGGATATTATACAAATAAAATAACAAAAAAAAAAAAAAAAAAAAAAAAAAAATGCAAAAAGACTACCAACTTCATTAACTTAAACGAATAGTTGTCCCACATACATATATCTAAAGTGCTGTATGTTAAAACTCTAAGGGGAGTTTCGCATAAGAATATTTGTGTACATATTTTCAAAAATAGTCTAGTCATAGTCTAGTCATAGTCTAGTCATAGTCTAGTCATAGTCTAGTCATAGTCTAGTAATAGTCTAGTCATAGTCTAGTCATAGTCTAGTCATAGTCTAGTCATAGTCTAGTCATAGTCTAGTCATAGTCTAGTCATAGTCTAGTCATAGTCTAGTCATAGTCTAGTCATAGTCTAGTCATAGTCTAGTCATAGTCTTGTCATGGTCTAATCATAGTCTACTCATAGTCTAGTTATAGTCTGGTTATTATTATGTCATAGCTATCTTTTAACTAAACAAAGATTGTCGCCTGCGTTTAAAGTAAAAACTCCTCAGTTTTATAAGCGAATAAATAAATATTCTTTGATTACAAAAAAAGACGTCAATATCGAATGCCAAAAAAATAAACAATCGTTACATTTAAATTAAATTTTTCTTGTTAGAGTTGCATGTTTGCATATACAAATACAAATGTGAAAAGGAAAATATGAAAATATTCTTTTTACTGAAAAGTTGTGTTGAAAATAATGGTGGTGGGGTTTTTCTAAAACCTAATGAGATGCGAAAAATTAAAAATCTAATGAGAACAAGAGCAGAAAAATGTGACAACAAAATAAAGTTTTACCAAAATGGAAAGGGGAAAATTTAATTCATACAAATGGAGCCGAGAGAGAAAAAAGAATGAACGTTAAAATTACCAAATAACTTGATGTTGAATCAGTATTTTTGTGGTAAAAACTTGGTTTGGTAATTATAAAAGTTAAGTAGGTACATAAGACTTTTCCCTATATTTTACAAAATTGTTTACTTGACTTTGTCACAAGTCAAATTTCATTTATATTCAATTCTGCAACAGGTTAATGAATTTTGCTTAAAACTGAAATTCCAATCGTTTGTTTGAAATAACTGTCACCTTATTAAAAATGCTATTTATTACAATATTAACGTTAATACACCCAGACAATTGTACAATGTGTCTACTGCCAAGACTGTGTTGATTGAGACAGACAGAAAAGACAGCAGCATAGAAATTGGAATAAAAACTGTTTAAATGGCAGACAACCCAGATAACCTAAACGGTTCTCTACACACACTTCAAACTACAAGCGTATCCACACATAAATTTGTTGCTACTGAATTCATGATTACTTGTGTTATTTCGAGTGTGGGGGGATTTAAGTATTCTATGACTTATTAAAGCATATTAGGTAAATACATTAAAGTGATAGTCAGTTATTAAAAAAAATTGAAATTTAATTAAAATGATAAAAACAGTAGGCGTAAAAAGCTTAAGGGATACATTTATATGAATCATTGAATGCATTTTGAATCTATGATTATCTTATGATGATACAAAAGCTTAAACTACACAGATGTTTAACTGACCGACCTTTATTTAGTTAATAAATTAATATTTATGAATTAAGTTAATTATTGATATAGCACTCTTACTTGTTTATTAAGCTAATTTTTACAATCGATAAATTTTTTATAGAATGTTTTGAAAAACGATATTTTTTTTAAAAAACTTTCAATCAAACGTTTATTTTTCTATTGGTAATTTAATTAAGTGAGAATTTTTATCAAGCGATTACTTTTCTATGAAAATTTAATTAAACAATAATTTTTCTATGTGAAATATTATCAAGCGAAAAATTTTCTATAACAAAATGTATCAAGCAATAAGTTTTCTATAAAAAAATGCGATAAGTTTTATAGAAAAATTAATTAAGCAATATTTTTTTTTTTTAGAAAATTTTATCAAGCAAAAGTTTTTTATAGACAAATTTATCAATAAAATTTTTATTTAGCGATTATTTTTTAAGAAAACTAAAATAAAATACCGTTTGGTTTAAAGATTTATGTTTGAATATTGACTGCCAAACGTCGTCAATGGCGGTAAGTGTTAAACGGCAAACCCCTCTGAATAGATTGTGTGGCTACAGTTAAAATATATAAGGGCAACTTGGTCGTGAAAACCTGGGTTCGATTCCCAGCTCTGTCAAGAATGAAAAATTATAAATTAATTATAATTCATTTTATGATAATTTAATGAAAATTGAATTCCATGAACTTTAGTCTGATTAAAATTTTAAAATTTGGATTAAAAACCATAAAACAGTTCAATAAAATAACTACAATACTATTTATTGAATACTTAAGTAATTTTTGAAATTTTCATCAGACGATAAATTTTCTAAAGGAAATTGTATTAAGCGATAATAAAATTATACAAAACGATAACAAACGATAATATTTTATAGAATATTTGACCAACAATAATTTTCAATAGAAATTATTATCATAATAATCCAAGGTTATTCCTAGGTGGAACAATAAAATTTTTCCAATAATTTCTTCTTAATGCAAACAACTTAGTTTGACTCCACCATTTATGCGCCTTCCTTAGTTCGTTTTGAACTTGCTACCTCGGCTACGCTGTGGGTTCCATTAAATGGATTTTTTGGCACTGATTAGCCTATTTGTTTTTGACTTGGTTTAGTTTGTGCTGCATACTGGACTGCTGGTAGGTTAAGAGAAATATGTGATAATTGTGTCCAACACAATAATGAAGAGAAGAGATCCTTGTTTTATTCATGTGAAAATTTTATTTTTTTGTCTCGTCAAATGCGATAGTAAGAGACTCGTAGATGGGTAAAATTAAACTAATTATTTTTGAAGGTACCCCTATTACATTGTAGTGATGTCCATATTGCGTTATGAGACAGATTGTTCAAAGCCTTTTGAAAGTCTATAAATCTCAGAAACAAAGACTCGATATGCACGGAGTATTTCAAGGGAACATAATTCCTGCAGATTTATTATTTTTCAGAGAGGGTATCGCGTCGCATAATTCTGATATTGAGGGTGACATAATAATTGTGTCATCTCCGTCCATATGGCTTACGCAGCTCCAAATAATTAGATCCTGGCTTAGAGATAATAACAGCCCGGCCCCCATCAAGTCACTAATTATCGTTCTCCTAAGCGGCCCACTAACTATCGACTTGGCGGTCGACTGGTTTTACGTTTCTAACGTAATCCATTTATATATTTTCAAATGACTGTATTGCCACTTAAGCAATTACTCAAATAAAACGCTAGCTTGGAAATAAAAATCGACAAAACAGATTATTTAAGCCATAAAAATAGAACTCTGGCTACACACAAAGCAGAATAGAAAACAAATGAGTAAACAAAATACAAACAAAGCAGTAAAAAAAATGTATATAAAATAGAATTTAAAAGAAAACTTGCAAGTCCAGATGCCGATGTAGAAACAACATATTTTTAAGTTTTTGTGTTTATAAAAATTCACTAAAAATATATCCCTGATGATGATCTTCAAAGAAGATCGAAATATTGGAAGCAAATAAAAAGGAATTTTTATTTACAAAAAAAAAAAAAACACTGGCCTCGAGCTTGATTAATTTATAGCGATAGCGGTCGACATCGGGGTCGGGCTGTAAGTTTCAAGTTGGACTTGGCTGTCGGTGTGAGATATACCATCAGGTCAAATGAGTGGATTTCCCTTCAAAAACAGAATTTATGCCAAGGGTTAGTTTTTTATAAATATACATTTTTTTCAAGAAATCGATCACTAAATAAAATAAGTTTTTTAAAAAAATTTTTATTAAGTGACAGAAAAAAAAATTCTTAGCAACTTCGATTAGTTTTTTAATCTCATGAACTTTATTTAAATATTTACCATCATTTATTTTAAAATTTTCTTTATTCATCTGACTTTATAAAATTTATTGTTCCTGTCATTTTATTGAACACATACTCATCAATTTCATACGTAATATCTGTTTACTTCAATAAAAAAAAGAGAAAAACATTTTCTTTTTATGTGTGTTTGAGTACGTGTGTGTGTGTGTGTGTGATGTGCATTTTATGCAGTTTTCATTTAGAAGTTTATGAGATGCTACCTTTTTGCTGGTTTTAAAGCTTGTCTCAAAATAAAAATGCTGCAATCATGTGCGAGATAAACTTTCTGTGTGTGCTGTCGTTGAGTATAGTGTAGCACACATAAATGTTTTTTATACACACAATATCATCAAAGTTAAGGAAGAACGAACATATTGTTAGAAAAAAACTCATAAAATTCATTATACATTTTATGACACACTGTCACAATAATGGGAAGTGAACTGTTGTTATTGATTTTCTTTAGAAAATTCCAAAAGATTATGCTTACACACATTTATATCTACAAATAAGGATTTCCATAAAACCACGATGGGTACATATAATTTTACTCAAAGAAATTTAAAATTTATTTGTGGTTAAAAAGGTAATCACCATTATTTTGTAAGTCGTTGTAGATGCGACCTTATTTTTAAGCTGTTACCATATCAAATCGACGACTTCTTCGACTTCGACGTTGATATGATATTTTCTAAGAATATTGTGTCAACGCCGACACGTAATCGAAAATCTGAAAAACACCACATCTTATTATTTCTTTTGTTCTCATTTTCAGAGATTTTTACACCCTTAATGACAGGCGGAAACGGTATATATCGAGCCGTAACCGCGAAAATAACGTATGCGACATCATTCTCAATTTTCGTTTTTTTTTTTATTAATTGTCTTTATTGGCAACACTTCTTTCATCTCCTTAAATATCATGGTCACAAAAGGTACCGTTACGATTTTATAGCAAGAACAATTTTATCGTAAGCGACAAATTTTCATACAAAATTTTTATGAAATAAAATTAAAAAAAAACTCTCTCCTGTAAAATTAGATTTTTGGCGCTTACGTTATTTTTGCGGTTAGGGCTCGATAAAATGGCGATTTGTTTTTGGAAGAACATGATGCATATATTTTTTTTATGTTCGACACTTTTGTGTTCGTTTGTACAAAAAATTCAACTGTGGAAATATTTTTAAGTTAAACAAACTGTTAAGTTTTGCTATGAAACTCCTTTTATTTTAAATCACTTGTGTTTGTCTACTGTATTAAATGTCTCTTCTTTGTTGTCATAAAATTTCCTCTCAACATTATTTAATGATGATGTTGCTTCTGTTCTCATGGCTGTCGATCCATAAATTTATTAAAGTTTAAAAAATGCTTGATATCTTATCTCGGCAGAAAAAAAGGATAATAAAATGTTATTGCCATGGTAATGGAATATATACAATAATGCAAATTTTCTACTAGATGATTGCTGCAAAAATTGTTTGACCTTTATGAAGTATAAGAGGTAAATTTCAATTGAAGAACTTAAAAAATATTAAAACATCTTGATATATCTAGAGTATAAATATTTTTAGAATTTTCTTTTTTAATTCTATGCAGAAAATTTGTTAATACACCTTGTCATATTTTTTAGTGCACTACTTAACTTAAGAACCTGTGAAAATTGCTTCTGGTTTAATTTAAACAACTGCTGAAAACATAATTTAATTAAAAAAATAATTTAAATGGGAAAATTATTTTAAAAACTCTGGCAGACGCAGCTGCCTGCAATCATGCCGTTCTTGTTTAATTGTCTTCGAGCATTTTACGTTTCGTCCGTATTGGTTAAAGCTTGGCTTTGGTTTTGCGGTGTGCGTCGTTAATCATTCGTTTCAATCTTCGTGCTGGTGAAGTACAAACAAAAACTAGTTGCCCACATTTTTCTTATACCTATTCTTATAATTTTCTTAAATTTTTGATCATTATTTAATTATATATTGAGCACATATTTAAGAAATAATGTAATTTTACCATCGGGTGTTTACGTATGTAATTTTCTTTGAGAGCGCGACGGTTCAAAATATTGAAATTTTTTTAAGCAATTTCTAAGTTCATTGCGTTTATACTTATTTTATTTATTTAGTTTTGCAAATTTATGTCAAACGTTCTTGAAATTCAACAGATATCAATGTCAAAAAAGCATAAAGTTTGTTTTCGTTTGTAACAGTATCGCTTATTTCATCGTTGCGCCCTATTTAAGCTGCCATGTTAAGATTTATGACACACTTAACATGTTTTTGATGTCTGTATAGTTTGTTCAAAAGTTCTGTGGTAGTCAGTTTTGTTAGCAGTTTTTTAATGTGTTTTTTGTTGACAGATTGGTTTTGACTTTTCACGAAAGTTTTAGCGAACAGGACTGTTTAGAGATAGAATAAAAAAAATATTCATGCATAAAAATTGAGGATGCTCTTTTTGGCTATCACCGTAAACAAGAATAATATACATATGGGGGATTTCATGTCAAGTGATCCAATTTTTAAATTGATGTCTTCCAATTTAGATGAAATTTGCACCAAGGTTAGTCCTATCCCATAGTAGCTTAGACACAAATTTTTAACAATATCGGTCAAAAAGTTTCTTAGTTAGAGGGTGTAAAAGTTTGACATTTTGGCCATATAAGTGTTGTTTCTCATCCATGTAACTTATTACCTATTGGTGATAGCAAAATTTGTCCCAAGTAGCTTCAACAGCTATTTGATCAATCTTTTGAAATTTTTTTTTTTTTAATTTTTAACATTTTTTTTTTTTAAATTTAAAACTTTTTTTTTAATTTTCTTTTAGCGAGAATATATTTTTTTTTTTGCTCAAAAAAAAGCTTAGTTTTTTTTTGCTCAAAAGAAAGCTTATAGCTTTCCTTTAAGTTAGTTCTGATCTTTTAGGAAAAAATTCAAAATAGTGCTGCATATTCTAAAAATTTAAAAACCCTCGTCTTGAGTTAGAAATTATTTTTTTTTTTATACATAAGCCACTCGAATCCCAAAAAGCGACCAAAACTAACTTAAAGGAAAAGACATAAGCTTTCTTTTTTGCAAAAAAAAAAAAAAAAAAAAAAAACAACATTCCGTATAAAAAAAAAAAAAAAATAAAAAAAAATTATTTCAAAAGTTTGAACAAATACTTGGGAAAAATGTTGCTAACACCAATAGCTTATAAGTTACATGGATGAGAAAGAACACCTGTATGGCCAAAATGTCAAATATTGACCCCCTCTAACGCAGAAAATTTGTGTGTAAACTACTATCCAAATGGACTAACCTTGATGCAAATTTCATCCAAATCGCAAGACATAGATTTCCAAATTGGGTCACTTGACATGAAATCCCCCATATGTATATTTTTGGGGACTGCAATAAGCTGAATCGAATGTGTTAAAGTTTTTTTTTATGTATGCGTGTGTATGTATATATGTTTCGAGTACAGAAAGGCTGCTGCTGAAACAAAATCAATTTAAATTATTTGTTTCAAATTCCATACACAATTAAGAACAGATAAGAACACATGCTTGTGTCTTAGGTAATTTATATGATATTTTGGAGGGTAATTTTTTAATAAAAACCAAAAGTTGTTCCTAATATCAACACTTCAAAGTATATAACTAAACCGTATTAGTTGATCGTTCCTAAGCAAATAATAAAGACTTAGTGTTTGATGTTACGTCAGAACCACATACGCATGTGGATTTTCACATTCCGTGAACTCCATCTAGGCTTTAGTTTTCAATTGAGCCGATTAAAACAAATCATATATTTTACAATGATGTTTGTCCTTGTGTGCTCATTAAAAGTGCAAGACATTATGAGGGTGTGAGTAAGCCTTTAATGAGTGGTACAAAATATGTTGGCAACATTCTGTGTCAGGAAATAAAACTTCATTAGTATTTCCTCATTCATAACTCGTATTAAAGCGTAGTAAAATTATAAATGAAAGTTGTTTAGTTTACTGAAAAAAATACATAATAAATCATTAATCAATTAATTATTGATTTTCCTTTGTTATTTAAATTTTTTTTTTTTACAAATAATAATTATTTTTTTATTAAATTGTTATTGAATTTTTTTATAGCATTTCCTTGTTTACTAATTTGTAATAAAAATTTTTAAAATTTCCGCAATAATAAATCATATTAAGACATTTATTTTACAATAGTATTTCGAAGAGAAATATTTGTTTGTAAAAAAACAAATTAACATAAAACCGTAATTCATTAAGTAATTTTATGTGTAATTTTAATTATATGGAGTTTTTATAATTATATTATAACCACCACCACCACTGATAGGCATTTCAATGGACATTAACATAATAATTGATAAATGTGTTCAGCAGAAAAAAAACAAGTACAGTGGAACTTTTCTATAGCGATTTTTTTTTTTTTAAATGAAACTTTCCTTATAATGATTTGAGTTCGAAAACACAGCTTTTACTTTCCAAGTTTTTTGAACTTCTTGTACAGTGAATGCTGTGAATTTTACAAATTTTGCAAATAAAACTTTGACTCGATTGCGTTTTTGGCTTTTTATACAATGAATTTTTTAAAAAAAATGTTCTCTTTCGTTTACTAAAAACACTGTGCACCGCAAAAAAAGAATATTTTATTAAGATGATCTCATTAAGAACAAAACACTAAGAAGTAGTCCCATCATTAATAATATTGACGGCAGTCGTACATATTCAGGGAACGGAAGGGTCAAAGAAGCACTTCTTTTGAATGAAAATGTTTTTGATAAAGTTGAAAAAGTAACACACAGGAAACAAAATTATTTCACAACACTTTATCAAATAAGTAATATGTAAAAAACAAGAAACAAGTTAAATCTATAAGGCAAGCAAATGAGCAACAAAAGTGGGAAAAAATATAAGTTATGTATAATATAGTTTCTAGAAGGTATTTTCTGGTCCCATGCAGATTCATTATAGCGAAGTTAAACTGCACAATAGAAAGAGTTAAATATTTTTTCATACTTAGAATCGATTAAACAAATTTAAGCCACCTGTAGTGGTGCGGGGTATAAAAATTAATTAAGTTTTAAAAATTTTTAACATCACGAGGTTGAAAAATTCATAAAATTTCAATTGAAAATATTTTTATTATAATACAAAAAAAGATTTTATGATAAGAAGATAAAAAGTGTAATTTTTGTAACAACAACATTTAGGAGTAGTGAATATGAGTTTATTAACCCATTTACACCCGCTGTGCCAATTTGGGATCACTTAATAATTTTCAACTTACGACAAAGTGTTTGACATTATTCAATATATGTTTACCTTATTGATAAACTAAAATTACAGAAATTTCTATAACATCAAAAAAAAATTTTTTTTAAAATTTTTTTTTTTTTAAGTGACCGTAGTGCCAATTTGGGTACACCTCTTTATTTCCAAAAAAAAACAATTTTTTGTTTTTTGTTTATATGTAATGAATTAAATAATAAAATAAACAATATTTTATTTTTTGTCCGGTAGTTTTTGTTTGGGCTTAAATGGGTTAAGTTTGTCCTTCCGTATTTAAAAACAAGAAACGTTTATCTTAATTTAAATCCGACATGCTTAAGGCTATTTTTATACGTTATGAGTAATGTAAGTCATAAACCAATAGGCTTCAAAAGTTGTGTATTTAAGGTGAAATCCCCCATGTACAATTTTTTTTTTTAAAATTTGGATAATATTAACCCGTGGAAGTCCAAAATGCGCAAACAGAAGAACCGTCACGGTATCTTTTGAATAAAAATTTATATTTTTTAATTAAAATTTTTGTGTTATTTTATACAATATCAGGCTTAAAAAGATACCCTTTATAAAATACCAGCACCAAATCATTAATAACAATGTATTTAGCCTAGAAAAAATCTTTATATAATTTACTTACAACTTTAAACACATTCTGTTGTAACGTCTTTTAAAGTGCAAAGCTTCTGTTACTATCAATCAACACGTAACAATCTTGGATTTTCTCTCTACTGAGCAGTAACTCTCAACGGAAATATGTACGTGCTGTGTTGTTTCAAATATGTCGCAACACAATAGTTTTAGAGTAACTTGTAACTTATTGAAAACTGTTTAGCGTGCGTAGAATGCTAAATAGTTTAAATGCCACATTTTATAATTTTGCTTTGCAATTTGTTCTTTAAATACGAGTTCGAAGACAATTAATGGAGTTTTTTTAAAAGGTTTTTTAACCCTTAAAACTTCGGTAATTTTACATTTCGTGTTTATCTTATTAACTACCTTTTAACTTTATTTATTGAATGTCTTTCTTAACCAACAATTAACTAAAGAAGAAAGAGCACTTCTTATTTTTCGTGACATTAGTGTATAATCATTGTGATAATCATGATAGTAAGTATTTACATGTTGGCATATCGTAACACTGTTTATTTAAGTAAAACTTTTCAATAAAAAAACTTCCGTGTAAAGTCTTAAATAATAAGCATAGGTAGATGATTGGGAAGAGCAAACTAATAAGACACTCAAATTTGCATCGTATATTCAAAATTTTTATTAGAATCGATAAGTTGGGTTTGCCATTTACTTTTTAAAAATAACTTCATATAAATGTTGCCCGCGGCTCCGGTTCAAATGGTCCATTCGTAAGGTGCAATTTTGCACTACTTTTTCGAGCATTTCGGCCTGTATTAGATGAATAACACGTGTTATGTTATACTCTAAGGCTTCAATCGTATATGGCTTGTCCATATAGACCAACGACTTCACATAACCCCACAAGAAATAGTCAAGAGGCGTCAAATCACATGATCTTGGCGGCCAACTCACAGGGCCATTTCGTGCGATAAACTGCTCACCAAATTCATCCTTCAATATGTCCATTGTTTTACGAGCTGTGTGGCATGTGGCACCGTCTTGTTGAAACCACATATCAACCAAGTCCAACTCAGCCAATTGGGGCAAAAACGGTCGTGTATCATGGCTCGATATCGTTCGCCGTTGACCGTAACGTTTCTTCCACGGTCGTCTTTAAAGAAAAATGGACCGAAACCACACCAAACTGTCGTTTTTCGGGATGCATCGGTAACTTTTGTACGGCATTTGGCTGTTCTTCACCCCAAGTGCGGCAGTTTTGCGTGTTTACGTATACATTTAGCCAGAAATGCGCCTCATCGCTGAACACAATGGACATTTTTCACAAAGCACGAATTTTGATTAAAAATTTCAACGATTTGCAGTCGTTGCTCGTTTGTGAGTTTCTCCATGACGAAATGGCAGAGTATACTGAACACTTCTCACTTTTACAGATGTAGTTTGGACACAATTACCAACCAGTGCTGCCAGCCCGAAAAACTTAATTCATAAAAAATCACCCTATATAAGACTAGCTAAGCCCATTGCGCTTCGCAACCCTACTTAAAATGAAATTAGTAAACTTTTTGTTAAACCAGATCTCGTATATTGATAGCGAAGCAATTTGTACTAAATTTGGATACTTTTGCTGTAACCTTTCTCTAGATATATAGAAATCTATATTGTCTTTGTATTATTGGAGGTCCACTTCTTGTTTAATTCGACCCACTTTTTGGTTAACAATCTACTTGTACCAAAGTGTAAACTTAAAGTTTTTCAGATAACCAGAATTCTATTTTGTGCCACGCCCACTTATTATATCTTGAGCCTTTATAACCTAACTATTTTAACCAAATTTCTTAAATGAAGTTGTCGCCGTGCTCTAGACATACAGAATCCTAGTTTGTACTTTTTTTTGACAGACCTGTCTTAAGATCAACATAATTCTATTTCTACTTATCATATCCAAAGCGGGTTATGATGTAACGTATTGCTCCCAATTTGTATAATTCTTTTATTGTTCGCTAGATATACAGACATTTCTTTTGCCTTTGTTTGGGAGGTGCCACGCTCACTAATCCACTCCCACCCTTTTTTTTTGACAAATGTTGTGTATTGATAAGATCTACAGCGACTGACATAATAGGGGGAATTTTGCTCAAATTATGTGAAACCATGGACTTAATAAAAACGTCGATTACGTACTATGGTGGTCCGGACGAAACGCCGGTACGTTTCGTTGGGTATGGACTATAGTTAAGAATGGATTTGAGGGTTTCAGCCCTTGCTGATATTCTCAGAGAGAACGCCGATTGCGCTCTCCAAGTTATGGAGAGTATGGGGTGACCCATCCAAAAAACTTTCTGATATAAAGGCTAGAAAAAAAAATTAAAAAAAACACAACTATTTAAGCAAAAAGAAAGCACTTCTAACCATATAAAAACAATTTCCTGTTTTCTGTTAAACGTTATGAAATTTCATTTGATTTTATTAACAAAATACTAACTTTGCACAATAATTAATTAAACTCCAATTTACATTTTAATATATGTATTTAATTAAAAACCCGAGTCCAAAAAAAACAGCCGTTCAATATCGCTTTAAGACAGCGATTCGACTTAGAAAGTTAACAAGTTAAAAGCAAACAAAACAAGTAAGAAAGTATAGTCGGTCAAGCCCGACCATATGATACCCAGCACCACAGTACTTAAAAACACATCATGCTTATGTGTCCATATAAATATGGATTTCTCTATGTTTAAAAACTTCATTAAAATCGGTTTGAAAGTTTGTGAGAGGCAGAAATTGCCCCCTACATCCCCTTGTGGTCCTATTTTTGAAAAACTGTATAGCTTATGTGTCCATATAGATATGGATCTACCTATGTTTTAAATTTCATTAAAATCAGTTTGAGAGGCAAAAATTGCCCCTTTCTCCCCTTGTGGTCCTATATTTTTTAGAACTGTATAGCTTATGTGTCCATATAGATATGGATCTATCCATGTTTTAAATTTCATTAAAATCGGCTTGATAGTTTCTAAGAGGAAGAAATTTCCCCCTATCTTCCCTCGTGGTACGGCCCATTTTCAATAGGCTTGGTCCTTGTGCCAATTAGAACCTATGTCCCAAATTTTATCAAATTATCTCTTAAATTGCGACCTGTACTTTGCGCGCAAGGTTACATGGACAGCCAGCCAGCCAGCCAGCCAGCCTGCCAGCCAGCCGAACGGACATCGTTAGGTCGACTCAGAAAATGATTCTGAGTCGATCGGTATACTTTAAGGTGGGTCTAGGACCAATATTTTAAGGCGTTACACACATCAGCACAAATGCATAATACCCTCTCCACTATTGTGGTGTGGGTATAATTAACGAAAAAACATAAAAATTAAAGAAAATGTTGTTTTATTATTTTGGCTTGAGGTCTTATATAAATAATAAATAAAATTCAAAAACTTTTAATTTTATTTTTATTTATTTATTTTTATATTTTTCCAATATTTCGGTCAAAATCTGTGACCATCATCAGGGGGATCTGGTGTTTGTTTAAAAATACAAAACAAAAATAACATAAAAAATACAAAATATTTTACAAAAACAAATTTAATATTTACATTTAAATAAATAAACAATAAAAGTTTGAAAACTCGGACAAATTTAACACTTCACTAATAAAGCTTTCTTGATTTGTGTTTGTCTATTGCAGGTTTATAAATTTTTGCACACCTTTCTGTGTCTTTCTTAAAATTGAATGTCTTTTCTGTCTCTTGATCAATTATATGTAGCATAGCATTGTACTCTCCCACCAATATGTCTACATTATTAAAATTTGGTTTATGTCCACTTACAGTACAGTGGGCTGCTAATGCAGTTTTCTGTTCTAATGGTTTATTAGTAGTCTTTTCATCTGACTTTGTGCTGCAAGTTTGGTTTTTAGTTTGTTTTTTTGTCGTGCCAACATATACTTTTCCGCATGCGTCAGTTTTGTCTCCATTACAGTGTATTCTGTAAACTAAATGCGATTTTTCTTCTTTTTCTATCTTAGATTTCATATTGCTAAAAAGTTTTTTTGTAGTATTTTCAGTTTTAAAAGCTAATTCATATTTTTCCCGATTATAAATGTTGGAATGTTTAATTCTTTCGGAAACGTCTTTTCCATATGTCATAGTCTTGTATATTATTGGTGGTCGTTCTTCTTTAGTTGTTCCTTTTGCTATCGTAGTTTTTACTCTGTTAATTAGTTTATTAATGGTTTTATTTGGAAAATCGTTTTTACTTAATATGTTCCTTATTTCGCAGATATTAATTGGGTGGAAAACTTTGTCACTTATTTCTAGAATTCTCTTAATGAAGTTGGTCGCTGTTCTTTTTGAATGTTTTGAGTAGAAATTTATTAAGTATGTCTCCGTGTCTACCTATAACCGAATCTAAATAGGCTAGTTTGTTATCTGTTTCCTTTTCCAACGTAAATTGTATTTGTCTATTAAAGTCGGTTAATGTATTCAGGGTTTCTTCAATACCATCTCTCTTAACGATTCCAAACAAATCATCCACATATTTTGTACAAATCCTTGGCAACAAAAACAACATAAACAACAGGTCAACTATTAACAAGAATAAATCAAAGAAAATTTAAAAATATAATACGGGATAACAGTGGCTCCTCACGTTGTCAATTCGCCTTAGAGCATATCATCATTCCAAATAAAAGCCAGGGATGGTAACTGCTTCGATTTAGACGTGAATACTTATATCTAAAAATGTAGAATATTATAATCATCCAGCCAGCGAAATAGTCCGACATCTTCCAGATATCTGAGAGAAACTTTGACAAAAAAAGTTGGAATCCTGTCAGATTTCTGACTCAAAAATTTAGGAAGTGCTTGACACGAATTCTAGCAGTCGTGTTGTCGTAAATTCTGCGATTTTTTGGGGGCGTTTCTGATAGATATCTGAAAAGAATCTAATGAAAAAGGCATGGTAAATTCTGATGTGTTAAGCGACATTCTTATTGTTAGCTGAAAGAGTTAATTTTAAATAATTCATTGCAAAATAAAAGTACTTATGTACCTTTTTTAATCTTTTTTTCTTTACACAATAAAATAAAATTAAAATTACTTTCTATCAAAATTTTTCTTGGAAGTCAAACAACTAATTAACAAGGTTGTGTTTAAATGTGCTTAGCTCATTTTAATGATCAGTTGTTATTATTTTCACACACCAAAATAAGTCTAGTTAGCCACATCTGTATGAATTCCCTCAGAAATCTATAAGACATATCGTTACAAAAATTCCCCCCAATATATATATGAAAAATTTATCAGAATGTCTGACAGAAATTTTAACAAAGTCTTCAAGAATGAAGTCAGACATTTGCAAGAAATGTCTGATTCGGGCAGCACCGAGGTTTTTTGCTGGCTGGTATTTGTTTATAAATTATGTGTAATAAATACAATAACAAACTATAATCTAACATGATTTAACGAGCAATTATAACGTAGATCCTCAGCTCGTTTTAGAGAAACAGACCACAGTAACTGTTAGGAAGTGAATCCGCAACCCCTGCACTGATAGACTGGCTCACTACCAACTAGCCTACAAGGGCATCATTTTATAATTCAATTTCTTATTGTTATTCTTCGTATTAAATTACCAAAATTGTCTGAAATAAAAAACGCGGTAATCACAAAAATAAGTCTGCGGCGCAAAAACCCCAATATACCGTTTCATAAAAAAGTTAATAACACAAATTGTGAAAAAATCTACAAAAACACAGATTTTCGTTGAAAAGGCAGCATAAGGAAAAACTTTTTTTTGTATCATGATTCTTTATAACCGACTTGTGACCAGTGGGAATATTGTTAACTACGATAACAGTATGACTAAAAAGAGGCTGCAGTAAAATTTCACGACATGTCTAATGTAGCTAAAGAAATAAAAATGAACAACTATTAGAAGGATATGTTATTAAATTTAAATTATTTTGAAAAGCGTAGGGTTGTTTTTTTTTCAAGTGCACTGCCCTTTTTTTTTTTTTTTAATAAAACAAAAAAAAAATCTTAAATTAATAAAGATACATTTTTTAGGTTTTCTTTTATCCCTATTTTTTTAAAGTGGCCGCATTAAAAACATTCATTCAATTATTAAAAAAGGTTTCGGTGGTAAAAGCTTATGAAAATTTGGCTTGCCGTACAAGTTCTGCAAATAAAAAATATTATTCGTACGCTCCAGTGGATAACAACTACAGAAAACAAAAGTTTCGCTGTACCCTTCACCACAGGTGGAAAAGGTATATAAATTTGTTATTCCGTTTGTAATTTCTTTCAACGGTACTTAACACGCCAAATCGGATGGCTTAATTTTTTTTTTTTAATATCCTAAATTTTGTGATATTTTTTTGTACACTTCAAAATGGTCTTCCTGGTAACTTTTGACATTTTTAGATTACTTCTGTCCATCTAAGTTGATAAACCTGATCTCTGAAAAAAGTTTGTTTTTAAAAATCGGTGAAATATTATTTTACCTAGCGCTCATACAAGTATTGTTCCTGGATAAGGACTTTGACGCGATATAATCCATACCACATGCGCTAGGGAAGAATAAGCTTTTAAATACTATAGTAAAGAGTGTACAAGATTCGTCATAGCTGAATATATAACTTTTACTTGTTTTGTTTTAACTAAATGCATGCAGAGAAAAGGTTTGTAACTACACAGAAATAAATATCTCAAGAAAATTTTTAACAACACAGTTTGTTAAAAATAAAATTTTAGGTCAACAAATTTTTTGATTGATTCAAAGAAAAAATTTATCAAATTTACACTTTGCAAAATAGCACTCAATAAAACATATTTAATAATAAAATAATTAAATATTTCTTCATATTCAATAAAAAAAAATATTTGAATCAAAATAAAGACAGTATTTTAACAACTGTGGTCCATTTTTAAATAGCTCATAATTCTCATTTGTTTTACAGTTTTATTTGAATAACATATTTAGTTTTGCCAAAGTCTTTGGAAAAGGTTTCCTGATGATCTGGCCTAAGCTACCAGTGAAATGCGCATAGGCACTTACTTATCCCCGCATAATAAATTTTAGTGTTTTTTTATAAAAATATAAAATTTATGACGTCATCATTAATAAATAAACAAATAAAGATTCGATTAACATTTTGTTTGATTTATTCAACATTTTCAACAGCTTATTTTAACAAATCAAGCAAACATTTTGGTGGAAAAAATTTTTTTGGGCAACAACTTTTTTTACTGAATCAATAAACTTGGTTGATGACCAAAAATTTAACAATTATACATACAAACTTTTTTTATCAATACCGCAAAAATCGTCATCGCAGAAAATTCAAAAATTTTTGTAATCAAATATGCGATTTTCGTATTCAAATATGAATATTATTTTTTTTTCTGTGTATATGATCACGAATAAGGAAACTAGACAAATTTACGTACTATAAGAATATTAGTTTTTGTAATTATATTTTTGTCAACGCAAACCATGCATTGCCGTCACAACATTTTAAAGTTATCTATAGTAATTTTTGGACTTAAGTAACCACTTATAACTGTATAACAGGTACGAAGTATATTGTTAATTGATGGGTTTAAAAAACTGCAGTCGAACAAAATACAAACATTTGGGTACAACTGTTCACTTTTTGAGTTGCATTGGCAGCGACTGTTTATATTTAATGAATCAGAAGTAAAAACAACAATTTTCTTTTGGCCAATGGCAAATGAAGATGTGAAAGAAATGGCAGTTTTTCCACTTTGACTGCAGTGTTTTCAACACTGGTTAATTGTGCAATAAACTTGATTAATTTTAAACATGCAAAGAGTGCTAAAATGTTTGGGCAGTTATATCATGGTGGTTATAGACAAGCACTCTTTAATTTCTTTGAGTCGACAATAAAACGGATAAAATCAAACATAATAATTTTTTGGGTGCCCCGACAGGCTGTTACTATTCCTCGGTTAGTTAAGTAAGATTATAATTTGCAATTATATGTGTAACTCTTCATACGAAAAATTTCCTATTTTCTCCAAACATACATTATGAGTTCTATGCAGAACAGAAAAAAATAATTTTTATATTTGAATACGAAAATCGCATATTTGATTACAAAAATGTTTGAATTTTCTGCGATGACGATTTTTGCGGTATTGATAAAAAAGTTTGTATGTATAATTGTTAAATTTTTAGCCAACAACCAAGTTTATTGAGTCAATAAAAAAAAGTTGTTGCCCAAAATAAATTTTTTCAACAAAATGTTTACTTGATTTGTTAAAATAAATTGTTGAAAATGTTGAATAAATCAAACAAAATGTTAATCGAATCTTTATTTTTTTATTTATTAATGATGGTGACATAAATTTTCAATTTTTATATTTTTATAAAAATACTAAAATTTATTATGCGGGGATAAGTAAGTTCCTATGCGCTTTGCACTGGTTGCTTAGGCCAGATCATCAGGAAACCTTTTCCAAAGACTTTGGCAAATCTAAATTTATTATTCAAATAAAACTGTAAAACAAATGAGAATCATGAGCTATTTAAAAATGGACAAGAGTTGTTAAAATACTGAATATGAAGAAATATTTAACTATTTCATTATTAAATATGTTTTATTAAGTGCTATTTTGCAAAGTGTAAATTTGATAAATTCTTTCTTTGAATCAAACAAAAAGTTTGTTGACCTAAAATTTTATTTTTAACAAACTGTGTTGTTAAAAATTTTCTTGAGATATTTTTTTCTGTGTGTAATTATATTTTTTCTCCAGGTGTACATTTTGAACTATGAAAATTGTTAAACAAAAATAAATAAAGGTACAACTAGAAAGTTATATATAAACAGTTCTTAAACTTTTTAACGGTCCAATAAATTCAATAACAATTAAAACCATATATTTAGCGTTATAGTTTTATTTAACCAAATAAAACAAAAACACTCAAGGTAGAATGGAGATCATTCTTTAAAAGTGTGGTGCATTATAGTTTATATACCTCAAAACAAAACAATTAAATATTCACGGTTTTAAAGCAGCATTGCTGTACTTTTGGTTTTTGGGACTACTTGTGTTTTAAAGAAGAAGAATAATTGTTGGTTAGATTTTGGCTTTGGTTTGTTTTATGTATTTGTCTGAATAATATTTTACCACCATTTATGGAATAAAGCATATTTTAGCCCATAGAAAATATACGGAGTTCATAATGCAGTACTCACTATCCTGGTTTTAAATAATCACCAGTCAAATCCTTTTATTTGTACATGATTTCAGTTGTTTAAGTTTGAGCACAAAAAAAAAAGACACTTGGTATTGTTTTACTTTGAAAAAGGCAGTTAATATAAATGGAATAACAATTGAACATTTAAAATTTGTTGAAGTTTTTTTTACTTGCTTTTAACCTCCTCCCCCCACTGCACAATTTATTTGAATCTAAATTTCTTTAAAACAAACCACAACAATAATTTATCCTTAACAAACAATAAATAAAATAAAACAATAAAAATCAATTCTTTATGTTTTAACATCTCTCTAGCACATACACACATACAAGCAATTGTTGTTTTCCAGGGCGCCTTTACTTATGCAGTGTTTTATTTCACTCATACTAACAAACACATAAGCTGATTATTTTTCTTTGATAAAATTGCAGTGAAGAGGCTTGCATATCCTGTATAAATCTTCACATTTGAAATAATTTTTCTTTTATACATTTGGTGACAAAAAACTGTGTTTGCACATTGTTTGTTTAAAAGTCACAATTGTAGTTGGAACATAAACAACTATAAACAAATCTTTAAAAAATAAACATTTTTTCCCTCCAAGCACTTTTCAGGGGTCTACTAGAATGTCACAACTGGATGGTATTTCGTAGTTGTACAGAGAATGTTGCAGAATTCTAAAACAATAAAATACGTAGACTTGAATAAAGTGAAGCCCGATATAACTTATTTAAGGGCTAGCTGTCAAACGAACTGTCATAGTGCGCTCACTTTTTTAAATGTTTGATCAGTGTATATTCGGGCAAATCATAATGAACAGGTTCACGCTTGAACAACGCAATCAAATTATATAAATTTGCAATGAACACCAGTTATTGGTTCTCGAAACTTATAGACTTCGTACTTTTTTGGCGCACATAATCGTAGATACATTTCAAACCACCTACTCTTTAATGATGTAATAACACCAGCATATCAAAAAAATGTGCGAACTAAGAAAGAATATTGTTGCTGTAAACAAAAGTGTAGCAGAAGCTCCAAATTTATTGTTTCGTCGTCGTTCGCAGGAAAAGGAGCTAGCGCTGTTGGCATCAACAAACTTTATTTTCACAAAAATATAGCCATATCGCGAAAACAGTGTCTGGAGATTCAGCTCTTTCACCGATTTAGCGTAGCAAACGCAAAATACACTTTCGCATTCCGTCAGGGGACGGTCGAACGGACAGATAGACTGGGTGCAGAATAGAGGTGAACAGCATTCTCACGTTAAAATGGCCTTGTTTTTCTTTGGAGTACTAAAAATATAGCTTTAATTTTTCTAAACGATATTACTGTAAGTTCGTCAAAATGGCACAGAAAAACGCCGAGACACCACAAGGTAATTTTGGGCCGTAGAACAATACAAAATTAAAAAAGCAATATCACTTGATTTTGACCTTATCTTTTAAAACGGAGTATACCAGTGTATTCTACGACCTAAAATAAGGGTCTAAAAGTTTTTCTGTGTCATTTCGAAAGTTGAAATTTTACTAACAGTGTAATTTAAATTTTCTGAGTATAGGAGGCTTAGGGCTAAAAAATCAGAGCAAGTTAAACTCTCTTTTTGGTTTAAAATGTGTTTAAACCAACAAATCTATAAATCATTAAACATATAAACCATCTTTAAACGCATGAAATTGGGCGTTTAAACTACCAGTACAAATCATATGAATTTGCCAACATTAAATGACAAATTTTGTCGTAGTGCTGCCACATGTTATTTTTTTATCAACATGTAATACATGGGATACTGATTTATGGTTGATGAGTTTAAACTACATATAAATTCAAGTTTAGTTCAACTAAACCAGCGTTTAAACCATCAGTGATTTATTAGGCATTAGTGTCCCTGTACGCTTTCCTAAGCACTTAAGTGGATCGTTGTATAGCTTATGACCGTTAGGAGGTTCCTTTTTTCATTTTGTTAAAATAAAATTTAAAATCGGACTAGCAGTTCCGGGGATCAACTCTTACAAACATAGAAACATACAACATTTTCAGCTTTATAATATTAGTATAGATGTTTTTATAAATCTGAGAAAAGAATCAGCCTTAAAGGTTAAATATCAAATTTTTAAGGCTTAAACATGACAGCCAAAAGTGTCTTTAAAATTATTGGCATCTGTGAGAACAACAGATGTATTAGAATCCAAAAAGACATTATCGAAAATATCCAAATTTTAACTTTAAAACAATTTTCTTAATTTAATAAAAATTCACTCAAATTTCGATAAATCTTTTTATGAATAAGTGTTCGAATCAAGTACGTAACTTTCTGTGAATTCTTTTTCCTCTTAAAGTAAACCATAAGTTGATGAAAGCGACAGTACTGAAGAACATTAATATATAATTCGTAACTATAACGCTCTTATTCTTCAAATACATACATAGTTAGATTTATTTACACTTTTTCCCAAATGATATAACAACATTAATAAGATCCTGTGAAAAAGCAATTGCTCGCCGGGTGAGAACGTATGTTTTATACGTAAGGACATCCTTAACATTTTTTTTAGAACAATTAAGAGTTTCTTTTATATATCATATTTGTTCCTTTTACTCCTGCAAGGAGGATGGGGCCGCAAGAGTTTCTTTTAGATAAAGACAACTAACTTATTTTTATAAATGTTCTTTATTGGCAGCCATCAACAAAAAAAGGTTTTATGTCTTTTTATTTAAAAATTCGACAAATTTCTAGTTTTTCCACACCACCACTCGTGTGTAACACTTAAAAATATTTGTTCTACATTTGACGTTAAGTATATCGATTGGCTGAATATCACTTTGAAACGATCTAACTATGTCCGTCCATCCGGCTGGTTGACTGGTTGTTCATTTTATTCTGAGCGCAAAGTATATGTGGCAATTTTGGAGATAATTTGGCAAAATTTGTTGCATAGACTGAAGATGTCACAAGAACCAAGCCTATTGAAAATATTAAAAATCGGTCATAATGAAAATATAATGAATCGGTGCATAATTTCGCTAAGCGTACAGACAATCTACTGTCTGGAATATAGTATTTCTGCTAATAAACCATCTAAATGTGTTGGTTTCTAGATTAAAAAAGTCCAAACATATTTTATTCAATCTGGTTCAATAAAATATCTCGGTATACATCTACATCGAAGCTTAACGTGGAAATGCCATATAGAGGCAAAACTTATTTTAATGAAAATCAATAAATTGGCTTATTGAAAGAAATTCTGTCCTTAATCCTGATTGCAAGTTTCTACTTTACAACTCTACCACAAAGACAATGTGTTGCTACGGTATTCAGCTATGAGACAATAACTTGATTTAGGGGGTCAAAACGTTAAAGATCGCTTACCTCCTTAACTTAAACAGATACAAAAGAGTTTAGTACTTATAGTTGATGATTCAAAAAAAAGAAAGCCGACAGATGTCTGGCACTTTTTTGATATTCGACCCCGTTGGGTTAAACCCGTATTTTGAACTTTTATGACACCTGAAACTTTTTTGGAAACTTTGGCTCTTGTCGTTCTCTAGATATGTAAAAAGAATAAAAAAAACAGTAACAACAATGGATTAATGGGTAAAAAAAGAGGCAGTGGTTTTTTGCTTACATCTCAGACAGTTATCGACCGATCTGGCTGAATTTCAATGTCAGACTCTAAAGGAGTATATGTGGCATATATAACAACCTAGTCCCTATAGTTCTGGGGTCTTCTGAAAACCCATTTTAACATACAGACGGACAGCCGGACAGATGGACATCGTTAAATAAAGTTCGCTTCTCATAAGGACCTAGAATATGAAAATACTTTATAGGATCTAAAATCAATATTGAAGAAGTAACAAACGGAATGAGGCACTTGTGTATACCCTTTTGGCGGCATGAAATAGCCCCCCACCAAATAAGTCCCCAAAGCGAAAATGAAATGACTCCCCAAAAAAGTATATGGGAGGCAACAACAACGTTTTTTGGGGATTTATTTCAGTTTTTTGTGGACTTATTTCATTTTTATATTGGGGAGTTATTTCATATGAAATAAGTCCCTAAAAATATTTTGGGGACTTATTTCATTTTATAATTTATTCCAAAGTCGACAAAAATGCAAATAATGTCCCGTTATAATATATAAACAAAACTTGTTTTAATGAATGGTCATTAAAAATAATTGTTACTAGGCAGTTAGTTTTAGAAATAATTTTGCGGTGTAAGGTGCATTAATAAGAAAAAAAAATATTAAAAATGAATTTTGAAAAATGCAAATTATGTCCCGTTGTAAAATGTAAACAAAACTTGTTTTGATGAATGGTGAAGACCATTCATTAAATATAATAGTTACTAGGCATTAAGTTTTGAAATAATTTCGCGGTGTAAGGTGCATTAATAAGAAAAAAAAATATTAAAAATAAATTTTGAAATAATAAGTGGTTACAGAAAACATAGCAAATTGTTATACGTTGTAGATCAAAAAATGATCTATATTAAAAAATGAGTTTTTGGGGATTTATTTCATTTCAAGAATTGGGGACTTATTTCAAATGAAATAACTCCCCGATTTTTGGGGATTTCTTTCATTTTGATTTAGGGAGTTACTTCATTTCGTTGGGGTTTTATTTGATTTTAAAATTGGGGGTTTATTTCATATGAAATAAGACCCCAAAAATTGGGGAGTTATTTCATTTTCGCTTTGGGGACTTATTTCGTGGGGGGCTATTTCATGCCGCCTACCCTTTTACCTTCGGTGAAGGGTATAAAATGGGAGAATATGGAAAATTAAATTTATTTCGTATACGTTTTGGTCTACATATAGTATTTTTGGAATTTTCAATAATATTGAACTTAGAAACATAAAATTTGAGGTGCAGGGTCCCGAGTGAATGAGAACCTTTAAGATAATAAATTTTCACAATCTCTTGTTAAAACCTAGAAACATAAACCTTGTCATATAAAGAAAGGGAGACGCTAATAAAGTATCGTTTTAAATGCTGGTTTATATATTATTTTCCCAAGTCTTCTTTAAATCTAACTCTGCGCCATCCTGTACCTATCTTAATTTTATTGAAAACATAAAAATTAAATAAGACATTGCGATACGGGAAGAATTTCTTAGTTTTTTCTAATTTTGAACTAACCTTTAACTGTGGAGGTGGTGGTAAATTTTACACTCTCTTTATATTTTTCTAGCATACTCTCTTCCGTTGCGCTCAATCAATTTAATTCTCTTAGTATCTTCTTATATCGTGATCCTTGTTATTCACTTGTGTTTTGGCTGAGCTCGACTTAGCACGAGCGGAGCTACGGACATGCTGGTGTAAAATTGACCACTCGTCATCATTTACGTAATTTTTTCTTTGAAAATATTTTACCACCACGTCAGCGTTAGCGTAAGTTTTTAGTAGAAAAAAATTTACACCACATCAAAATAAACGTAATATTTTCATGGAATTTTTCTTGTACTTTTCTTGTTTTCCGTTTTCTTGTTCTTTTGGACAGGTGATGGGTATTATTAACCATTCTATTTGTACCAAATTTGGAAAATTTTACAATTATCATTATTTTTTTTTTTTTTTTTTTTTTTTTCACAATAGAGCGGGGAGGTTTCCCCACAGTGACAGGTACCGCGACCAGGTCAGGTCTATTGTACCCACTCCCCTTAGCTGGCCAAAAGTCCCTCCGCTTCCCATAGGAACCCAACTAGGGCCTTTGCCGATATATTACCGATTCGGGACGCACACATTGTTCCATGCCCCAAGTGCCTTCTTCTGGCCCATGCCAGCGCCGGGCAGTCACACAGTACATGCTCCGTCGTCTCGTCCCCGTCTAGACATAGTCTGCATTCCTGATCCTCAGCCAGGCCCATCCGATAAAGGTGGTATTTGATCGTGTGGTGACCAGTCAAATAGGCCACCAGCAGTCGCAGATCCCGTCTGCCGAGACCATTCGTCCTCATTACATTCCCGGGGGAGATAAATCTCCTTGCCTGACGCATTCCCGGAAGCGATACCCAGTATCCCCTATGTTCGTCCAGAGCCCAGTCCTCCATGACGGACTGGACCCCTGCCCAACTTAGTCCACAGAAGGGCTCGGGACCTATCATCCGCGTGTTAGAACCAGCCCTGGCCAGCTCATCAGCCATTTTGTTACCCGGGATCCCTGAGTGCCCTGGCACCCAGCAGAGCGTCAATCTGCTCCTTGTTCCCAGCTCCTGTAGCTTTACACGGCACTCCGCCACCAGCCTCGAGGACATTCTCCAAGAAGAGAGTGCTTTAATGGCCGCTTGGCTATCAGTGAAAATCACATTACTGCCGCCAACCATTCCCCTATCCAGAATGTTGCCGCAACACAGATCAATGGCGCAAATCTCTGCCTGAAAAACACTCGGCGATTCGCCCATTGCCATCGAGAGTCGTGTATTAGGTCCAAAAACCCCTGCACCAACTCCGTGCTCCGATTTTGACCCGTCAGTATACCAGTGCAACTCATGGTTTCCCCGACATGGATTCCCATCACTCCAGGACCTTTCGTCCGGAACGATTGCCCTGAACCTTCTGTTGAAGACCAGTTCCGTGGTCATTATGTCTGCCCTCGTACAGACAGATAGACCCGGAGCCATGTCCATCAAGCTAGCATGCCCCTGGACCTCAGCAAGTCCCGATGTTAGCTTGATCCTAAGGAGACCGGACATGGCAGTCTTCCTTATATGGATGTGTAGTGGCAATATGCCCACTATAACCTCAAGTGCTGCTGTGGGACATGTGCGCATAACCCCCGTCAGGGCAAGACACACCATCCGCTGCAGCCTGTTGCACTTCCTCCTTGCAGTCTCCTGCCGAATCTTAGGCCACCATACCAATGATCCGTAGGTTATTATAGGTCTGACCATCATAAAGTATAGCCACCTTACCATACTTGGACTAAAACCCCAAGTTCTCCCAAAGAAGCCCCTGCATGCCCAGAAGGCCCTTACCGCCCTTCCGAGGGTTTGATCCAAGTGCGAGTTCCAATTGAGCCGTCTGTCCAGAATTATTCCCAGATATTTGACCTCATTGGAATACTCAACCTCAATTCCGTCCACTACTAGCTTCTCAAGCCTGTAGTTGTACCTCCTCGTGAACGGTATCACGACCGCCTTGTTAGGGTTGATACTCAACCCCCTTTCATGGCACCATCCAAGAACCATATTGAGAGCACCCTGCATCACCTCCGTGATGGTACTCTCGAATTTTCCAGTCACCATTATTGCCAGGTCGTCCGCATAGCCAACGGCCCGAAGGCCATATCCCTCGAGCTTGACCAGCAGATCATCAATCACCAGGCACCATAATAAAGGTGATAGCACCCCCCCCTGTGGACAACCCCTAACAGCACTGATGCTGACACTAGTGTCATTCCAGGAGGCAGTGATTTTTCTTCCCTTCAACATAGCCCCGATCCAGTTGATCGTGAGCTCGTCTATCCGCTTCCGCGCCAGAGCGTCCGTGATAGAACCGTAGCTCGTGTTGTCAAAGGCACCCTCCACGTCAAGAAATGCACACAATGCGATGTCCCCATTACGTTGTGCCTTTTCTATCTGCGCAACCAGATGATGCAATGCCACCTCAGTTGACTTACCCTTTTGATAAGCAAACTGCGTTCGATGCAGTGGCGTGGAAGCCTGCAGTTTTTCCCTGATGTGCAGGTCCAGTAGCCGCTCAACAGTCTTGAGCAAAAATGAAGTAAGGCTGATAGGTCTATAGGATTTCGGCTTCTCCAGCGGCCTGTTGCCAGCTTTGGGAATAAATACAACCCTGACCATACGCCAAGTGGTCGGAATGTATCCCCAGGTGAAGCTTGCCCTAAAAAGACTAATCAGAGGCCCTACTATCATATCAAGACTCTCCTGTAACAATACAGGAAAGATTCCGTCACCTCCTGGTGACTTGAATGGGCCGAACGAGCCAACTGCCCACCGTACCCTGTCTTCATCGAAAATCCTACCGGCTAACCCATTAGCCCGGCGAGTCCCCGGGATTGCCGCCTCGACATTTGTGTGTCCAGTATCATCCACAATAGTCGAGCCCGGAAAGTGTACTCTTAGCAAGGTTTCCAATGTCTCCCTGCGGTTTGTCGTGAAGGAACCATCTGTTCCCTCCACCAGACCCACTCCATTTGAGTGTCCCTTGGTCATTACCCTGTGAAGTCTTGCTGCGCTAGGAAGGCCCGCAACACTACTGCAAAAGTTCCTCCATGAATCCCGTTTGGATTTACGTAAGGATTTGTTATATTCCGTTAGGGCACCTTTGTACTCCTGCCAGTTTTTGGTCCGTTTTGCCCTGTTGAATAACCTCCTGACATGCCTCCGCTTCTGCTCGAGCGTCTCATTCCACCATGGAGTCCTACGGCTGGAGCTTAAGGGTCGCAATGTCGTACTCCCTCGAAAGGAGGAGAGCAATGTTTCTTCAACAAGGTTGGCTGCTAGCTCAATCTCATCAACAGACCCGATATCTGTCATTAGGAGCTCAGCCTTCTGGTTCACAAGGGACCTGAACTCATTCCAGTCCGTTCGTCTGGGATTGTAAGCGCCTCTACGCAAATCCTCCCCCCCCGGTATGTCAAACCTAATATGTTGATGGTCTGACAGCGAGGCCTCATCCGTAACCCTCCAGTTACGAATTGAATCGCGCAAAGCGCCGCTAACCAGTGTAAGGTCTAATACCTCCTCCCTGATCGCATTAATAAAGGTCGGCTTACAGCCGACATTGGCTATATCTAAGTTCGTACCTACCAAATATTCCAGTAGTAACTCACCTCTTTTGTTGATGTTGCTGCTACCCCAAACGGTATGATGGGCATTGGCATCGCAGCCCAGGATAAGCTGCTTTCCATGCATACCGCAGTACTGCACCAGGTCCGCCACCTCTTTTGGTGGGGCTAAATCTTCTTCGCCGGGGAAATAGGCCGTCGCAACGACGATCTCCGACGACCCCCGTTCAGTGGGTATAATCATCTGTGCTGCCACCAGATCTCTGAAAATAAAATTAGTCAATGGAATTATGTCAACACAATTGTCGACAAGCAACGCTGCGCGCGGCTTGTCCACTGACCGATCATAAATCAGCTTACTTGATTGGGATTGTAGTCCCCGGATCCGGCCACTATTGATCCATGGCTCCTGCAAAAGCGCAAGACCGATGTTTTCTTCGGCAAAGATCCTGCACAGCGTGGCCGACGCCCCTTTGGCGTGGTGCAGGTTTGCCTGTAGCACCCTAATGGTGCCCATCGCTATCCCTGATGGACCGCTGCACTAAATCCCCCAACCGGTTACGTCGGGGTCCCTTCCCTCGCGACCCTTTGGTCGGTTTTTCTAATCTTTCCCCAGGGTTGGGTGTGCTGCTTTTGGCCGGGGGTTGAGGCCTTCGGACTGTTTCCGCCACACTTCCCTTGTCTGCCCGTTTATTCCCGCGAGCATAAGCTGCCCTGCTGGTAGACGGGCCATCATCAAGGGCGGACTTTTGTCCTCTGATTGGCGACGATTTGCCAGCTTTTTTTGCCGCATCCTCCGCCGGCTTTTCGTCCTTTTTCTTGCCACCATCCTTTGAACCATTGTTCTTAAGGTGCAGTCTCACCTGCCCAAAGCAGTAGCTGACCTTACCTCCCATCTTCACAAGCTTCTGGTAGGAGCAAGTATCAACTGCCAGACGAAGATGGAGGAATTCGCCATGTACTTGTCTTTGAGCCACTGCCCAATGAGTTGCAGCCAAGTCATTCTGAGCCGCTATGAAGGCCAGGACCTTTTCATTGGACAGCTCAAGACTATGAGGGAAGTATCCTCTCACAAAATGCGTGCGGGGGAATTCTTCCTCAAGGACGATCTTACATTCCACTCCTGATTTCTCCTTGATGTAAGCAAGGTTGGACTTAGTCCATTCCGCCGTCTCATTGTTGACGCACACAAGCATCAACCAGTCGGTGCGCCGTAGACAGCTTTCAAACTGTGGTTTGAAAGTTCCTGCTTTCTCAATAACCGCCTGAAGAATCGTATTTTTGATCCTTTCGATCTGGTCGGCAGTTAGTGACGGAGCTTCTGTTGCTGAGACAAAACCCAGTCTAACGCCCTTTGGCGTCTGGACCTTTTGGGCATATGTCTGTCTCTCACAAGCACGCTTTGCCGGAGCTCCAGTAGAGGGAGAGTTTTCCGATCGTTCCCTCTTTAATGTTGCGACTGCCGGAGCCCTTGTGGCGTCCCTTAAGGCGTCTTCCCTCGACAGTCCTTTTTTTAAAGCAGCTTTAAATAACCGCCGCTCCCTAGAATTGAGCTTAACGAATCCCATTCCGGATTCCAGGCTAAGCCCCTGTAAATTTACGCCTCGCACTGTGCTGCCAGACTTCACCGAGTTCAAGCTGTAAGCATCATCCTGCTCAGCGACTTCGGTGTCAGAGCCAGAGGACATTATCTCCTCTTGTGTTGTTCTAGGCATTTCGGTCGCGGCACAAGTTGCCGCCTCCTTGGACCTTTTGTCCTCCGCCTCCAGGTTGGTACCTCCAACTGCTTGCCCAGTGGCGCTGCCATTGTTGTCGGTTGTCAGTTTGCTTGTTGGGTTCACCGAGCTAGAAGACAGTACCCCTTGCTGCGGATTTCCAACTGCTAAGGTCATTTCCTCAGCTCCTTCATTCACGAACCATCTGTTCGCTTCCTGAAGTTTGGTACCAGCGTTAACGTGCCCAATGGCTCCGCTAATGTTGGTGGTTGATGGTTTTAGAGTATCATCCAACTCATTTTTTTCATTAAAAGTCGTATCCATTAATATTTTTTATAATGTAGGGATGGATATGGTCACCCATGGCAGAGCCCGTGTACCATGAGAAGTCTAAGTTTAAACTGGAGGTCGACCTGTATCCAGAGTCCGCTTACTAACGACCAAACTCCCCTCTGGCCATGCATCCATCGGCGTAAGCTGTTCCACCTTGGATTGGGGTGATTTTTTGTAGAGTTGTCTTCTCTCCGCCCGACTACCATTAGCCAGCATCCAGAGCAGAGACATGACCGTGCTGAGGATCTGTTACCAGCCGTCCCCACGTGGAGGGTATAGTCGCACTTCCAGAAGTGAGACACAGTTACGGCACGATCACAAAGATGCATGTTAGTCCCCCTGTGTCCCCATCTGGCTGACGGCCGGATATACAGAATTGTATTTTGTGCCATGCCTACTTATCTAATCCCGCCCACTTTTTGACGATGTTGCATATTGGTAGCAAAGCTATTTACCGCTTGGGTCAATTTTATAGCTTTCTCTTTCCGTTCTTTAGATATAAGCTAATGTGCTTTATGCCACGCCCACTTCTCCAATCCCGGCCAGTTTTGTAGAGAGGTTGTGTATTGATAACCCAGCTATGTGTACCAAATTTGAACAAATCTCTTACCGTTCATTAGATATTAAAAATGTATTTTGTGCCACGTCAAATTCTCTAATCCCACCCACATTTGGTGGGATGTGAATTGCTAACCAATATGCTTGTACCTTATTTCGAAACTTTGACTCTTGGCATTCTTCAGATACACAAATTTCTGTAAGGTCTCTGTTTGGGAGGAGCCACGCCCATTTCTCCAGTCCCGCCGAGATGTTGTGTATTGATAACCAAGATATATCGACCAAAGTTGGAAACTTTAGTTCTTGCTGATTTGTCTGCAATGTAGTAGGCCAATGTGTATGGGATGCAGATTTTGATTAGTAAGAAACCTCCAAAATGGTTGACCTGTAATTTCTACACCAAATTATTTTTTTTCATGATCTCTTTTATATCTTTAAATGTATATGTTTAAGTTTTTGTTTTTTTTTTATATTCATATTTTTTTGATAAGTTGTTGATGTATCGTTTTTTTTATATTTAAAAAAAGGTGTGTGAAGCAAAGTACCTGCTTTGTTTAAACAAATAAAAATAATTTTTGGTTTCTTTTTTTTTTGTAATTAAAAATGTAGTAGTTTATTTTTCAAAAACAAAAAATTATCAAAAAATATTTTTTACTAATTTTTTTTAGTAAAATTTAGAGGGGTAGAACTTACCACCACGTCCTAAAGTATGCCCAAAAATTTCACCTCCACAGTTAAAAGCTAAAAAACCTTAAAATTATATTATTTATCCTTTTATCCTTGAACAGGAAGGTCTACTTTTTGTCGCGTTAGGGCACCAAGCTTTTAACACTGTTTCTCAAAGAATAATTATGGTATATTTTAATTTTATTTTATTTTGGTGAAACACGCTATCAAGTGAAAGAGAACAACATTGGTCAAGAATACAAAATGAATTGCTTGGTGGCGTAAAGTGACATTTCTGTGGAAAGGCCCATATATAGATGAAATAATTGTCTTGGCAACGAAGAAATTTAATTATTATGTATATAGGTGTAACAAATCACATTTAAAGAATTTCCAGCTTTCTTAAAGACTTATATGCGTTTTAGTATTTTTTCTTTGCTGATAAAAATTGAATTTAATTTATCGTTTTTTCCAGCTTATTTCGCAGTAACGCCACCTAATATGTTAAATAAGTACAAAGAAAACAAGCAAAATCTTTACAGCCTTTGTTATTTTAAAATTTTTTTTTAAATAGAAAATATGCAAATCAGACGTAAAAAAATCTGCCTGTAGAAAAAGGCGACAAGGTGGAAAGTTACGAATTTTAAAGAAATTTCATGTATTACCATGGCAAATCTTAATAATGTCGTTACAGGTGTTTATAACGTTTTTTTTTAATGCAAAAATTTTTAGGATTTGCTGTTGTAGTATTATTGTTTCCGATTTGTTTTGTTATTTGAGATCTTTTTTTTCATAATGCTTATAATTTTATCCAATTATCAAAACAATGTAACAACATGCTCATTAGGGCCATAACCAAATTTTTGGCATATAAGCACGGAGTGGCCAAGAATGTTTTAGTAATGCAGGGAAGCAAATTTCTAAAGCCTTCCAAAAATTTTGGAACCGCGATTAATTATAAGCCGTAGGAAAATTTTTAAATATAAGGCAGTGGATAAATTCCAACATAGCATTTAAGTGATACGTATAGGAATATATAAAAATATCAGGTGTATATTTTTTTTAAATTTCCGTGAGATAAAAATGGTTGTTTTCAAACTTAAACCCGATTCCTGCGTGAACTTTTTTAACAATCTAAAAAAATTATCATATGTTTTATTAATAACTTATAATGTTCTACACGACTATACTATGCCGTTTTTGATATTCGCAAAAAGATATATCGAGAAAAGGTTATGGCCCTAATATTCATAAGAATGTAAGGAGAAATAAAAATGTTTGCGTAGATGATTTATGTTTTTGACAATAACAAATTATTTATTTTGTGTATTGTTGTTAGCTAACTGTTTTTTAGAAAAAGCATTTCAGCTGTTGAAATTGTATAAATAATTTAAACAGTTTTTTTTTACACAATTTAGAAAAAGTCATGTTGTTTTCGCTTTTTAAGTTCAATATCGCACCTTATCATCAAGGGGGTAATTAAGTCAAAATTATTTTATTTATTATTATTTTAAACTTTTCACTTTTTGAAAAAAAATTTGCAAGTAATAGTCATATCTTCTTGCTTTGAAATTAGTTCTTTTTCATGTCTTTAATACAGGGTGGCGCATAAGTAATATTATATTTTACTAAGTGAATAATTTTCTTTGGCTTATGTTTTTTTATTGTATATTTTATTCCTAAAAATTAGCTTTCAAAAACTTGGGAAGCTTATGATAGAAAGCTTTAGCAAAGAACCAAAGTTTTTAGTTACTCCCATAAAATCCGATTTTTAGTTGTTGGCTACCAAAAACTTGGCCCAGCCCAATTTGGCATTCTTATGTTTTCAAAATCAAAAAACATGCACTGAAAGAATTTTCTTCACAGATCCAATGGATTTTGACATTAATCCAATGAAAAATTACATTAAAATTCAACCTATGTAACCCTTCATTGGATTAATGAAGAATGTTACATTAGCCCGCCGTTAATGAAATGTTTCATAAAATCGATAAAAATTTTAATTTGTTCAATGACATAAATTCATTAAATCACTAATTAAATTTGGTCATTTTTATTACAGTCTTTTATTAGTTAAATGATTGTTATGGTTATATATTTATGTTTATTTATTTCAGCCATTTTTTCAATGTGCGTTTTGAGTTGTTTTGAATTTTATTTTTTTTTATTCCTGTTTAAAAATCAGGTTATATTAATTTTATTTCAGTTATATCATGTAAATTGTATTTAATTCATTTTCGAACCCGGGACGAACTAGATCTTGCTTCTTTGCATTTTGCTGGCTTGTTTTACTACGTTAATTTTGTGTATTTAAATTGACAATTAAAGAAAAAAGAATGTGAGAATTGTTGGCTCTTGTTTTTTTCTTTCTCGTTGTTTGTTTTTGAAATTCAGTGTTTCGTTATCGTTATGAATTTTTTCATTGATGTTATGAAACATTGAAATTTAAAATTTTTTTTATATATTTTAATGTTTATTGCTAAAAATCGAATTAAAAATACGTTTTTACAGCAGTTATAGCAAGAGAATATTTTGTAGTTATAAGTATTTTGAAATTAGACCACTTTATCTTGTTTTCGTGGAATAAGTGACATTTTTGATGGAAAATATGAAGTTACACTATTTTCATTAACTGAAAAATATTTGAATACATTAATTAAAAGTTTATTTTAATCTTAAAAAACCTATTGAAATAATGTATAACAATTAGTTGAATTTTTCTTTTGAAAGAGATTTTAAGTTGTCATTAATTTAATGAAAAATTTTAACGAAATTACGAAACTCAATTTCGTAGTGTTGATGAAATTCCTTCATTATGTTTGTAAAATTTCATTCCCGTTATGAAATTTTTCATTGGATTACAGAAAAAAATTTAATGAAATTGATTCATTAGATTTATGAAGCATACTTCTTTCAGTGTGTATTGATTTCAATACTTAAAAAGCATAAAATATTACCAAGTTATAATAATTTTAGTTTTCTTGGCAATTCTATTCAATATTAGTTTAGTGGAAGTGGTTTTCTGATGGATTAGATGCGTTTATTATTTTACATAAGGAGCAGTATACTATGCCATATCGTCTTTAGATTTAAGCTACCAAGTAGTCCAAATTTACTTTAAAAATCAGCCCTCGATGTTGTATGGCAAAATTGTGTTCAGCGATGATGGTGATTTTTGGCTAACAGGTTTGTTAATAGACAAAATTGCCTCATGTGGTGTGAGATTAAGTCGCAGCAGACCGTTTGATAGCTGCACTGACATAATCGGACCTCCTTTTTTAAAGCCAGCGCTCGCGATACTGTCATTAGAGGTTATTACTGTACAACGATCAATGATATTTTGCTAAGAACTAATTCTGGCATTATTCAGTCTATTTGGGGTTCCAACTGGATGGCGCTACGTACTGTACAGCGACCGCAACCATTGACCTTATGAATCAAAACTTGGCTTTAATTTACTTTCAGAAATGGTCATGTCAACCTTCTCTCTTTATGATAAAATCTCTCACAAAATAGAAATAATCGTTTTATAAATGAAATTCATAATTCAAATGTTTTGTTGGGCTTCTGAATTTAAAGGAAAAAAACCAAAAAAATTTTTTAAATTAACTCAGCTTTTTTGTTGCTTAATGTCTACCCATGTTATTTTCTATGATTTATATAAAATTGTATTTCTTTCTCATATAAATAACAATTCTTGTCATGTTTTTCCAAAAACATTAAAATAACTAAATTTATGTCTACGACAACTCAAGTTCAGCAACAAGAGTAAGAACTATAAAATTATGAAATTAATCATAAGGATAATAACGGTTCCATCCACTACTGCTACGGTCAGACAGACAGGCAATTGTGATGAACTTAATTTTTATGTATGTGAATGCTTGAACATAACTTTAAAGTGATATTTTGATTTTTATGAATGAAAGACGAAAAAGAAATGCTCTGAACAATAAAATAACTTTTACTTGTCGTCGTGTTTTGTGTGCATCTGACAGGACGAAATATTTGCAAAAGTTAAACTGTAAAGTTATTTCTGCTATTCTAAGTTATGAGCAGCACAATGAGCTAGTTAATTTATATATACAGGGTGACCCAAAGAATACATACCAATGGTGTTTTTTGTCGGTTTTTCGGTGGCAGCGCTTGCTCAATTTGAATTTTATATGGATGCATCTTGAAATCTAACTTCAAAATTCCGGAACAATGACCAGTTAAGACAGATGGAGCGTTTTCAACACTCTGCCGCACAGCTTCAACGTTGCCTTAATGTTAATAAGCACCTTGTTCAGGACGGTCGATCCTGAGTCATAGCAATTGATCGTTAGCCAGAGAAAACATCTTCAATAGTTTTAACGCGTTGTTGTTTGCTGTATGCATTCGATATAAATTTTTAAGATTAAGTTATATTGTGCAATAAGAAAAAAACCAATTAAATTACAAAATAAAAAATTATGCGTGTTTAACATTGTTTCACCCTTTATATTTTTATTTATTTTTTTTTTTATTTTACTAAAATGTATGAGAGCTAAGTTTGTTTTGTGGAATTTCTGTAAGGAGCTCCATATGGGACTAATTATCAATTCTGGATTTACTGCCACTAAATTGTATTGTATGTATAAGGTCCCTGCGGAAATTTGTGTCAATTGGCCCAACAGACTGGTCCCGGGAGTTGTGAAAATAGAACAGGTACAAAAAGAAAAAACTCATGACCAGTGAAAGAAGGATTGACTCTGTAACTGGTTTATGAAGAACAAAATGGTAGAAAAAGTAATGAATTACAGTACAGTCTTTACCGATTTTTGTTCTTAAATTTAATTCTAAGACTTGTTTTATTGAAAAAGTACTACATTTTATTGAAATAAAACTACATTGTAGTATCTGACACTAAACACGTCCATTGAGAATAGATGTGTGACTGGTCAACTGGTGTCAATTGACCCCCTCCAATGACAACCCCATGTAAAAGTGATAGGTCTTATTCATAGAAAGTGTTAAAACTAGAACCGGTCTCTACCACCAGATACCTATCACGGGACTACTTTGGTGTCAGTTTGCCTGCCTGTAGGGGTATTACAAATTATGATTTGGCCAAATTTTAACTTAATGCATATATCCTAAAGGGATAAATGGCAGTGAAATAAATTTTGTTGTGGTCAAATATGGACAGATCCCCTGTATAGTTGGTGACTGTTGCAATATAATATTTGTATGGCTAAAATTTTTTTAATGATCAACATGATTAGAAGGTTGATGATACACAGAAAAAAATAAAAATTGATTTTAATTAAAAAATTTGTGATATTAATTAAAAAATTAATTAAATTTGCACCAGTAAACAAATTAATAGTATCAATTAAACCAGTTAATAGTATTATTTAAACGTTTAATTCACTTGATTAAAAGTTTAATTCACTTGATTAAATTTTTAATTAAAACTGATTATGTTTTTGATTAATGCTTTAATTGGTAAAAAATTTTGGAGAATTTTTTCTGTGTACGAAATATTCTGTTATGTAGTTCTAGCAACTTTTATCAGGTTTTGTCATTGGGCCAATGACTGTTTGTGTAACACAATTCATCAAAATATCTTTAAGATTACACAATTTTTCAATCAAAACATTGACATAAAGTCAGTTGGCAGACGAATAGTTGAAGATGCTCCAAATGTACGAAAAAGTGTGGTTTTAGGATTCAGTAATAATAGTTAACATATACTGTAGAGGATTGTTTAAATCGTAGCTGCAGAATTGAGGCAGTTTGTTTTGCCATTTTAGAGCAATTGGCTGTTTGAATATATACCGTCGATATATTGGTTAATCACTACTAGCATTTTTTATTGAAAAATAATATTAATAGTTATGCGATTAAGTATAGGTCATTCGCTTATGCAACGAGTGAGGGCTTTTCATTTTCCGAACCTTCTTCATTCCCCGAAATATTTTATGGAACACTCAGCAACCTGGCTGATTCACTGAAGGAGTGGATCCTGTTCAAATCAATATCAGAGATACAAGTGTTGCCCCTAAAGTTGCTACGGCCAAACAGTTCAAGTCTGGCAATGACAGAGAAGATGTTCCGTTGACTCTCCCTCCCATTCATTGCCATTGTAGGAGACGTAGGTCATTGAAAGGGAGCCCTAGCTTTTGGGCGTGTTTTACAATGGGCCGGTGGCAAGTTATAACCGCAAGTAGGTTCCTGTGGTGATGTATGGACAGCTGTAGTGTCCGCCGAGTCCTTTTTTATCTACGATGGGCCAGATTTTCCTGGTGCCCTCACAGGTATATTCGTCAAACCATCTCTGACTGGCATTAAGATGAAACTTTTGTGCACTAAGTTGCTTACTCCTCGCGACAAAATACCTATATCATATGTTGAACTGCTTCGATTCATAGTTGTGCCAGCATGCGCCAGCGAGTTGGCCATATAGTTTCCATGTATGTCCATGTTTACAGGGACTCACTTTTTAATTCTCGATGTGATAAACCCAATCTCCAGGGATCTTATGGCCGCCTTCCTACCGGTAATAATGTGAATATCCCTACCAGATATTTCACCATGACGGCTATGTCTCGCGGCTGTGTAGGTGGCCATTATCTCAGCCTGAATGACATTGGAATGGGCCGGCAATCGTAGAGGAATGCGGTGGTTTAACTGCTCGGAATATTCGCCAGAACCGACACTACACAGTGTTTAAGACCTGTCAGTAAATATCTGTATCGTCGTACTCGGGGAATTTTGTAGGTCATCATAACTAGTAAACCTAGTTATCAAATTACTGACGGTGAACCAGGATCAAAGATTGGCTCAGGTGTGATATAATTAACGCCCAAGTGCAAATTAATCTCATACAGAATTTTAGCGTGTCCGATGATGTAATCCCTCCATGCTCTAATGGCACTTAGTCTTAGTTCTTCATCTGTAAGAACTTTTGAAATTAAGTTGTAAAATTGCTCAAGCTTTGATCAACGAATATTAAGATCAGACTCTTGAATGCGTTTTTACTTTCTGCGGTCGATAAGTTAGATTCTTCCATTTTTTAAGGTCGCAGGTCTATCGAAATAATTCACAAACCACAGCAGACCTCAAAGCCAAAATAGCCCAGGTCATTGGTAAAAATCTCATTTTCATATGCTTAATTCCATTTATAATTGCATTGACAGGACTTCTGAATAAATGAAAAATTTCGATAATATCTACACATACTTTTAATTAAATTCAAAAATAGAATGATTTATTTATTAATTTTTTTTTATTTTATTATCTAGAATAATTGATTTTTTAGTATCACTATTCGACAATTAATCATTGTAAACAAATCCGTTTTATTTGGAAATTGTTTAATTGTGCTCTTTTTTTTTTTGTTATTTAACAATTGTTAAAATCATCTGCACAACTCCTTAAAGTGACGAAAAGGTTTAATTTGATAGTCCACAAATCGATTCCTGTTTACTTTGTTGATGTTAACTTCTACAAAATCATCTGTTTAACAAACAGATGTGCCGAAGTAGTGAGTTTTGAAAAAATACACACTACAAATAGCTTGGAGACATTTTCATTGTATTTTCGGTTAAATATTTGCTTGAACTTGACCAGCATCACATTTTGCAATTAATTTATCAAATCTAACGATACTTTTTAAAGCTCGTCGCAAGTCATTCTTGAATGTACCCTTTTTAAATTCATGTCTTCTATTTTTGCACATTCTGATAGTTTGCTTTGGGGTTATCGCTTAAGAACGTGTTTGTATAAGTGTGAATTAACATCTATACAGATCTTTTAATGTTTCGAAATGAATATATGTTGCTCGTTTGAATGAGTATACGTATTTATGTATGTATGCACATATGCTGTTGTTTTTCCAAACATGTTGTTTTCATGCGTTGTATTCCCGTTTTTTTTTTTTTATTTGATTTTTCGAAACCTGTCTGTCTTGCTGATGTGCGTTTAAGGAAAACAACAAAAATAAATCAACTACAATACGAATGTAATTAATGCCAGAGAAAACTAGATATCATGTATGCTCCTTTAAAATATATTAATGGTTTTGTTGCTTGGCAGGCAACAATTTGTGGCTGCTTAGAGCTTCATTAGAAGTTTAAACCTTTTTTTTTAAAGGACAAATCAAAGAAAAATATAAAAATTCTTAATTGTAATTGTTTCGTTACACTTTGAAGTGCTTGAATGATTGAAATGATTCGAATAATTTGAATTTCTTTGGCTCTATTAAGTACCAAGAAAATGAATTGGAATTTTTCGAAATTATTTTGTATACACAGACTGGGACTCAGTATTACAGAAGTAAGAAATACAGTTCAAAAGATGCGCGAATTTGTCTTGGAACACAAGCTATAGAGACCCTTTGAGATCTGCGTCTTGACTCTTCTGGGTGCTATTAAGTCGCAGTGATTTCCACTTACAATAGGGATAAAGAGAACGATTAATCAGCTGCTGGGATGACGTCTGAAGGTCTAAATATGCATGCAAATATGGCCAAAAAACTAAAAATATGCACTCGAAAACGAAAAAACACAAACTACCAATTTTTAATTAATTTTATTTGAAAAAATGTTTTACAAAGTATAATCATGTGTTTTCCAAGTTTTTAAATTGAAATGATCTTTTCGATTGTCACACAAAATCATAAAATATATCGAAAATATACTTCAATATCAGCCGATGTTACTGGCGCGTAATTTAACAATTTCAGTTCTTGTGAAGAGAGTATGCTAATAAACTCATCGGTTTCACTTTTAATAAAATATGGATATTATTATTATTCTCAAAAACTAGTAGATGAATTTTTTTTAAATTTATGTTTAATTATTTTTTTTTTGTTTTTATCGTTCACGAAATCGTAAACAGCCACAACTCAAAATTCAAAAATGGTTAAAAATTTTTAATATAATTGAGTTCGCCAAATGCTAAAGAAGAAAAGTTAAAGTAGGCGTAGACGCAAACAAAACAAAAAGCACGAAAAACTTGCCCTGCTAATCTCAACAACCAACATATAAAAACCCGTTCACTTTTGCTGGGATTAATCTGTTGGTTAACTAATGTGAACTTTAACTTTTGGTGGTATATATTTTTAATATTTTCTAATCCAGACAAAAACTCCTTGCAGAATCTTCAAATCAATATGTTGATCACTTTCCATATTTCATTATATCCCGCTTTCTACTAAAAGAAGAAAAAAACTGCCAATTTATTATTAAAGAAAAGCAAAAAAGGTATTTGGTATCATTATTAAAGACCACAATAAATTTATCAACTTCTGCAGTTTTTTGTTACAAATTGAAATTTTACCCAGCTGCATATTTTTTCCATTTTTAACCCTTATAGAGTATACGAGTATTAAACAATTTTTTGCATTTTATAAAACATAAGCGACGATTACAACTGTAGTAGTAGTAATATCGATGCTTGTAACTCTAGTTCAACGTAGCAAAAAGTAATTGTGAAACACGAAAGTAGAGACAGCCAAACAAACGTCAGTTGCTTTAGTAAATTACTGATGTATAAAAGAAAATGGAACATACGTAGGAAAAAAATGAGGATTTCAATTAAAAAACAATATTAGATACCTCTTTATATTTATTTATTGCACTCACCTAAAATCACTTTTATATTTTTTTTTTTTGTCGGCTTACAATTTAAAAGCTCATCCTTGCGAAACAGTTACTTTTATTTGAAATTTATTCAATTATCCTATTTTTCTCGGTATCCCAATTTTGAAGTAGGGTATGTAAGGAAAGATGAACTCACTGTTTATTGTTGGTATTTTTGTTGAAACTTTGATATTGTTACAAGTAAAACAGTTGCTTAAAATTCTTATTCGCTTAACAGTTTTATTTGTTTAATATCTTCAGTTTTTCTAAAAATCTTTGGATGAAGTTTCCTGATGATGTGGCCAAAGCTTCCAGTGAAATGCGCAGAGGAATAGCTTATCCCACCAACAGTAAATTTTAGTGTTTTTATCAAAAATAAAAATTGGGAATTAAGCACAACAAACAAACAGGGGTGTGCTGGAAATCGCAAACGCAAATCGCAAGAATTTTAGAAGTCGTTTTTTAGTAAGATTTTTGTAATAAAAGAATTTTATGGCAAATATTATACAAACATTTCTCTATTAAACAGAATTTTATAACAAAAATTATTAAAATTAGATTAAAAGTGTATTAAAAACAGCCTCCAAATTCTTGCGTTTTGCGTTTGCGATTTCCAGCACACCCCCCAAAATCTTGTTAATAAAAAATTTTGTATTCCCAAAAATTTCTTTGATAGTATCAGCCTGGGCCACGATGTCGATCGCTATTGTTCGTTTGCATTTTTAATGACAAACAGTTTAATTTCGTGTTCTTTTACGTCTAAATTTTGCGCATTTCTTTTCGTGCCGGGTGAAGAGGGGGTTTTTCTGGAATTTAAGTATTTTCAAGTGGTGAGCATTTTTATTAATCTTTAAATATTAGATAAGCTTGCTTCAAGGCCAACATTTGCACAGATTTGTGCGGCTGAGTCATTAGAATCGCGCTTTAAAAAGTGAGCGAAAGCACCCTTAATAGCTTAACTGCTTTTCCCGACTTTCAATATTTCGCTTATTGACAGCTTTAAATCCTTGTAAGCTTCGATTTTCGCTTTCACGGAAATTGGTTTTTCTTAAGCCATATAAAAAACAAAAGACCATTTTATCAGCCAAAAAAAAAAAAACTTCGGGTCGATACGCTTTCTAATCTTTAAGAAAAACTAAAAAGAAATTGCAGGCGATAACCTGATGGATGACTCAAAAACAATTTTAGCTTTTCCATCGAAAATTAAATAAAATGGAAAAACAATACAGTCGGGCCTCGATTATCCGTGATCCGGTTAACCGGTAACCCCAATTAACCGTGATGGCCAAATTTCAGTCTATTGTTTTTTGATTGCAATGTTTTCAAATTGTTTGCTTCGATTAACCGTGATTACCTCTATTATCCTTGACGGCAGTTGAAAATTATTAGGCAAACAACATTACACGACTTTTTTTAAGAAATTGTATTCTTTTTTTGTTGCTTAATGTCCTTTTTTGCCTCATGTTTTCAGTATAAAATTTCATAATTTAAAAATGCACATAAACTTCTTGAAATAATTTTTTTATGTAAATATGTATGTACACCAATGTTCACTTGTTAAATAACAAAATATTAAAAAAACTGAAAAAACGTGAAAATCGATTTTCCGTAATGCTTCTGGTCCCGACCATCACAGATAATCGAGGCCCGACTGCAAAACATTAAATTTGCGGCAAATGTTTTCTTTACCAGATTCAGTACACACAGTGACAAGTAGAATGGATTACCAAAAAGTACCAAAATATTAACAACAACAACAAGATTAAACATAAAACGCTCACTAGGGCGCGCAGTATATTTAATAGAATTGTCGACGCTTTACTCTGAATTCTCTTTTACATTACCGCTTTCCAGGATGCATCAGTTTTTGCTGAGATGTCTAAAAAAGTTTCCACTTTTCACCAAAGTAATTTATTTCCATCTGTTCGCCATGTCAGCTTATTTTTAAACACCCCTCGTACATATAGAGAAAACAAAATATCAAATTTATTTAGCTAAGAACTGCAGCTTTGATTTGTATCAAAATTTAAATAGATATTTTTTAGAGTTAAAAGAGAGTTCAGCGATTAAGTGTTCCATAGTGCACTTTGTTAAATTGTATAAAATATTTGAGCTTTTTAAATTTAAATAATATAATATGGAAATATTTAAGTTTTTACTTGAAATATTAAAGACTGCCTTTGAATTTACAATGTGTGTATCATTTTTAATTAAAGTAACTAATTAGAGTAAACAGCATTAACTACAACATTAAATTCAAATTTCTTAAATCATTTTTAAATGAAATCATTTGGCACGGCTTTGACTTATTTGCGTTCTAAACAATGGCGTAGAAAGGGGGGGGGGGCGATTTGCCAAAGTTTTGCTTTAAAAATAATTTTTTGTTGTTTTAATAAAGTATTTATTTTGTTCTTTTTTTTTTTTGAAAGGAGGTACACTTGCTCAACCCAGAATAGCAATCAAGCTACGCCTATGCTTATAAAGGGTGTAAATCCTTTAGTCGTATTTGTGTTGATGTTTTTGTTATTAAAAAGAAAAAGACTTTAAGCAGCGGAACAAACTAGAATATTACAAAAGACAAACATCAAAATTTTTAGCAAAAAATATTGCACAGAACGTCAGACAGCAGAAAAATGTAATAAAACTTCAAACAAAAGAAATGAGATATAATTTTGTAGAGTTGTTGCTCTAATGCTGCAACTAAGTTAAATAAAATTGCACTCAGTCTTTCAATTTCAATTGGGAAAGCTACTAAAAGATTTATTTATTTAATAACAGCACAACAACAATATTGTATAATCATTGTAATTCATTTATGAAAATGTTGCTGAAATAACTCATTATAAAATTGTATGAGCCAGAAGTAAAAACGAGAAAAAGATCAAATGCAAGAGGGAAAATTTAAAATTATTACAATTTACAATTTTAGTATTTTGCAAACTAAAAAATATAATTCAATAAGTTTTTCAGTTATAAAAGAGAGCAATTTTAAGCTTGTTAATTTCAGATTGTTAAAAAAAAAAAAATTATTTAAGTGTCGAAATTTTTTTTTTAAGAATTTTCATCTAAAGATCAAAATTTTGTATTAAAAATGCATAATTGTAAAATAAAAATGTTTTACTCTACGTAATTTATTTTAGTAGCTCATTGACTTTTATTATACCGATCTACTCGGTATAATTTCCTAAGTCATAAACTATTAATCAGGCTGACTTCCTAAACCCAGTGCTGCAACACTAAAACGAATTACTTCAAAAACTCCGCTACTTTTCTGCAGACAATGTCTTGAGTTCATTATTGCATTGTTACAAGAAAAAGAAAGACAAACATGGAAAAACAAAAATGTACTTTGGACTTCAAGAAGAATTCTTGACAAAAAGTACGAAAAAACAGAAGTAGGGAAAAAACATGTAAAATCAATTAAAAATGAAAAATCTTTGGAAAAAAGCCAATTTCGATCTACCAAAGTTAAAATACATTATGGTTTAAGGATTGATGTTTGACTATTGACGTCAGCAGTCATCGATGGCTGCGAGTGTAAGACCGCAAATCCCTCTTGGGAGATCAAGTGGTTGTGATCGAAACATGTCAGGGTAACAGGCCGCCTGTGTTCGAATCTCAGGCCAGCCGCCTGGGTTCGAATCTCAGGTCAGTCAGGAAAGAAAAATTATCAATAACAATTTTAATTAATTTTCATGTTGTAAAATTCCTTTCTTCATAAAAATAATTTAATGAAAAATTAAATTTGATGAACTTAAGCCTGATTAAAAAAAAAATATATTAAAATTTGGATTAAAACCATAAATAGTTCGACAAAATATCCACAATACTAATTATTGTTACTAAATTCTATGAAGCAAAGGTTGCGAAATTTGTGCATTGTTTTTATTTTTATTTTCTTTTCAACGCATTTGTTCTTAGTAATGCTTTGCAACTAGGGTATTCATTCGGTTAACCGTCAATCGGTTAACCGATTAATTACTACCCGATTAACTGATCGGTTAATTTCAAATTGGCTTTTTTCGATTAACGATTAAACCGGTTAATTTCAGTCGATTAACCGATTAACCGATGTGATAAAATTTTTAATTTTTTGTAGTATTATAACATATTGTTTTGTGTTTTGAACTATTTGTTTCGTCTCATATACAAAAGGTATGTGTTTAGAAAATATTTTTTCATAAAAACAAAGGTTGGATTGCCAACGCCATTTTTTTGTTTCACGTACTTTTTATATGTATGTGTTTAGTTATTTGTTTCTTCTCATATCCGTATTTTAACAAAATTAACCGAAACAACTAGAAGTGTTAAACATTTTTAAAAATTAAAACAGGACTCTAAGGGCATAATGGAATATTGTATATGTGTAGAGAAATCCTGAAAAAGGACTGAGAAATAAGATATTGATCTACGATAAGTGAAAGAATTTTTTCGAAGTCAAGTTTTGTCAAAATAAAAGAAAAGAATCGCTTTACTCCAAAACATTTAAACCAAATTACTTTTCTAAAAGATTATTTTATAAGATCTCTTTTAACTATTTAAATAACTAATAAAATTATTTCAGTCTATTTTTTTATAAATTCACAAGGTAGTCATAAAGTTGTAAAGTGTTATGTCTTTAAATAATTACTAGAAATATATATCGAACGATTAATATGCAAATCGGCTAAATCTACTTTTTATGTAAATTGAGATTTTGATGCCGTGTGGTAGAGAAAGATACGCCTCGTCTACCAGCATGTAGTTTTTCTTCTATTTAAGTCTTGAAGTGTGTAAAACTAATTGTATTTTAATTTTCAATCAAGCTGCAAATAGAAAAAATAAAAATTTTTTGGTCTCTCCTGTCAAATATGCTGAAAGGCAGTTAACAGGTTTGCATATGAAGCCGACGATGTGACTGTTGTGGGCTACAGCTTATAATTTATATATCTACTGTGCAGTTATGACGAATCAATGAGCGCAGCATTAAAATTTTTACCTTGTGAATCCCTCAATTATGTATTATGTAATTGAAAAATGCATATTACATATTTATGAATTGTTTTTTTGTTTGCTCGTTTTAGTTCAAGAATTTTAATGTTTGGTATGTTATTGTTTTTTACTAATAAACTCCAAATAATAAATAATTAATGCATTTTTATATATTGAGATTACTTAATTTATGAAAAAACTTTATTAATCGGTTAACCGATCAAAAATAAAATTAACCGATTATTGACCGATTAAACCAAAACCTCGGTTAATTAATCGAGCGATTAACCGATTAAATCAAAAGGTCGATTAAATGAATACCCTATTTGCAACACTGCGTTTGGGAAGTCAGCTAATATCTTGATAAGCCAATATCTTAATAAACATTTACTCACCAGTCATAAACATTTATTTAAATGGTTATTTGTCCCCATTTAACTTTTCGCTTTGTTCCACTCATCTCAATTGACTAAATTATAGTTCTGGTGTAGTAATTACAGCCATATTGATCCAAATTGTTTTCATTATTGCGTTAATTTGCCCAAATTGGTTTGAAGTGTATTGTAATACTAACAGCAAATACAGACAAATTTATTACTTAACCACAACTAACAACAAAAACAACAGCTACAACGAGACCACAAATGTACTACTTGTGGATTAAAATTGTACTTAATGTACATATGTATTAGTGCGAACATGCCATGTTAGCTATAACTATACGAATATGCTAAAACATGCATGCATATGCATTATAAATCCAAACGAAACAAATTAACAGAAGTATTAGAAAGGATTAAGAAGTAATTTAAGCTATTTTTCATTTCTTTCGTCGATTTACTTATATGAATATTTGATTCTTTCGCGTAGCTAATTGCAGGTTTTAGTAAAATGACGAAGAGTTTTAACACACAAAGAAAACAGTCAGTTTTAAATATTGTTTTTGGCACGAATAACAAAATCTTTTGAAATTAAAAATTTTGTATTCCCAAAAATTGAAATTACTTTTTGATAATAAACAGGCAAGTGCACGGCCTAAAAAACACTTAATTGACAACATCTTTTGTAAAGTTGTTGTTGTTTTTATTTTGTTTTTCTTAACCTACTTACAACTACAATTAATGTTGAGAGAATTTCAACTAATTGTAGTGGGGAATGTAAGATGAGATAAACCCACTGTTTATTGTTGATGTGTTTTGTTTAAACTTTGATATTATTATAAGTAGAACTGTTGCTGTAAGTCTTATACGCTTAACAGTTTTATTTGGTTTAATATCTTTAGTTTTTCTAAAATCTTTATGGATGAGGTTTCCTGATGATCTGGCCTAAGCAACCAGTGAAATGCGCATAGGAATAGCTTATCCCATCAACAATAAATTTCAAGTGTTTTTATCAATAAAAAAAACTGGAAATTAAGCACGAATAACAAAATCTTTTGAAATTAAAAAAAGTTTTTGGTAAATTTTAAATATTTAAAACTGACACATACTGAAAAAATTTTCAGTTGTTTTTTATCAAATAAAAAAGTTGTTTAAAAAGTATTTCAATTTAAAAATTTAAAAAAAAAAAATAACTTGAAAAGAGCAAAATTGCAAAAAATCATCAAATTTATAATGAAGTTTGAAATTTTGTCCAAACTTGAGCTATATTTAATTAAATCAATTAACACATTGGTTGAAACGGCTAAGGTTTTTGAAAATTTTTTTAACAAAAGTTTAAAATATCATTTATTGAAAAAAAAAAAATATATTTTAAATTTAAAATTTTTACAATTTTAAGTATTCTATATAATCATTTTGGTAATAGGTGCAAAATCAACAAATTGTTTGCTTGACTTTATCAATTTGGTGGTAAGAGACAATTTTTAATTTTTTCTGTGACAAAATTGTATCGGCTGATCGTCGGGTAAAGATGCGTGATTGATCTGCAAAAAAAAAACAAAAAATTAGTATTGTGGTTATTTTGTTGAACTATTTATGGTTTTTAATCTAAACTTTTAATATTTTTAATAAGTCTTAAGTTCATTAAATTTAATTTTCATTAAACTATTTTTATGAAGAAAGGAATTTTACAACATGAAAATTAATTAAAATTGTTATTGATAATCTTTCATTCTTGACCGTGGCCGGGATTCGAAACGCGGCCGGCAGGATACCATGACATGTTTCGATCGCAACCACTCGATCTTCTCAAATGGATTTGCCGTTTTACACTCAAAATAACCACAATACTAATTATTGTTAATAGCTTAGGCACGAGCTCTATGTGTTCATTTGTCCTTCAAGAGGTGCTGAAAAAGGTCAACAAGAAAAAGAAAGACAAAAATGAAAAAACAAAAAATGTACTTTGGACTTCAAGAAAAATTCTTGACAAAAGTATGAAAAAACAGAAGTAAGGAAAAAACATGTAAAATCAATTAAAATGGATAATCATTCAAAAAAGCAAACTTCGATCTACCAAAGGTTAAAATACAATTTGGTTTAAGGATTGATGTTTGACTATTGACGTCAGCAGTCGTCGATGACGGCGAGTGTAAAACGGCAAATCCATCTGAGAAGATCGAGTGGTAACCTGCCGGCCGCGGTTCGAATCCCGGCCACGGTCAAGAATGAAAGATTATCAATAACAATTTTAATTAATTTTCATGTTGTAAAATACCTTTCTTCATAAAAATAATTTAATGAAAATTAAATTTAATGAACTTAAGCCTAATTAAAAATATTAAAAAAAAAAAATATTTAAAAAAGTGCTATACATAGTGTGTTACAAAAAAAACCGATGATGAGAAAGCTGTACGTAAGATGGGGTGCTTGTGGTGTTACTGTATCTACTGCAAACGTCGTTACAATGTCTTATCCTCTTTAACGAACTGCTTCTTTGATTTTAGTCGACTTAAGTTCGAATTCACAGCAAACCAAAACTGTAGGAACCGTTGATATTTATTTCCATAGCAAAAGCGAATGCAAAAGTTTCATTTTCGAACCAAAAAGCTTTTACCTCAAAGCAACAGCATATTGATTTAAACTTGTTTGCTTTTCTGTTGTCCGTATTTGAAGACTTTTAAATGTTGCTTTGCAAAAGTAAAAAGTTAAGTTAAAAGAAAACTGAACTAAAGCAAAAAATTAAAAGACTTTTAACATTGATTTTTACCCATAAAACATACGCTTTTGAAGTTCTCTCTTAATTTATGAACTTTTTCTTTCCGCTTTTACCTTAAGAAGCCTTGTAGAATACTTGTAATAATTTTTTTTTTTTAATTTTTAGGAAACAGACACCAAATTTCATTTTTTTTAAATAAAATGTCACAAAAAAAAACACCATTAAATATCACTTCAAGAAAATTTTAGAAAAATTTTAAATTTTTTAAGAAATAGAAATCTTTTTAAAGCCCAAAACAAAGAAAAATTATATTTCTAGAAATACTAAATTCAAACAAATTTTCTTTTTAGTACAATACTACAGAGTATATAAGCCGTATATAGCATTTTAACTTGCTTTAACACAGCTTTGTTGACTTATCTACTTTGACATAGTTTTAAGTTATTATTCGAGTAATTGAATAAATTTTGTAACTTAATGAATTATTTTAAATGTCTTTCCATAATCTGTTACTTGCCAAGAAAGCATTGAAATAATAGAAATTTAATATAATTGAAATTTTACTTGGCAATGACTTTTAACGCACCACTCAAAGAGCAATAAATTAGCTCTATTATAAAGCAAAAAATTCATATTTTTTAGCATTTCATAAACATTAAGATTATAAAATTTTTGGCAATAGAGGCAGTCTTTTTTTCATATATTTTTTTTTTTTTTTTTTGTTTAAACTTTTAAAGTAAAGAAACATAAAAAATTAAAAAAAAAAAATTTTAACTAAAGTTTTTAAATAATGAAATATGTTTATTTTTTATTGACAAGAACTTTCTTTTGTGTATTTATATTGAAAACAATAAAAAAAAAAATAAAAATTTGTTTTTGTTTTCAATGCAAATATCCCAATAAGTAATTTTGCTGGAAATCAAGTGCAAAACAATTGGTATTCAAGTTTTAATTTCAAAATTCAAGGGTTGAGATATACTTTTATTACACTTTATTTCAATAGCATTCTCCAGTTAAAAGGGAATTTGAAATCAAGTAAATACTAGTAAAATATTTTGAAACTAAATAAGTTTGAACTCAAGTTTATTTCCAGTTAAATTTTAAGTACTTGAAATTTTATTTTTGAGTGATTATTGGGATACGAAAGAAATTTTCTTGTCGATATTGTAAGAAATAAATGGAATAGAATAAAGTCTTGTATCCTTTTCTTTCAAATATCAACAATTTATTTGGTGAAGTTGAACTAATATTAAAATATATTGCTTGGAAAAAAAAAACATTTGACGTTAGGCAAGTTTGCGTCTTTTTTTTGTGTTTAACTCAATTCTTTTTCCCTTTTCTTTGGTATCAATAGTTTAAGTCTAGCTCAACTGTATTCAACCGTAATCGTTTGCTCTTAAGGCAATAACTCAATTAAATAAGTCAGTTAAATAACTTACAATTTAAGAAAAATTTTAGTTTTTGTTTTACATAAGTTATTTTGCCAACTTCTGATATATGTATAATATACATGTAAAAAAAACAAGCAAATTTTACATATATTCAGCTCGTTATTGGTTTGACCTACCGACCACTTAAAAAAAAATTAACTTAATTGTTTTATGATTTCTTTTTTTTTTTTTTTTTTTTGTTTGGTTATCTGAGATATTAAAAATAAATTTTGTTCCATATCAATTATTTTGAAGTTAATTACATATTGTTTTGCTCTACACGCCACTGTTTGGCGAATACAGCAACATTTCTCATACAAAAACGTACAAAATAAATTGCACTCTTGCTTTAATTCATAAACTTAAAGCAAAAGCAAAATAAATTGACAACAAGAAATCAAATTTCACTCTTAATTTTCGTTTCAAATCGCCTATTTTGTAGTTTATTACGTATTGGTGTGCTTTACACGCTACTGTTAGGTGAATACAGCAAATTTCTCATACAAAAACGTACAAAATAAATTTCTCTTTTGCTTTGATTCATTGCCGTAAGAAAAACAAGTAGTTAGAGCGAAAGGAAAATAAAATGACAACAACTTAATACACAGCATTACGTATGCAGTACAAGATGCTTTTTTTTTAAATATATATTCAGAAAAGTGGAATGTGCGCCGAACAAAACACTAATTTAAAAATACTGTTAACTTCTAAGTTTGTAATGAACGTAATGAACAGTGGGGAAAATATAAAAAAGTTCTATCGGGTATATTTTCAGAAAACTTCATGTTAACCTTCGTAATACTGAGCTGACGATATGTTGATTTTTTATATAGAGTTACTCATTGTAAAATAAATTTTGAGCCAATTTTTGGAATAAAAAGAACAGCTTTGATGATCGGCGGCTGTAGACAAAATTACTCAAAGTCAAATCAACCAAAACAATATGTGAAAAAATGCCCAGACGAAAAATAAAATGGAAAATTCCAGCCAAAAACGGTGAAAAGGACCCAAAAAATCATTAAAAATCACAAATTTTTTACTTTCATTTAATTATTTTTACAAAGTAGTCTTAATCATATCGCACACTACATCATAAACAGACACAACTCAAAATGAAAACATTTTTAGGCGAGGCAGAAAACTTGCTCCAAAAACAGTGTTGAAATTTTTTAATTAATATCCCGAATGCAAAACCAGGAATTCGAAAAGCCTGAATCGCTACCTTAAGCAGTTCTGTTATAACTTTTTATGGAGCTATGCTTAGTTATTGGTTCATGCAGACAAACCAGAAACTTTTGAAGCATTGGAATACAATATTCAAGCCACCATTGTAAAAAGTACTAACTGAATGGACCCGAATGGCCGCGGCGGACATATTTCGGATATCATAATTAAAAAATAAATGCCATTAAATAATCTAACAGAATATAACACAAAATTTCAATACAACAATATTTTAATTCCAAGAATATTTCTGTCTTCTTTTATCATTCTAAGTTCTCATGCAGCTAAAAAAAAAACACCCTATATATAAGCTTTTGTGGAAATAAATCTTTATCTATGTATCACATAATAGCACTTTCTCTTACCCAAAAACTGCACAATTTATACATTTTAACGTTGACATAACAATTATTTTTCACCTTCAGACACTTAAAAATGTTTAAGGAAAATACAACATGAAAAAATGCATATTTTAAGCCAACTACTTATATCTGACAGATTAAATAAGATTTATTGCAGAATTTCTACTTTATTAGAGTAACATAATAAAATCAACAAAAAAATGCATCCAGAATTTTTCATACAAAAATGTGAAGAATAAAGGAAAGCAAAAAAAAAACCTTACAGCATGTCGGGCTATAAGCCAGTGTTGGAAAGATTGGTACTTTTTTTTAAACTAGTCGTTTCTTAAAGTACAAAGGTAGAGGTGGGCAAAAAATCGATTTTTCGCTACATCAAAATTCTGCTATTATATCGAGGATATTTGTTAGATGACGGAACACGTCATAAACCTCCTAATAAAAATTTACTAAAATTTTATAAATTTAGTTTGACAAAAATAAAAACTAAAGGTACGTTCAGACTGATGATATTGTTACGAAAGTTAAATTATCTAGGAATTTTTTATAGTAATAGTTATAAGTTATCTTGTAAGTTATAGTTTTATGTCATATTAGTTACTTAAGATTGTCATGTATAATTTTCAACACAACTGTTATTTTAAAATAATTCCTATATGAATCTCCCAGCCATTTCTAGAAATGGTTTTGGAACATAATAAATAGTTTTTAACGGAAGGTTCAGGAAAAATCTAGAAATAATTATGAAATATAAAATGGGGTGACTCATGTTTAGTTAGTTTAGTTTGTGAACAAAATAATTAATAAAGTTTGTTAAGTTAAATAAGTGTGTGTTTTATTCGGATTTGCAACTAAAAGAACTCAAACGCGTTTATTAAAGGAAAAACGTAACAATATATTTGGAAGCAAACATCAAATATTTCATTAACGTAGTCTGAATACAAAATATTTACTATAACAGCTGATTTTGAGCAAATAAAAGTATTTGCCGGCAAACAAATATTTGTCCAATGTGAATACAAAAAATCAAATATTTTAGTAATTTTTGAGCAAACATTTATTTGATATTACAAAAAAATTGCAAGAGCAAACAATGACAAATAATTTTAGTCATGTTCCCAATAGAAGCAATTTTTCCTGTAAGTTTTCGGATTCTTTACAGTTTTAAAGCTTTTTAATAATTATTAAACTTCGCTATCTATCTATCATGTCGCTATTAGCAAATTTTTGCAAATTTCCGCTAATTTAGCAATTTTACCGAATTTTTGCCGTTCCTTATACTCTAAGGGACTTTTAATCAATTTTATGGCTTGTTTAAAATATGAAAAATTTTCGCAAATTTTCGCTATTTTAGTAAAAAATTTTTTTTTTTTTGTTATTTTTCGAAAATTTGTTTTTTTAACCGATTTCAAATTAATTTTAGGGTTTGTTTCCAAGTTAGCAATTTTTCGCGCATTTAAGCCATGCTCGCGAAGAAGCGATTTTTCCCTGTGAATCTTTACAGCTTTAACGATTTTTCATAAATAGTAGACTTTTCTATCATACTGCTATTAGCAAATGTTTGCGAATTTCCGATAATTAAGCAATTTTTATCGAATGTTGCCATTTCTTTTAGTTTGAGGCACTTTTAATAAATTTTATGGCTGGTTTGAAATATCTAAATTTTTCGCGAATTTTGGCTATTTTTGCAACATTTTTTTTCTGATTTTTCCCGACATTTTGTTTTTTAACCGATTTCGCGAATTCAAATATATTTTAGAGTTTGTTTCCAAGTTTGCAATTTTTCACAAATTTTAGCAATGTTGGTGATAGAAGCGATTTCTTCTTGTGATTCTTTGCAGCTTTAACATTTTTTAATAATTATTAGGCTTTGCTATCATACCGCTATTTTAAAATTTTTGCGAATTTCCGCTTTCCTTATAGTTTTAGGCACTTTTAATAAATCTTATGGCTTGCTTGAAATATCAAAATTTGTCGTGAATTTTCGATATTTTTGCAACATTTTTTCCCCGGCATTTTGTTTTTAACCAACCGATTTAGCGATTTCAAATATATTTTAGGGTTTGTCTCTAAGGTTGCAATTTTTCGCAAATTTTAGCTATGTTCCGGTTACCCATTGTCTTCCAGTTTTTTTTTTTCATTTACATTCTTCTGTTCTAACGCTATAAGAGATGCTGCTCCACAGAATAAAACAAATAAATAAGCTTCTGCGCTCATTTTTACTATTTGTGAAATACATTTTTATTTTTGAACGCTTTCCTTAAATAATTATTTGATGCAAATATTTGTTTTAGTCTGAACGCATGGCAAATAGGATTTAATTTATTTTACTTGACACTATTTGCAAACTGTTTGAACAAGCAAAAATTGTCAAATCTTTGAGCTTAGTTTGAACATTAAACCAAATATTTTTTTTGTTTCACACAGTTTGAAGCAAATATCAGAACAAATATTTCATTAGTCTGAACGTACTTAAAGAAATGTAAAAACCTATAGTGACATATCAACATCTATATAAGAACTAAATAAATATGTAAGTTGTTAATTATTTAAATAAAATTTCTTGTTGCTTAGGTTAAAATTATGCTGAAAATATTCTAACTGGCAACACTGCTCATACGTGCGACTTTTATTACCCCGCAATCTTCTTTTTATTTGCCGCCAACAATTACGAGTCGCAGGGGACATGTCGCAGCGACATCACCTTTAAAGTAAACCGACTCTAATGCAACAAAACCTATAAAGAAATATATTTTCTTACAGTTTAGCTCAAAAAAGTACGGTTTTATAAGCAAACTTACACAATTTAAAACTTTCATTTGCCATGCCCGCTTTAAAGTTCTTATAGGAAATGTAAATTAAATACTTTTTTTGTAATATTTTTCGATTTAATGTGCTTAAAGGGTAATCTGTTTTTGTGTCTATTTACTGTTCACAAACATAAAAAGAATTGTCTCAAAATATATGGGAAATAAAGGCACCTGTATAATGTGATTGTATGTTTAAACTCTTCGCAAGTTGTGAATGAGTGTGTGTGTTATGTGTGTAAAATTAAGAGCTATTCATATTGGACCTCATGGAGTATATACGAGGGCGGTTCCAAAATTAGTCCAATGGCCGTATAGGTGGCAGCAGTAGTGTAAAAAATTACGCTGATGTAAAGCGGAGGCTTTACAAAGCATTAGCTTAACCCGGTGCTGTTTTTAAAACAGATCTCATGTATTGATAAAAAAGCTGTTATTCCTTTAGAGATATTTAGAATATTATATTGTTCTTGTATGGAAAGTTCCACGCTTACTCTTCCAGTTCAGCTCACTTTTCGACAAAGGATTTTTGCTTATAATCAAAATGTTTGTTAAAATTTAAAAACTTTTACTGTTACCTCTCTGAAAATAGCAAATCGTACTATTCGATGTATTTGGTATTTTATCGTGCTGTCATCTGCATGTTGATATTGAGATTGCTATAATGGCGTATGGATTTTTCTTAAATTTTAATACAGTTTCATATATTATCATAATTATAGAGCAAAAGTATATGAAATTGTGTTGAAATTTAAGAAATGTTATCATAATCTTTGAACGCGTGCGCCGATTTTGCTAATTTTTTACACTTTACATCTGAGAACATCTGGCAATCTGGCATCTGCATCAACGGGTGTAGGCGTAATCGAAACTTCGCTTAAGCTTTGATATTGTAAGTAAAACTGAGGCTTATAATTCTTATTCGCTTAACAGTTTTATTTGTGTAATATACTTAGTTTTTCTAAAATCTTTGGATGAAGTTTCCTGACGATCTGGCCTAATCAACCAGTGAATCCCTTCAACAATAAATTTCTGTTTATCAATAGTATGAAATGGGAATGTAGCACATTTAAACGAGACCTTTTTAATAAAATTTTTGAATCCCAGGAAAAACTTTGATCGAAACTTCCCCAAGTGATAAACAGGTGGAGTCATATTCAAAATTTAATTGCGCGTAAAAACGCGAAATTAATTGATCTAGAAAAACTAAGGGATACGTTTATTTTTTTAAGCTCTATTTTTACAATCTGGTCAGTTTGATCATGGGTGATAAATCGTGTCGTACAGTGTTACATTTATTAGGAGTTACAAATACAATTAAAAATTATATTCTAACTTATTTCAAATAGCAATAATAACTAAGCCCGTTGAAGTCCAACACACCAAAGTCTTTGGCGGGAATCGAACTTAGCCCTGCCAGGCTAAGTAATAGATAGAGTCTCTCTCTAATCACCAAATTCATAAAATCAAATAAACAATTTCTTGATTTTGCACCTATTATCAAAATGATTATATAGATTGCCAACAATTTTTAAAATTTTAAATATATTTTCTTCAATAAATGATATTTCTAATTTTAATTAAAAATATGGCCAAAAAACTTTGCCGTTTCAAAGAATGTGTTAATTGATTTAATTAAATATAGCTCATGTTTTGATAAATTATTTTATTTTAAGCGAAAAAACCCAATAAAGTTTTTTTGTTATATAATTAAAATTTTAATATCAAAGTAATTTTTGGGACTGCAAAATTTTCAATTAACAAGATCTTGTTTGTCGTGCTTAATTTTTATTCTTGATTAAAACACTGAAATTTATTGTTGATGCGTTAAGCTATTTCTATAATATTTTAGTTCAAAATTTATTAAAACTAAATGTTAATTAAATTAAAATTATAATTTTAATTTTCTTTCAACAAAAAAAAAAAAGAAAAATATTGGTTTAATTATCACATTAATTAAATTGAAATGCTTTTAAAACAATTTTTTTAATTGATAAAAAATTACTGATAATTTTTTTAGTGTAAAGGAAATTCTTGTTTTCGTGAAAAAGACTTTAAAAAATATAGACAATAGATTTTAATTTGGAACAAATTTTGTGATATTTAAGCATTATTGGTTCATACCATACAAAACTGATACTCTCCTAAATCTCTAATATAGACAATAAAAACACTTCAAATTTCCTTTTATTCTTCTACTAAAGCAATTTCATCAAATCTCCCAGGTTGCCAATTATAATTTACTCTAAACAAACATCAGTTAACATTAAATGTCGCTTTGGCTTAGTAAAACTCACAAGTACGAGAAAATAATCTGCCCTGGGACAATGTGTATGTGTGCTTTTATGGTATCGACGAGTATATCGCATGTGGTTGTAAATGTAAAGCTCTGTTAATGTGCGGTTTACTTAGATACTCTCACACACCCTGCAAGCATTTAGAAGATTCTGGGAAAATGAAAGTGAAGTGGAGCTACTACTTCGTAACTACTCGAAGGTTGAAAAAAGATTTTAAAAATTTTAGAAAAAAAAAACTTAATAAAATTATGTAACAATTGTATTTTTATTACATATATAACGGGTGGTTAAATTTTAAGGGCCGATGTCGAATATGAACCACACCTAAGCGACAAGTTTTTTCTGCATTTTATTTCTCAATCTCAGACTAATTCAATTTGAACCATTGAAAGATACACAATCGAGCAACGCGTTAAAATTATTCAGGCTTATTAAAAAAATGGGCGTTCAAATCAAAACGCATTTCGTGCACTTCGTGATGTTTTCTTTCACCTGAGTGGACTCGCCAATAAGCAGAATTGCCGCATTTGGGCGAATGATAATCCAAGAGTGATTGTCGAAAAACCAATGCACCCACAAAGAGTGAAAGAGTGACTGTTTGGTGCGGCTTATGGACTGGCGGCATCAGCGGATCGTATCTTTTCCAAAATAAGGCCGGCCAGGCAGTTACCGTGATGATGGTTTCAACAGGGCAGTGCCACTTGCCACACAGCTAACGAAACAATCGCTCTTTTGCGCGACAAATTCAATGGCCGTGTTATCTCACGTGGTGGCGATGTCAATTGGCCGCCAAGATCATGTGATTTGACACCGTTGGACTTATTTCTTTAGGGTTATTTGAAAGGAAAGAAAATTCAAGAGCTAAAAGATGAGATAATTCGGCACATTAACGGCATAGAAAATCAAATAATGCCTCAACGTCATCGAAAATTTGGACCATAATTTGTATTTTATTCAAAATCAACATCGGCCCATAAAATAACCTCAACCACCCTTTATAATTTTTTTACATTTTATCTAACAAATGGCACGACGTAACGTAACGTAACAATCGAAATACCCATATCGAAAATATATGAGTTTTTACGGGTTAGAAACAAACCTTTATAGGGAAACTATGTGCAATATAAACAAGTAAGAAAGTATAGTCGGTCAAGCCCGACCATATGATACCCAGCACCACAGTGCTTAAAAACACATCATGCTTATGTGTCCATATAAATATGGATTTCTCTATGTTTAAAAACTTCATTAAAATCGGTTTTAAAGTTTGTGAGAGGCAGAAATTGCCCCCTACATCCGCTTGTGGTCCTATTTTTGAAAAACTGTATAGCTTATGTGTCCATATAGATATGGGTCTATCCATGTTTTAAATTTCATTAAAATCGGTTTGATAGTTTCTGAGAGGAAGAAATTTCCGCCTATCTTCCCTCGTGGTTCTGCGATTTGGCCAATAGGCTTGGTCCTCGTGTCAATAAGAACCTATGTCCCAAATTTTATCAAATTATCTCTTAAATTGCGACCTGTACTTTGCGCACAAGGTTACATGGACAGCCAGCCAGCCAGCCAGCCAGCCTGCCAGCCAGCCGGACGGACATCGTTAGTTCGACTCAGAAAGTGATTCTGAGTCGATCGGTATACTTTAAGGTGGATCTAGGACCAATATTTTAAGGCGTTACACACATCAGCACAAAAGCATAATACCCTCTCCATTATTGTGGTGTGGGTATAAATATAAGTATAAGTTAAGTAAATAAAAAGCACTTTGATTTTTAGGTTAAGTTCAGTTAGTAGGTATGAGTATTTATTGTAGAGTTTCAATTCACTTTAAGTTTCTAATTTATTAAACTTTGTTACAAATTTTAAAGGGTTTTTCACTTTAGGAAATTTAAGTCAATTTTATTAGTAACTGAAGATTATTTTACTAATTTAAACGATTTAGTTTTTAGCGCACTGTTGGTTGTTTCCTTCTCAAGATCCTTTTCGAATGTTGATAAGAAAAGTGATAATAATTTTGGTGGATGTTGATTGCAGCTGAGGTGTAAGTTTAGATTGACATCTGGGATGGGACTTTTTAATTGTTCTCTGAAAAATATGGATATATAAAAAGATAACAAATTCGCCTAAAAACTTTCCTATTAATTTCGCCTTTTAATAATCCCATTTTACAAAAATGTATATCCATTTTGATTTTAGCCAAAGGTTCATATTAATGAAGGTACTATAATTCATCTCCTTTGCACCCTTCAGCTTAATTTTTAGAAGTGCAGAGTTCACAGGACAAAGCGCAGATTATTTATTTTGGTTTTATATAATTACATACGTACATAACTTTCTGAAGGTAATCCAAGCAAAATAATTTCATTAACTAAATTTCATGAACACATCTGGTTTTAGTATTTTTCCCACGTTTACTCTTATATTCAATGCTTAAATTATTTATATTTCAATGTTTTTTTTATTATTTGCTAAAAAGTTTTAATTATTCATTGGTTGTTTTTTGAATATTCTACAACAAACTTACACTTTCCGTTAAGTAGAAAAACAAGCTAAAAATATTTAGTAAAAAATGATTTTAAGTGGTACACACAAGCTCCATTCTAACTGGAATACATTTTTGGTGGAGTTTACTTCTAAAGTATGTCTTTGTGACTTATGCCTTTTTACAATTAAACCGCTCATTTTCAATTATTTCATTTTATTTTTGTTATTGCGGTATAAATATTTAAAATAAAGTAAGAAAAAACAATATCAACAATGTTGTTCACTTTACATTTTGCTTTTACTCTCGTAAAGAATTTGGGGAAGCTTTTGTTTATACATATAAATTCCTACTTAAAATTTTAAAACAAAACTTTTTTAATTGCAAATATTTTGTCATGAAATACTTCTCTTTGCTTTTTACAAAATTTTAATTCATTTTTTCATTATGTTTTTTAAAACCTCTTCCACCAGTTATGAAAGAGGGTATACTAAGTTTGTCATTTGCCATGAAATTTGTGAGTTTAAAAAGAAAAAATTTTGGTCAGTTCGTTAAAAAAAACAGATTCCATGCCTCTAAAAAACATTTCTTATCTAATTCTGTGTCAGTTTTAAAAAAGCCTGGTTCATAATTTATAGACTCCATACAAAACCCACTCCTAATATATTCTTACAGTCGGTGGAGGGAATCAAAGATTCGGCACTGCCGAATCTAGCACTTTTACTTATTTTTGTTATTTTTGCCGCAAAACTTTTTATTAATCTTTGTGAGAAATCTAACCATTTATTTTTTGTTTTATAAATATAAAAAATTTTTAAATTCCATTATTAAGATTTCGCTTTCACATTTGATAAAAATAAACAACAGAAATATCACCTTTAGTTGTCTTTTATATAAGAGAAATTTCAAATATATATTTTTTTCTTTTTTTATAAAAAAAAAAATCTCTTGCAACATTTATACTCTACTACACCACCATGGCTGGGTAGTTTTGTATAGTTTGCTAGTGTTTGTAACAGTTTTATATCCAGTGCCCATGTTCTGTAACTCTCGCGTAGAGAAACTTTTCGATTGAAATGTGTGAAATGAAACAAAAATGACATATATTGAAACGAACAGCTGTTTTTTTTCGCTAAACTGTGTCTGTAACTTTTTTTGGTGAGTACTAGGAAATTACTAGCCAATTTACAGAAAAATCTGTCTGTACCAGTTTTATGAGAACAGTTTCCGCTTTGAACTGCCAAATCAACGAATAAAAATGGGGCGAGAAAAAAATTTTAACATTAAAAAACCATAAAAAATGCAAAATGCAAAGAATAATATTTTGTTCTTGACAAATTTTTTCATTGTTTAATTATTTTGCTCGTAACATTTTAAAAAAATAATAATGTTTTCAAAGCTCGCTTGCAAATAAAAAACATTGAAATCGCACTTAACATTATTTGGAATAGCCGATGGTTGTATTTTTGCCGCCGTCGCACAGTAGCGCCCGTAGAGCAAACGAGGTTGCAAAAATCAAAATTTTCATGAGCGCCGACGAAGTTTTGAATAAACCCATGTTATAGGAAACTTTTCAACGATTTCAAATATGCCACTCTTAATAATATCACATTTTTAGTTAAGAAGATATAGTTAAGTTAGTTAGTTAAGAAGATTGACCGACTTTCGGTTTTCAAAAAACCACACCATTTTTAGTCAATTTGTTGCGATTTCAGGTGTAATATCACGAAAAATAGGTAACGAATCGCCTTATTTTTTGCTTGTATTGATTGATGTATTTATTAAATGTATAATGATAAAAAAAAAATTAACTGTTTGCTTTGTGTTTCTCCTGGTAAATCGCTATTTAAAAACTATCCGTTTTTTCACTATTTTTCAACTTTGAAGGAAAATAAAAAAAATCTATATTTTTCTATATTTGCCATATTTGCAAAACCTGTTGTTTGATTATTTCTTTACATAATTCAAAAATTTTATCTGCCCGTACGTGCCCGTTTGGCTTCTAGAGGTAAAAAAGGTTAAAAAGACATGGTTGCAGAAATTGTATGGCGTCCATCCCTTATATGTTTTGACTGACAGTAGTTTGATCTAATAGTTTGAAAAAAACTACTCATTGAAATTAGCAGGTACGTACCTCACTTAAACAATACTTTGGCGTACAAATGGTCAAGAACAATATTGACTTATGGTCCCTACAGGTAGAAACAAATCTTATTTGGACACGTGCATAATATCAAAATGCATTATTCAGCCCATATCCATATGTATGCAGGGAACAGGTAAGTTATAGGATAAGCCTATATATTGCAAAATAAGCATAATGACTGGATTAGTCTACGACTGAAAGTTGGCGCAACAATTACTGAAACCATTAAACAATTTAAGTACTGAAAACATAGCGTTGAACAATTTAAATTTATTTGAACTGTTTAGAAAGTCAACCACACCAAATTTTTTCACGGAAGCTGCTTTAGAAGAACTTGATAGCTTATACGGAAATATTGAGAGAAGCGAAGTTATAAAAAATAATTTTTATCTTGTATATGCAAATATTAGGGCAAAATGGGTGAAATCTAATCGAACCATTCAGAACTTCAACTCCAAATACGAGGACTGGCTTAATAAAGACACCATCCTGGATATATTGGCAGTAGATAAACCCACCACATCAACCAGAGGAGCAAAAGGAAGGCCAAACAAAAGTATTGAGGAGTGTTAAATTTTTACAAGAAAGAAGTTACGAATAGAGTTAGAAAATAATTATAGTTTAGAAATGGTTAGTCTTTTAGATATACCTTCTCTTACAAATTGTGATGAATATTTTACAGAAAATTGAAAAAATTAATTTAAAAAAAAAATTGTTTTTTTTTAAATTTGTTGGGTAATAATTTAAAACATAAAACCCTAAAGAAAAAAAATAAAAACAATCTAAAAATGTAAAAATAATTTTTTTTAGTTACCATAAAATTGATTTTTCTACTAATTTTAACTTTGATAACCCATAAGTAGGCCCCTACAAAGCGTAGCACCCTTTCCGAAAGCTCATTTCATAGGCTGAACAGTTATCTATCATATGCTGTTTAAACTGTTCAATTATCTTATTCGGTTCAAAAGATATGATTTTTTCAACGAAAAAACTCAAATGGCGCCATAAATTTTGGTCGCCGTCAGCGATGTGATTTACTGGCGTTCTGAACGTCTGCAATGTCGCATCGGCTTCTAGTGCAATATTATGACATTTATAAGGTAACGACGTGATCTCTTTTCATAGTTTTCGAAATGAGTTACAGAGTGATATTGCAAATTTTTTCACTATCACTAAACGCAGATTTGAATGCAAAAATCTGCACGCAAATCGAATAGTGCAAAATCAAAAAAGCTGCATACAAATATTGTCATACTTAATTTAAAAAATCTAACTTTGTATGTGCATGGTTTTTGATTTCTTTTGATAAACAAAATGAAATTTTGTCAATAATTAGGTATAATTATTGGCTTTAATCATGAAAAAACAAGTTTTTAATTTTAAATTAAGTGCAACAATTTAAGTTGCACTCAAATGAGTGAAGAAGAAACAAGTTGCAATAAACTTATGATTGCTTTTTTTAAATCAAACTATATTTTTTTTTTGGGTGCAAAATTTTTTAACATCACTATCACTTAGGGTATTCATTCGGTTAACCGTTAATCGGTTAACCAATTAATAACTATCCGATTAACTGATCGGTTAATTTAAAATTGGCTTTTTTCGATTAACGATTAAACCGGTTAATTTCAGTCGATTAACCGATTAACCGAAGTAACAAAATTTAAAATTTTTTTGTATTATTATCACATATTTTTTGTGTTTTTAATTATTTGTTTTGTCTCATATACAAAAGGTATGTGTTTAGAAAAATATTATTTCCTTCTAGCTATACATTCTTTATGAGGCCCTATGCTCGCCAGAGGAGTAAAAGGAACATATATATATATATATATATACATTCTTTATATACAGTACAAAGTCAGGAAATACAGAAAAAGAACTGAGAAATTAGATAATCTGTATTATGGATTGCTTTCGAGATTTCCAAAATCTGCGATAAGTGAAAGAATTTTTTTCAAGTCGAGTTTTATCGAAACTAAAGAAAAGAATCGCTTAAATCCTAAACATTAAAGCCAAATTATTTTTATAAAAGATAATTTATAAGATCTCCTTAAACTTTTGAAAAACTTATTAATAAAATGATCTCACAGTTTATTTCTTATAAAATACATAATAAATATAAATTATAAAATATGAGGAGGTCCATTTGGATAAACGGCAAAATGTAATTTAAGTAAGTAGCACATACTTTTTTTAAAAAACAATTATTGAGGTATTATTGTCTACAAAAAATAATATTAATCACAGATTTATTACTTTATCTGACGGTTTGTTTTAAAGTTATTTAGATAGCAAATTTGGAATTATTGCGTTTTGGTCCGAATCATAATATTTATTAATGTAATTATTGCATTTTGTTATGGACCTCCTCAATTAACATAACAAAAGCGAAAGGTATTAACTAAACAAAAATTCCTTACCTTGTACAGTTATCTAAGAGTTACCACCACAGCATAATTTTTTTATAAAGTTGACTTTTTTTAAATTTCGTGTAGCGATTTATTACAAAGATGAGTAATTATTGCATTTTGCTCAACACCATTATATTTGATATTGAATTGCAGTGTAGTTATTGAGTTTTGGAATACTTTATAATAAAGGTAATATAGATTTCAATGTGTAGAATAGGATTCAATCAAAAAACTTAAAAAATGTAATTATTGCGTTTTGCTATGGACCTCCTCATATGTATTACATATTTATGAATTCCTTTTTTGCTCATTTAAGTTCAAGAATTGTTTTGTTTGTTTTGTTATAGTTTATTTTACTAATTAATTCCAAATAATAAATAACTTTTGCATTTTTATTTATTGAAATTACTTAATTTATAACAAAACTTTATTAATCGGTTAACCGATCAATAACAAAATTAACCGATTATAAACCGATTAAACCAAAACCTCGGTTAATTAATCGAGCGATTAACCGATTAAAGCAAAACCCCGATTAAATGAATACCCTACTATCACTCATGTTTAGTGAGGCTGCAAATTTTCAATTCATCACTCAACATCAACAAAATGATTGCAATATTTTTGCAGTATCACTAAGTGTGAATTTAAACTGCAAAATGAGTGCACTACCCTATGAACCTGATGAGTTTATTGAATAAAACATGTTCAATCTAGCAACTGATACCTGGTTTTTGATTTAAATATCCATTTTCCCTGAGCTGTGTTGTTTTGGCAAAATTAGTCCTTAAGACTCTACTTGATTGCTTGCTTGCTTTTTTTTACCGGTGGCCACTTTAACCAATCAACTTCCTTATTTTATTTTAGTTGCAAAACCAAGCTTATTTAGTTGAATTTAAAATTTTAATTTTATTTAATTAATCTTGATAAAGTACAAAATACTTTTTTGGATACTGACTTTTCTCTTTTAGAAGTTTTAGTGAAACAGCATTCTTCCACCTTGTAACTATTCATATAAAGTTACGTATTTAAAAAAAAAAACATAGCAACAATTAATAAGTAAGTTTAAGTTTCAAAAAATACAACAGCAAAAAGTGTAAAATTAATTAACAAGCTTGTCAAATACATTTTCATTTATTTTCAAAAAACTCAAATGAATCTGTTGCGTTTTTCCGCGTATTAAAAATCCAAAAAATTCCAACTAAAAAGAGCCAAACGATGACTGACTGTAAGTGACACCCACATGTTTGTTAAATAAGAGGACTATCGGTCCCAAAAGCTCCCGTAGTTACGTATGTATGTAAGTGTATGTGTTTGAAAATTTCAGTAGCCAGCAACAAAAAAAAAAAAAACCGTAAAATATGAACAGCGGCAACACATGTCTACGAAAAACCATCTCAAACAGATTGTGCATTACACCTAAACATGAGTGTTATTGTCGAGGTGTGTTGGTTGGAAATAAAATATGGCCAAAAAAGTCCATGTAAATGTTTGGTTACTTTGAGAAAAAAAATGGGCATGGTAGGAAGAACGAAAACAACAGTAGAGTTAATTAAAATTTCATGCTACAATTATGAATGCGAAAAAAAAGAAATTAAATATTTGTGTGTAAAGAGAGTTTAGAAGAAACTTTTTTATATCATTTACAAAAAAGATTGGGAAGGCCGGGAATTATATTGACTTTGTCAATGGAGATTCTGAGAAGCATATACGTCTATTAAAAAGCCTTGTTGGATTCTATATTGATCTAGGCATGTCCTTCCGTCTGTTCGTCTATCGAAAGCTTGATAAGACTCATAAGAGAATTCTTAGAAACAGAAAATTTGGTTAAAAGAGATTTTTAAACTACTGATTCGTTAAATTTTGAAAACAGGCCAACTCGAGCCACTAGCAAGCCCGTATTCTAAAGACCTCAAAAAAAAAAAAGAAAAAAACATTAGTTGTTGCACTTCAGTGCTATATTCGGCTATGCCGAATTTAATATACCTTTATTGTACCATGGTGATGTACGATAAGATAAGAAAGTTATAATGTACCGTTCTTTAGATATAAATAAATTTATTTTGTGCCAATCCTGCCCACATTTTGTCGGATATTGTGTATTATTAACCAAGGTGCTTGTACCTAGTTTAGATACTTTGACTCTTTCCGTTCTATAGATATACAGAAAAAAAGGCGAAGAGTTCTCGATTAGTAAAAGAAGAGTTAATAAAAATAGCTTAAGTCAATTTCAATATCGACATACAAAGTTTTGAAGATTATAAACATGTAATGCAATGGATTAATTCTTTGGAGTAAGGCAAAAGGCCTTAAGACAAAAATACCCATTTTGAGCTGTTGACTAGGCTTAACTGAATTTTTTTTCTCTTTCGATTGGTACCAATAACGTTAGTCTATGGCAACGGCAATTATTCAATCTTTAGGTTACAAGTCAATTAAAAAGGCAATTGCATTAGGTTTAATTTAAGATAACGAAAACCTTCAATGTCTGACTTAACCCCTTCTTAAGTGCTGTGGGGTCGGAGTTGATTTTTTTGTATCGCAATCGGAGTTGAAGTACCCACAAAAACTCGCGAGTCCGACTCCAAAATTTTTCGGCATACAAAATTAAAAATAAATTTTAATATTTTCCAATATAAAAATTCTTCGAAATTGGCAATGCAACTTTTAAAATGTTGATTTGAAATTTTTACAGAAGAATTTTCATGCTATATTTTACAATTTAAAAGCTACTGTCGCATATACATTTAGCATCAATGTCAGAGTAGGATAAGAAGTTGGAGTCGGATTCGGACTGGAAAATTTCAGCGGTTGGAGTCAGAGTCGGAGTCAAAACTATATTTTGACGACTCCACAGCCCTGCCTTTTTGCTTAATTTTGAAGAACTATAACAGTTTAAAAGCAATATATATTCCTGTGTGGATTTTATTGTTGGGCCTTACATATTTTAAAACTTTTGCTCGGTTTTTGGTTTCAAAAATATGGTCACAGTACCTTCATTGCGATTTGCTAATATTACTTATACGTACAGATAAACTAAAGCGCCAGACTAAAAAAAAAATCTTAAATTTCAAAAAGTTATATTGATAAATACATTGAGTTCTTTTATGAATAAATCGCCTATCGGCCTTAGCTGGCACTACACACTTCCAAATCTTACTGAGACCTTAAGGTTCCAACTAATTGATCTACTGAGATATATCAATACTGCTAGCTGGATCTGATACCACAATAGTGTAAAACACATCTTACGACCAGTGTGGTCTTGTCAAAACGGATTTCGATAGATGCTACTTGACTGTTCATTAACAAAATGTGATACTGTTTAGCGATCAAATATTTAAATTGAAAATTTTTTAAATAATTGTGTTTTTTACGAAGGAGAATATCGTTTGTATCCTTATGTTTTAAGTTGTGTTATATTCACTTTAATTTCTTAAGATACTCTCTATGTATTTATTTAGTCTCATAAATTTAAAACCATTTACTTGAAGATTAAAAAACTTTAGAAATATTTCTTAATTTAAGAAAATTGGATGTCAACTCGTTTAAAAACATTTTTAATAAGAAAACTTTATAATGAAATCGTAAACACACAATAAGGATTTTTAAAATATTTAGCCACAAAAAATGTATTGTAAGTAAAAACCAACAAAAAAAAAAAAAAAAAGTTGCAGACAAAAGACTTTTTATTTTGTTCATGTTAGCAGTGTTACTGTCTGTTAGTGCTGCCAGGTTTTTTCGCTTTACAGGTTGATCTTTTATATAAATATATATATACAAAAGAACTAGTGTCACATTGCAATCAACCTGCGGATATAAGGACAGTCGAACATTGTTCCTTAAATTTCTAATTCCGAATATCGATATTTTAGATTTAACAAGCGCAACTCCCTTCCTGCAACGCCTTTATGACATGAAGGAGAACAGGCCGCTGGGAAACGCATTGTGTTCATCGCATGCTAAAAGCACAATCGTGCTAATTCTAAATGACAGGAACCAACGTAGACACGTCTTTCTTTTTTTTAACTTCCAGAGGTACTTAGAGTGAAATTAGGGACTCAGGTCAGGGGATACAACTTGAAATCGAATCCGTTACTAGGCTGACCAGAGATTTTATCTAGTATCACGGAAACCAGTATCCCCAGGACCGTAGTTCTGGTCTGACTGTCCTTTGACAATCATGTTGTAAATGTAAGGGTGAAGGGTGGCTTTAAAAAGTTGGCTATAAGAATAAAGTTTTCATCTACTGCGGGGAAGTTTGGTCTACGGGCGGATCTTCTAGGTACATTTACTTATTAATAGAACCTGCTGTACATCAGCAGTGGAGGTTAGAAAACTCGCAGCGTATGAAAACACAAATCCTGGTGGATCCAGGGAGTATTCACAGGGAATTGCCTAAGTATATTTCACCTTTTTGTCTAATATCCTATAGTAAAATCATTTGGATTCTTTACCTGAGTTAAAAATTAGTGGATCTTTTAAGATCACGGTTAACCTGAGATTCTACCTGGAATCAAGGAACGCAGTTGGCCTTGGACTTCGGTCCCAGTAGGGTTGAGAATCCTTCGGGTAATTGTAATTTTAGTCCAAAGTCGCGAAAAAGAAAATATTCAAAAGCTGACTTTACAGGCTGATTTTCCACCTTGAGGGGAAGTTCGTCAGCTAGCGGATACCGCCAGCTATTCAACAGATGCGGCTTGATTGCTTTACAAATACAGGACTTTTAGATAGGCCCAGCTCCTAAACAAGGAGTGAGTTTATAAGTCTGCCGAACTAAACTTTCAAATTGCTACCTCTCTATGTTTTTTGTGCTCACACACAAGAGCGGTTGGTAAACTGTTGGTTTGTCATCCGGTGCTAAGAACACCTTGAGGTTAGGACAATACGTTATTTACGAATGGAGACGGCGATAGATTCATTGAATTTGTTCAAAGTTTTTGAACACCGTGGCAGTAGGCCAACCCTGTTATTCTTGCCAAATTTATATATTTTTTTTTTGCACATATCTTTTATTATTGCCATATACAATCTTTCCCAAATTTATTTTTTTTTTTTTAACAAGAGTTTAAATAAAATGCTAAATCTAAAAGGCGTTTGAATGTTTAAGTGAACAAAAAAGTTTGCCACTTTAAACACCAAAAAAAAATTCTCCCTTCTGCCTTTAGAGACAAATAAGTGAACTAAAGAAAATTAAAAAAAAAACACACACACAGAGATTATATGACAAAACTTAACGCATTTGTAATTCCTTCCCTGTAACAAATAAGCAGAAAATAAACTTTGTATAAAATTAGAGAAAGAAAATGTAAAAAATTTTGTAGCCGAGTTTTAAAAAGAAAACTTTCAGTTTTTTTTTTCCTTAGTAAGAGAAATAAAAATATTATAAACAAAGTCATGCATAAAGTATCTTTGTTTAGTGCTTGAAATAAATTGAGATTTTCTTCATTTTTTCTGTTTGAATGTTTTTTAATAAATGTATTTTATGGCAGTTAATTCATAAAAGAATATGATTTGAATCAAAAACTTTAAGCTTAAAATTTGTTACGAAGTCTCAAACTTAAAAATAAAATATTTATAATGAAATTAGTTCCACATGATTAGTTGCTGATGTCGCTCAGCGAATTTTTTTCTTAGCTGAGTTAATAAAACATGGACATTTTGTATTGGATATTCATAATTTAAATATTGTGCTGAGTGTAGGTAATTTGTGGTTTTGGCATTGCTTTTGCTCTATGGTTTTTTAAGAATGACATTTGACACCCATTTCGGCACTAGTTTAAAACTTTCGTTGTCCGACGATGATGATGATACCAAATGATGTTTGAATTACTTAACTGTTTAAAAGAGAAACATAAATAAACAGGCGAAAAAAGTTACTAAAATGGGACAGCTGTGTAAACAAAGCGTTTACAAACCGCCTCTAAGTGTAAAATCAACCGACACACCCAGGTATATATTTTAGTGCATAATGCGGCAATCAGCATCTGTATTAGTAACAGCACGTTGGCATAATCCTAAACACTGAACACTCCCAAATGTGGTGAAAATTCGTGCTTTTAGTGGGACCCTCCAAAGTATCTTTTCAACCGATAAGCGGAAACTCCGCAAAGACAATTTTCCTGAATGACAGAAAGCATTTCTTACACGAAGCATACTAACGGATTCCTCAAACAATAGTCAAACCGCCACCGAGGCCCTCTGACTTGCGTGGTACTTGAAAGGATTTCTGGTCAGCAGCGATCGCAAGAGACCATGAAGATTTTCGGTGATCTGTCAATTTTGAATTTTTGCTAAATCACAGGTATTGGCTGCATCTGACTTTGCCTCGGAGGATATAGCACCAAAAGAAGAAATATCTTTAAGCCCCGGTGAAGGCTAAAATGGGACTTATATTTTAGTAAATCAAAAAACTTCAGCACAAACTCAAAATACTCTTCCTCCATACGTTAGTGCTAATTAGCCCATTTTGAGCCGCCGTCACTGTTGCGAAAACGCCAGAAGGCAGTTCTCAATATATTTATTTCTTAAAGAAAATCTAAATAATGTTTGGTTGGCTTTACACTCATGTGTTGCATTTTAAAATAAACTCATTGAATCAATGAGTAAGTCTCTAAGAAATACATGTACCAGGGATGCTTTTTCGGGATTGACATATCCCGAATCCCGGGATTTATTTTTTTTTTAATCTCGGGATTTTTAATAAATCAACATTTGTGCACAAAATTTTCGTTTTTATTGAATTTTTATGCTCTATACAAAAAAAAAAATTATTAAAAATTATATTTCAGTTGTATTTTTTATTTTTATTATTCTTATTTTTGAGTTACATTTGTTTTTGACATACAACGATTATTTAAAATTTATATTTTTTGCTTGATATCATGATATCATGATTTTGATATTTTGCTTAATGATCACCATTATTTCAAGTTGAAACGAAATTTGCAGATTCGCATTTTAAGCCTTTTTTACAATTATATTTACTTAAGACAGTATACCAAAATAATAATGATTAGTTTTATGCAAAATAAAGAAATCAAGAAATAATATTTACATATCAAGCAAAAAATAAAAATGATTAAAAATCGTTATTTTATAAAGAAATTATTAAAACAAAATATTCCAATATTTTTGCTTATTAGAAGGACTTATCAGTGCAAACGCATTTGTACCGTCTAATAGGTATACATCTGTTTCACACATCATTCCTACATACCGACTCGCTATATCCGTTCCTTAAAGGGGCTTCCATACAACACCATAAATATAGCCACATAGTATTTGACCTTGGGTCAGAAAAGTTGTTCTTGTGCAATCGGGTGGAACCTGGCGGATATACAATGGTGTACAGAATAGTAGAGGAGGGATTGGGCTACAAAATGGTGCAAGATTTCATTCACGGGAAGGAGTTATGCTCTATTTATTAGAAGATTCCACAAAATTAATATTTCTTTAAAGTCTCTTAAAACAAAGTTTTCATTTACATGAAAAAATTAAAATTTAAAAAGAAATTTTTAATATAAGCAAAATAAAGAGAAAATCCATTTGGAATAGAGCTGTAATTTTCACTTTCAAATTAGCAACAAAAATCTAAAATGTCGTTTAAGATTTTTTTCAAAAAAAAGAACAGAAGATTCTCCTTTTTTGTGTGATTATTGCTTTTTTTTTCTTTAAACTCAAAAACTATAAGTTTTATTTTTCCAAAACCCCAAAATGTCGACATCAATACAGCAAAACACACTGGTTAACATAAATGACATCACTAGAGCCAGTTCAACAATTGAAGCACAGCCGCGGAAAACATTTTAAGTTACAAAAAATTTATTTTTCAGGAGAGCAAAAAAACGTTTTTAACAGGCAAGATTAAAAATTTTTTTATTTTTTTGCTTTAGATTATGAAAAATAATGATAATAAAAGCTTTTATGCAAAATATCAAGAAATTTTAAATTTAAATTACATGCAAATTTACAGTTTATAACTTTTTTTAGTGGAAAAACGTTTCATACCAAGAGTTTCAAAACCATTTACTTTCTATCATTTTGTAAGTAACTTACAACGTTCTTCCACTAGTTGACTCTTTATATGTCATTTTGGAGGCGTTAAGGTGCATAATTTTGGGGGATTTAAGGTTTAAACATTGTAAGAGTGTAATGTTAACGGTTATCTGCAAAAAAAACAGTTTTTGCAAAAATTGGCTTTTACAACGTTATTCGCGGCTGTGCTTCAATTGCTCGTGCCATTGAAAGAGTATTTTCTCTCTCAACAAAGGTTCCCTATGATATTAAAAAAGTTATATTGATGGTCCATGTGCTGAATTGTAGCTACCTTCACGCAGAGGAAAAATATGGTTGGGCATGGCTACGGCAACTACACTATGTTTTTTGTAACAATATATTGTTGTCGTACACAAAAAATTTTTATCTTTATTTAATATAAGCAATATTATAGTTACTGTTAACATTTAAATGTTTATCGCAATTATAAATTTGAGTATTGTTGACTGAAAAATAATTATTTTTCTAACAACTATAAATTGATAACTTGGAAAACATATTAAACAACTAGCATGCATTTCATGATATTTAATAGTCATAACATGATGACTTTCTTTACGTATAGTCATAGTATGCAAAGATGCAAACAAAATATTTTTACTCTAATAATATTTTGGTAGCGCCATTTAACAAATAATTATAATATAATCAGTTCTGCCGTAATATTTTAAAGAAATTAAAAAAAAAGTAAACGAATTTTTAATACAATGAAAAATTGTTAAATAAAAAAGCATTGCCAATAACATTTTTTTTTTTTTGTGAAAGTCCAAAAAATGTTGACCATTGCATGTAAGCTTAATGTTATATTAATGGAAAAAGTAAAAAAAATTTTATAAGATAATTTATAAATAATTGCGACCTACGGCAAACGATAACAACGGTATTATGATAACTAACGATTATAATGTGATTACAGTAATCATAATATGATTCTGGAAGATACATTATGTTTACTTTTAACTTATTATGATTAACATAATAAAAATATGATTACTTTTTAACTTAGTACGATTAACATGATAAGAATATAATTAAGGGAAAAATATTATGATGTAATATTACGAATATATTTGGTCATAATATGATGCAATAATAATCGTAATATGGTGACTACAATCATGAATCTTATCATAATATGTTGCTCTTAGAATATGTTTACCACAACCATGTTCTTTCTTTGCGTGAATATAATCCATATATATATTTGCCGTCTAGAGCCACAACACATTTTAATGCCTGATGCTGCTCTTACTTTAAAGGATCTTTAATTAAAAAGAATTGCACCATTAGAAATAAAAAACTATTTTGTTGGCAGGTAGTATTCTGACAATTTAAGCCAATTGGCTTCAGTGTTTACAAACATTTTACATTTTGATTGGGTGAGAAGATACACATTCGTGTATCAAATCTTGATGGAACAGTTTGACTATTTCAATGAAAAAATATTAGAGGTAAAAACATAATGATGCTTGTAGAATTTTGTTTCGATCTGCCGGCCTCTAGTGCGCTTATAAAAAGATAACTTTCAATTGCTTATAATTTTTGGATTACCCCAAAAGTCCCAATTAAAAGTGGTAACTTAAGAATCACTTTTATTAAAAAAATGCAAAATGGACTGTGCAGAATTTTAACTGTTTTTTTTTATCAAAAAACAGTGATGTTTAATAAAAACATATTACACAAAAAAAATCAATTATTTTAATTTATAAACTTTTTTGTTTTAAAGACTTTTACATCATTTTATATATGAATTTCTATGTATATTTTATTAATTTTTTTCATACACTCACAATATTCTGTACGTAAAATTAACTGAAATTGTAATGTAAAATAAATGAAAGTTCAGTTAAAAACCGGTCTACCTATTTTTCATTTATTTTTAACAAAAAGTTCATTTAATTTTTACTGTCAAAAATTCAACACCATATTCCGTAAAATCAAATATATATTCAGTTATTTTATTAAATTTTCGTTTACTCCACAAAAGAGCCGAATTTCTAAAAAATACCAGACAGACACCTGTCCGCTTGTTTTTCTTATAAGCGAGAGAGGGAGAATATTTTTATTTACTTACCCAGTTACACACGTTTGTTTTACTTTTGTTGTACTGACGTTTACAGAAGAACTCTCAATTATAAGACACCAGCAGCATGACCGATATGGCTTCGCAATTATTTTACTTTTAAAATTTGATGTATTTAACTAAATTATTTTAACAAATAGAAAATGGGAATTGCTTACACAAAACAAGCAATTCATTTTTTATAGATAAGTAAAAATTATTTTTTGGTAGTAAAATTATATAAAATAACTGAATATTTAATTGTTTTTACTGAATATGGTGTTGAATTTTTGACAGTAAAATTTTATAAAATAACTGCATATTTATTTGTTTTTACGGAATATGTAGTTAATTTTTTGACAATTAATTTTAATAAGATAACTGAATATTGATTTGCTTTTACGGAATTCGCGGTTGAATTTTTGACAGTAAAAATTAAATGAACTTTTCGTTATTTTAAATTACATTTTCATTTTATTTTCATAAAGAAGAAGTTTACTAAATCAACTGACAATATTAACTGCAACTGAAAATCCGCATTAATATGCACTTAGTTTTTTGAATAACTGTTAGAATCAGTTAAAAATAAATTTGCTTGGAATTTTAAATGTTTATTTATTTAAAAATGACTGAACGGAATATTTCTTAAATAAACTACAGTCCGTTACTGTAATAATATTGTGAGTGTAGTACATAGTTTTACTTGCTAATATTATATTGTATGAATTATCTTATTGCCTTTTCAATAACCTTGATACTATTTATCAGTTTTACTACATTTCGGAATTCCTTGTTTTTTCGTTGAAAAATATGGTCACCGTAACCATAGTGTACATCGTACCAATAACAACTGCAGTATTCAAAACAATTTAAGGAAGGGGCGTCACAAATTCCTCGCCATTGTTGTTAAATCCAAACAAATACACCAACAAAAGAACCAGTCTTCGTCAAAGCATAACTACCCTTTTCCAAATTGTGTTCGTAAAGCTTTTATTAAACTATAAATCTCTTATTGTTTTATGATTATATAGAATAAAAACTTAACACTCTACCGCTTTTTCAACATGCGAAATTGTTTACCTTGAGCTTTTTTTTTAAATTATTGGGCCATTGAAAAGTTTATGAGTTTGTTTGTAATGATTTTATATATATTTTTTGTTTTATTTAGTATTAAGGGAGTTTTGCTTAACAATTTTTATAGTGCAATAATTATTAAGTTTTCTCTAGTTTTTGCCCACTTGAGCGTATGAATAATATTATTTTCCACCACATTTTGTATGGTAAAACTATTATTGTAAACACTTGATGAATATTTATAAAAAGTAAATATTTTTAGGATATTTTTAGCTCTCCATTTTAAACACTTCGCGCCGCATACTTTAAGTTATTTTATTGTGCTCTCAAATAGAAATTTTTGTTATATTTTAAAATTTAGCAATAAGGGTTGGCGTTATTATTTTTAAAACTTAGTCGTTAATTTGTGTTATTAATTACTGCAACCAATTCAGAGTAATCTAAAATTTTTAAAGCATTTCTGCAATTACTTTTAATAATGACCACTCACATTCAACAATTTCCAGACTGGCCATACGCAGACTACAAAATAACGATGGTGGAAAAAACTTAAGCCTTATACTGGTAAATTTTAAGCACACATGTATGTATGTATGTATGTATTTGTGCTTTAAAAAAAAGTTTTAAGAACTATTTTTATAGCAGACAATTGTAAAAATATTTTTAAATATTAAATATTTTGCAAATCTCTACATTGCATGACATGCACTAGAGAATTATACAATTTTATTCTTTTCAATATAAAAATCAGTATATCTTTTAATTTTAAAGATACAGATGTATATAAGCAACACGCAGAGAAAAAATATGGTTGGGTTACGGCAACTACACTATGTTTATTGTAACAATATATTGTTGTCGTACAAAAATAATTGTTATTTTTTTTATTTTATATCTTATCTTAATATTTTATTTAAAAGCAACAATATTAATCAATGATTACCGCAATTATAAAATTGATTAATGTTGACCGAAAAATAATCCTTTTTCTAACAACAAAAAATGATAGCTTTGAAAACATATTATATTACTCATAACCATTTCATGATGACTTTCTATACGTGTAATCATAATATGCTTAAGATGCAATCAATATATCTTTACGCAAATAATATTTTGTTATCGCCGTTTGTAAAACAATTTTGTTTCAGTTGTGTCGTTTGTTTTGAATATGCCTATCGAATTATTTGTAAGTGAGTGCTTCAACAATTAAAAAAAAATATCCATTAAAATAAACAAGTTAAAAACAATTAAAAATATAAAGAAATTTTATTTAAATAAAAAAAAAATTGTAAAGTGCCACAAAATAAAAAATCGATGCAAAAAAAATTTCATTTTTTTTATTGTTGTGACAGCACACTTTATCATAATAGGATTGCTTCTAAACTTTTTATGATTAACATGACAATAATATGATTACTTCTAAAATTTTTATGAATAAATTGGTAATAATATGATTAAGGGAAAAATATTATGATGTTACATTACGAATAAATTTGGTCATAATATGATGCAATAATAATCGTTATATGGTGACTACAATCATGGATTTTATCATAATATGTTGCTCTTAGAATCTGTTTACCACAAACATGTTTTCTCTTTGCATGAATACATTTTTATGTTTAAAAATTAATTTTATAAAATTAATAAGTAACAAAAACGAAGAACACTAAGACCTACTTTTTGGGTTAGAGATTAGCGACTAATTTAACTTTAATCTCCGTATTTACTTTTTGTGTTGTATTTTTTTAACTTTATTTTTGCTAGTTTAAGCGACCAACAGTGGTGGTTTAAACCTAAACTTAAACTGTCAACATACACTTGTTTAACATAAAATATAAACAAAAAAAAAATGTTAAAACTTTTATATAATTTTTCCATGCTATATTTTTTCTTTTCTTTATTAAAAGAGTACACAAAAAGGCTAAGAAAATTACTGCAGATTCAGAAAACGGCTTCTCTAGAAAAATATCTTAAGGAACTTGATGCAACTCCACAATCTGACTACTCATTATGGCGTGCAGCTAGAAATCTAAAAAGGCCAGTTATATCTAAGCCACCATTAAGAAACTTGAATGGTAGTTGGGCAAGAAACGATATTGAAAAAGGAAATCTGTTTGTTAGTCACTTGAAAAACGTATTTACACCAAATATATCTCACAATATTGCGGTCGAGTTACCACCTGTTGCTGCTAGAGCAGCTATTCCCCTCAGATTTGAGATAAGAGAAATCGAAAAGGCTATTTGTGACTTAAACACTAAGAAGGCACCTGGTATTGATAAAATCAGTAATAAAATGCTTTTAGAGCTACCTCGCATAGCAAAGAAAATTATTCTTTATATTTTTAATGCTATTTTACGCCTTGAATACTATACTCAAAAATGGAAGGTTTCCTCAGTTACCAAGATACCTAAGCCAGGTAAAGATCACACAAAAGTTGAGTCATATAGGCCTATTAGCTTATTATCAAATATGTCAAAGCTGTTTGAGAAATTACTAGTTTCGAAACTAACACCGATTTTAAGTGAAAATAGATGTATTCCAAACCATCAGTTCGGATTTCGAAGAAAACACAGCACAATCGAACAGACTCATCGAATAGTAAATGACATAAGAAAAGCATTTGAAGAAAAAAAATTTTGCTCAGCACTCTTCATCGATGTTTCGCAAGCATTTGATAAAGTCTGGCATGAAGGCTTATTACATAAATTGAAGCAAAATTTACCAGCAAACACACACAAGCTGCTAGAAAGCTACTTAGTCGGCCGTCAATTTATTATTAAAGAAGGAAATTTCTTAAGTTCACCTCAGCCCATTGGCGCTGGAGTCTCACAAGGCAGCATCCTGGGCCCTCTATTATATTTAATTTATACTTCGGACATGCCAACAAGTAACTACACCCAAACTTCAACATTTGCAGACGATACAGCTTTTCTAAGCGTCCACGAAAACAGTTATGAAGCTTCTCGTTACTTACAGCATCATATATTTCAACTAGAAATATGGTAAAGACAATGGAGGATAATGGTCAATGAGCAAAAATGCGTGCATATAACATTCACCTTGCGCCTGGAATCTTGCCCCCATATTACAATCAATAAACAAATAATTCCTCAACATTCGCATGTAAAATATATCGGTATACATCTGGATCGGCGATTAACGTGGAAATGCCATATAGAGGCAAAATTAACTCAAATGAAACTGAAAGCAATTCAAATTCATTGGCTTATTGGTAGAAACTCTGTCCTTAGTCTCGACTGCAAACTTCTTCTTTACAACTCCATCTTAAAGCCAATCTGGTACTATGGTATTCAGTTATGGGGCACTGCCTCCGCCTCTAATATAGAAAAAATTCAAAGGCGCCAAAATAAAATTCTTCGAATAATCACAGCTGCCCCTTGGTATGTAAAAAACTCAAATATTCGTAAGGATCTCAATGTTCCATTAGTCAAAACTATGATTACGAAATATGCAGTAAAATACTTAAAAAGGCTCGAATTGCATCCGAACCCACTAGCACGAAATATTTTAAATGATAGCGGTCATACTCGCTTAAGAAGAAGAGACACTGCAGCACTCACCCAATTAGATGAGCGGTAAACACCTATATAAGTGAACAGAACTCGTGATGAAGAAAATGATTAATTATTGTTAGTTCATATTTAATATATGAAGATTCAATAAATAAATAATGAGAAAAAATATTTTTTCTTTAAACACAAAAAATTTCGACCTTGTAAAAAAAACTAAATTCGCTCATTTTCTTCTTCTTCTTCTTTGAAAACATCCATATTGCTTTGATAAAAAAGTTGACATTTGCAAAAAAATGTTGCCATTTATTTGTGCTCAGTATGGTAGCGCTACATGGTTTAAGCCACCACTCAAAAATATCAAATTCAATTGATACTAGATTAACGTAATTCTCACATAAGCTAATTATAGAGTTTAATTAACTTTAATCTCAAACCCAAAAAGTGGCTCTAAGGCCGTGTTATTGAGATCACAGTTAAACTAAAATTCTTACAGAAGAGCTTAGTACAAAAATCACATTTCGCCGGAAAATCCGAACTTAAGACTACGCTTAACTAAGTTTTAACTTAATTCACATCTCAAAAATCCGGCCTAAATGTCAGTGTACGGTAAATTATTAAACACTAACTGCCGTATTCATTTAAAATTAAAATGGATTTGAATGAAAATTTTGCCGTAAATTTTCAAACTTATTTTATTTTTTATGAATACGGCAGTAATAGTGGAGGGTGCCAGAGCCACATTTTAGTATACCGATCGACCAAAAATCACTTTCTAAATCAACCTAACGATATCTATTCGTGCGGCTGGCTAGCTGTCCAGTAAGTCAAGTCGATAAGCCTTCTTGTTATAGTGGTATATTGACTTTGTTTGGCTCCAATATATTTTTAATAAAAAATTTAAAAATTTAGAAGCTCAATATTTGATAATATCTCCCATATACATACAACTCCCGAAAATAGCTCCTTAGTTCATTACTTCCTTTTAAATAATGCTGTTGCCGCCACTGGCAAAAACAGCTTAAATTAGTTTTACTAGTTTACATTACTTGTTAGAAAATAATCTATTACAATGAAATATTAAACGTTCGGAGTAAACGCTACCAGCGCCATTTACAAAACTCCATTTCTTTTTATATTAGTTATAAACCTTGCTCTTACTAGGCTGGCGTGGTGTTTGTACTTAGCCCGAACGAATTAATAATTATTAAAAATTAAAGCTCTAGTGGTTTCCATACCAAAAAAACTCACTTTTTGGTATATAATGCCATATTGAAGGGGGACTTACACCTTAACCTCTTCAACTAGTTAGCTTCACTCCATTTTCTTTAGATTATCTTTTATGTTTTGTTTTTTTAGTTTTCTTTCTGTTTCTTTTGGTCGGTTTTATATAAAAGCTACCTAATTTTAAATTGTTTGTGGTGAACCGTAATTTAACTCGATAGGAGCAAGAACCATCCCAATTTCCATGAGCACGGCCGGTATTATTAGGTAGCAAAGCACCTTGAGAGTTAGGCCTTTACGGTGGTTTGTTACATATATATAATTTACATATGTATATAATTTTAGGAATTTTAATATAAGAAACATTGGGTGAATAAATGTATATTTGAATTTGATCCCGTGTCTTCTTTATTCAAAATCCAGTGGAAATCATTAGCGAGGCGTATTCCTCATCGCAACAAATGCTATTGTAAGGGCTTATATGTCTTGGTAAAATTTTGTTTTATCATATATAGGTTCTATATATGACCCCTCTTCTAAAACTTCGATAATATTTCGCAGAAAGAACTGATAAATGAATCTTACCATCATAAAATATTTTTTTTTTATTGGCGAGTCCATGATCAACAAAGTTTTCCTGTAAGCACTGTGACGCAGAGTATCATATGGACGGACTTGACAGAGTATTGACCGATTCTCGCAAATTTTATTATGCACCATTTTTGTTCTGCACGAATGCATAACATCCTCTGCACCCTTGGTGGTGAGGGTATAATACAACAACTCTTACAAAAATTATATACAAATTTTATATTACTAGAATCTTTCTGTTTTTATACTCACACCACTACAGGAGAGTAGAACATGATACGTTTGTACTGATTTGAGTAACAAATAAAAATAAGGGTTCTTTAAGTGTACCAATCGACTAAGTCCATTTGGTTAGCTTGAATACACAAAACAAAGTCTTTATTTCTGAATTGCAATCGATGGGGTATATATATTTTAACACAAATAATAATTTCATAAAAATACTATAGTAGTAAGATCGAAATTTTGCCACAAATATTTAACATTGTTTAAAATAGTTCAAAAAATCAAACAAAAATTTTAGTAGATTTATTTAATTATAATACGTATCTTAGTTACTGGCTTTTGCATTAAGCAATATGCTTCTATTTTTAAAGTTACTACAGGCAAAAAGTGCAACAGTAAAAAAAAATAAATTGATTGTTTGATATCAAATTGTTCTAAACCACAAAAATGTGGTCATAGAAAATCATGCTTAAAAAGAAATATGTGTACTTTCATAGTTTAGGATGATATTTAGAAAGAAAAACCATTATGTAACTTAAAATATAATATTTTGCCATTAACAAATAAATGTTGGTATCTATATATATATATATTTTTTTTTTATAGGAATTTAAGAGTTAAATAAAATATTATTTTAAAATTGGTTTTCTTTTACTAAAAAAATTTCATTTATTTTAAAGAGAATGTAGAAAAATTTTAGAAAACTTTGAATCAACTTCACAAAAACGTAAAACAAAAATAAAAAATATTAAAGCTGCTAGAAAACGTTATTCAATATACTTTAAAAAATACACTGTGTTACACAATTTTAAAATTTTTGGAAGCAACCTATTTTGCAACACGAATTTCTTGCAAAAATTTTAAATCGAACGATCAGTTTTCAAGATATTTTTAGTTAAGAAGGGTTTTGTGTTAATTTTACCAAAACAGAAAACTAATGGTGCAAAATATTTATATATTTGTATTCTACGGAATATGCGCTTTCTTTCAGTTTTTCAGTTAGTATTTCTAATTGTTCAAATCGCCGCTTTGGCTTTTTATTGTTTAGCTAGAAGTTATTTGGTGCAAGCGAATCGGTGTTACTTGATAACAAAGCTGACATGAGGTCTTAAAAATTCAACGTTAAATTTTAAAAAATATATTAAAAGTTTTTGATCAAAGGCAAAAAGAAAAATAGTTTTGGAAAAATACGTTTTTTTATTTTTTTATTTAATTAATAAGGTCTATGGGCAAAAATCATTACAAACACTAAAAGATATTACATGAATTTAAATAAAGATATTGTTCAAGCTAAACTTTTAATTTGTGTATTTAAAAACTTGATTTTATTGTGTTTAATTACATTTACGTTAATAGAAAAATCGATTAAACTATACAATGCATTAAAAAGTTTGCACATTCTCCTAAACGGATCAGCATAATTTTTTTTAACAACAGGAAGGTGTAGATGTATTAGGTGTCGGATGAAACGTCGTGGTGTAATCAAGTTTATATTACGAAGAAGACATCAACATTGACCATTTAGCATAAGCCATCGGCTTTTTAAAATAGGTAGTTTAATTAATGATAACCTCGCTGTATACGTACACTCAAAGAAAAAATCAATCCATCCGTACTCAAATCAATCCGGAGCGGTATCAATAGTACGGTGAGTACGGATATTCTTGAATCAAGTACAAAAAGATTGATTCAAGTACGGATTATTCAATCCCACAATTCTCACTTTATCCATATTTGATCCCGAATTCGTACTTGAAGTAAAAGTAGGATCAAATTAATCTCAAAATGCGATTGATTGAAGCATGATTTAATCCCCAATTCGTACTTGAAGTAATCCGAAAATGAGATTGATTTAAGTGAAACTCAGATTGAATCAATCTCAAAATGCGCTTGATTCAAGTATGATAAAGTTAATTTTATCCCCAATTCGTGCTTGAAAAAAAAACATAAAAAAACAAGAAAGAAAAAGTGATAATGATTGATTTACTTACCCGTATTATACCTTACAGAATGATAAAACACCAACATAATGCCGATATGGTTTTTACTTTAAAAATCTTATGTACATATTTAACTAAAAATATAAACTAAATGAGAAGCAAGATTTCAAATTTACTTTTTAACCCTTCATGGTACACAAGAGTCTGGCCAGACCTTTGTTTAATGTGTATAAACAATTAAAACATGCGTAAGCCGGAGGATTAAACATGAAAATAATACATACATATATATGTATGTATATGTTTTCCTCTTTTTTTGTTGTTTTTGTTGTTACTGCAAACAAAAAGCAAATCGTTTTGTTAGAACTTGTGTCGTACTTTGCAATTGTACAACAAATTTTTAAAAACACACACGTACGCACGCATAAAAGAATGCAAAGCTGAGAGATTAGACTTATAAGTTCTCTGAGAACAATACGCTCACTTTATAATTTAACTCTCAGAGTGGCAATACCAACGAAAAGTTCAATCTTTTTTGTACTTGATTTGATAATTTTATACTTATTTTGAGAAATTCCGGGATTGATTTTCGAAAATGATCCCATTTGGATTGTTTTAAGTACGTTTGGGATTGTTTTAAGTACGTTTAACTGTTTTTCGTACTCAATTTTTAGAGCACGCCTCGTGCTAAAAGTGAGCATAAAAAGATCAATTTATCCCGAGTGTTTTTCTTTCTGTGTAGGAAGATTTCTAGCATAACAATTGAATGAGCTTTTGATATAGAATAAGAAGAATTGCTTCTGAACAGATTCGGTTCGGTTTATGTGCAAATTAATTTCCGGATCCCAGACAATAGACACATACGTGCCCAGGAAAAATTTTTTGAATTCTGGTAATGGTGGTAGTTATTTAATACGTTACCTGGTAAGTAGTTGTCAATACAATTGCCATTATTTCTATATTGAATATTTTTACTCACATTTTTTTTATAAAAGTAATTTGTTCTCAATCTGACATATCAACAAAAGTCTTTTTGTTAAAGATATGAATTATTCGTTCGTGTAAAATTTTATGTAAACAATAAATTTAAAACTAAGTGTTTTTGACGTTTGTTATTGTTGAATTGAGCTTGAAAGATACTTAAAAAATTTCACATTATTACTGATGTGATAGTCTGCTAGATACATCCAGAGAAAAAACATGTTTAAATATGGTCACCTCCAACAAAACTATTTTTTAAGAGAATTTTAACCATATTATGTTTAATTTAACCATAATATTGTCCCTGACAACCATATTATGGTTAAAGTAGTCTTCCCTCAAGAAGTCACAACCATAATATGGTTGTCTCCGAACATGTTATGGTTAAAAATAACTAATATATGTTTAACACTTACAATAGCATGGTTGGTTTTCAATCATAGCATGTTGCTCTTTAAAAAGAGGAAAATGCTATTGTTAATTTTTAAACAAATTATTGTCATATTTAACAATAACATGTTTAAAGGCAACCATAATATGGTTGCGGCTTCTTGATGGAGTACTAATTTAACCATAATATGGTTGTCAGTGACAATAATATGGTTAAATTAAACATAATATGTTTAAAATTTTCTTTAAAAATAGTTTTGTTGGAGGTGACCATATTTAAACATGTTTTTTCTCTGCGTGTACTTACACTAATACTGTTACTGTTGAATAGCAACTGTGTCTATAAAAGATCCTCCCACAAGTGGTAAAAACTAAGCCTCTTATTAAGTTTTTTAGGATGCGCCTTTTCAGGATTTAGGCTAATAACCCACCACGACGTCATCCTCAAAATTATACTGTCAGCAGATAAGGAGAAACATTCTCAAACGCAATCCCCCTGAAAGACATGAAGCATTTCCCGCAAAAAGTATGTATACAAACGGAGGCCTCAAACAATAATCAATCAATCACTGCAGTGCCGTGATACTGGGCGCTACTGACTGCCGTGGTACCAGATGGAATCTTGGGTCAGCCGCAAACGCAAGGAGTCTCTTAAGATTTGTCCATTTTTTTCCTTTTGCTGAATCCTAAGTATTTGGTACACCCGATTGTGCCCTAGAGGATGTAACACCAAAAGGTTATTTATCCTATAATGATCCCTAGACCTCTGGTGGGGGGGGGGTAGAGTAATAGAATAGAATAGACACATCGCACTTGATCAATAAGAGGGCATTAACTCAAAGTTTTTATTTTTTCACTTTTTGGAAGAAATCGGTAATGAAAAGGTTGGTTTATAAATTCTTTTTCATATGCCTTTAATGAAAAATTAAAAATTGTTTTGCTTTAACTAAACATTTTTCAATTCTAAGTTTATACCCTTTTGTTGATTAAGTGCGATATGTATGTTGGCATTGAGATGAATTTTCGTAAAACGGTTAGTCTGAAATTTATCAAAAGTCCCCTGTAGGTTTACTAGCAAAAATCCCTTTTTATTATATATCGTCGTTAACAACTCCTAAATAAACATATCCAAAAACGCAATTTAATGCTAAATAATGTCCCAAAAGCTACCAGTAGAGTTCAGTCAGTAGTGTATGGTTTCTGCAAATAAATGAAATTATAGACAAAATAAACTTAATTTACGTTTGTTAGACTTCAAAGACTATTAAGTATTTTAAAACACCTCTGGAATGGAAATAGTTATTCACCTACACTGAATTCTGAAACATTATTAAGTTGTCTTAATTTCATCTAAATAAATGTGTTTTCTTACTCAAAGAATTTTATGTGAAAAATTTAAAATACTTTATCAACAACTTTTTCCTGTATTTCAATACAGCAACAAAAAATTAAATGTTTTTAGTTGTAGTACTAGAAAATATAAAGAAGGAAATAGAATCTTAAAATTTATTCGCCTTGAAATTCAACTAAAAATTTCGCCACATATTGTGGCTTTCGAAGATTTATTGAACTGCTTTAAGGAATTATATGTTTCTTCCATTTTGTTCTTATACTTTGCTTTTAATAGACGGGAAATGCATAAGTCGTTTGTTGTTAATGGTGCCCTCAGGTAGCACACAACGAATATACAAAAATATGTATGGAAGTACAAAACAGTAAATATGTGAGTGTATAGGTTTTGCAAATAACTTAGGCAGCGGAAACAGGAAATAAATTTTTTAAATGGTAAAGAAAATTTATAAGAAACAAATGCAACTTCATGTACAATATCGACAAATATATTCTGATATGTCTAAGTATTTGGTCTTATATGAAATGAAATTACAAATTAAATAATTAATCAGATATTGTACAAATACACATAAGATTTTCTTATTAACAAATTTGGCTTAGAATAGACTTTAATGTTCAATATATATATTTTTATTTTATTGAAAGAAAAATAATTTCAACCAACAGCTCGTCTCAATAATGTCATATGACGCTGGGCCAATGCAAACATTGTAATAAAAAAGTATTAATAAATTAATAAACCTAAAAAAGCTTTAAATCAATTTTGTTAAATTTTCTCCGGATCAGAGGAGTCATGACTATTAAAACGTTTGTGCCGTGTATGTACTCCTAAAACTCAAGAACCGCTGGACCGATTTGCACTAAACTTGCACAGAAAAAAATTTTGCTCCAGTAAAAGCATTAATTAAAAATAAAATCAGCTTCAGTTAAAAATTTAATCAAGTGAATTAAGCGTTTAATTGATATTATTAATTTGTTAACTGGTGCAAATTAATATTGTCAATTAAACGTTTAATATACTTGACTAAAAGTTTAATTCACTTGACTAAACGTTTAATTCACTTGATTAAACTTTTAATTAAAACTGATTTTATTTTTGATTAATGCTTTTACTGGCGCAAAACTTTTTTCTGTGTGGACAATAAACTATTTTAGTCGGGACCCAGGTTTCTCTTAAGTTGAATCCCAATAGCCGGCGCTGTTGTCGTGATATTTTGTCTATGGTACTATTTGGCTAAAACTCACAAAATATATTTATTTAACACACAAAAGTATCGCGATAAAATTCTAACCCGGTAACTAGCGCTGGGGTCAAGTTATTAACAAAACTCTCCAGTATTTAATTGTTTATTTTTATTTAGAAAATCCCGAGCAGCGATGGGACCAAACAGCTAGTATTTTATAAAAAATCATCAAAATTGATCATTTTCACAAAAAATTATCACCCAAGTGCTGGCTGGGTGTATAGAAGATTTCTCCTTTACTTTCCTAATTCAGCTTGTTTTTAGATAGATGTTTTGTGTAAGAAACAAATTAATTTGTTTCAAATCTGAAAACTTATTATGTAGAGTGTACCAGAATTAACGCAAGATTTGAATTTGTCGCTATTTGTGCAGTAAAGTGTTGGCAACTCTAAAAAATTCGACATCTGACTATTCGTGGTAAGTAAAAATAGAGCGTTACACGATAAAAAAACGTGTCTTCATTATTAAACCATATTTAAAAAATAATGAAAATTTAACTTCGTCAATTGTGAAGAGATTAATTGAGATATTTAGGGAGACTGACCCGTTCGAGACGGCACACACACTAGTCGTCTAAGAACAACCCAACAAACACGAAGCCTAACCTTTGATATGAAACGACTTTATCATTTGACATCAAACATAACTCCCAAACGCTTTCAATTGCTTGATTTTACATATAAATTCAAATTGATAATGATTTCAAAATAAATATTTGATATCAAATGTTTTATCAATTTGATGTCAAATGTTTGTCAAATGCTAAATTCAAATCAAAAACAAACTTGGCAACACTAAATCGAAAAATTAATGTAAGCATTAAAAATGGCGATTAAAGTTACATGTTTTACTTTGTGGTTACATGTGTTTTACTATTAAAAATTAATTTTCATATAAAGTGAACAGTTAATTTCTTGTAAAAAAAATTAAAAATTATTTGTGAGTAATTACAATGATTAAGAATACGAAAGAAGGGAAAATAAAACGGGAAAGCCAGAAAGTTTGTTGAACGATCGCGGTGATACAATCCGCAATATAAAAGGGAGCCAAATACGTCTTTGCAAGAATTAGAGGACGGAAAGGTCATTATTTCATCTTTTAGCTATGTTGCCGAATGTTTATCTCACAGTTTATTTAACCAAATAATGAATTTTAATTAAAAAAATAAAATATTTTTATTTATGTTCCACATTGCAAGTTGAAAATAAAGGCATTTTTCAACTTGATAATAATTTCCCCTTTTTGTTGAGAATGCTATGATTTTCAAATGATTTGCAAATCATTATCAAACGTTTGTCCTTTGAGAAAACGTTTGATTTCAAATCATTTTCAATTTCAAATCAAAGCTCCTTGTTTGTTGGGAAGCCGTTCAAATGTCAATATTGAAGCAGGGTTTGTTATACCATTGAGGAGTAAACACTTGCGTCCACCCAAAGACCGGCTTTACGAGGTGCTTAAGTAAGCGAAGCCGGTATGTATTATACCATAGAGTAGAAACACCTTGCGTCCGACCGAAGTCCGGCTATGCAGGGAAGCCTTAGCTTGCGAAGCCGGTGTTTTATATACCATAGAGGTGAAATTCTTTGTGTAACCAATACAGGCCTCGCTAACTAAAGCAGACAGATGATATTTAAGAAAGCTATTTAAACTTAAGGCAGACTGCAGATGCCCCAATATGCCTTGTGGAATAATGAAATGTATTACTGATGCCATGTAAACATTTAAAAATTTGCTCAACCTGTTTAAAAAATTTTAATATGAAATCAAAAAGAAAAGAATGTATTTCAAAATATATCGTCATTTTTTTTAAGTGGATATTTCGACATATTAGAAAGTAAAGTTACACAAAAAAGTGTCAAGATGTCCGCGGACACTTTCAAAAGTGTTCATGAACATTTTGACAACTTTTAGTGTATCATGCCGCCATATATATAACCTGTATTACTTTTTTATATCATTGCGCTTCTCAAAGGATTGCTTTTAAACGGCTATGGACTCTAACATAAATAACAAAGGAAACTTTAATAGACAATTTACTTCTACCTAAATAACAAAAGGAAAATTAAGCGACAGTTAATACAATATTGCGTGTAGTTTCTGACCAGTTGAACTAGAGGGGAAGAAGTATGCAAAGGATTTTAGGGAGAAAGGCTTTTTATAGTCATAACAACGAATGCACAGTCTCAAACTTATAATTGCAGTTGAGTGCTTGTTCTAGTAAAAAGGTTTGACTGAAAAACAAAAGGATGTTTTTGCTGCATTTGGAGAAGTTGCTTAAAAGTTTTCGTTTTAAATATTTTGTGCTGAGAGTACAAATGGTGTATAAGTGGAAAACTCATGCTTTTGTGCTGGCTTTTAGACTTTAGAGAAGAATATTGTTAAAAAATTTTTTTGGGGCACATTATGGGCTTAATTAGAAGAACATATACTAACATGCATGAAATGACTGAAAACCGTATAGAAAATTAGTACAACACTGAGCTTATAGAGATTTGATAGAGTTTAAAAGAAAGTCTAAGAAAATGCATCCTTTTAAATTAGCAAATTGTAAAAAATAGTTTTTGCTAACCTTGAAAGTCCTAAGAAAAAAATATAAAATAACATGAAGTAACATGTTTATTAATTACAAAAAAGCAAATTCAACTAGCAAAGTTTGTAAGTATGAAAAATAAATTAAATCTAATATATTTTTTTAAAGAGTTCGCAAAAATCACACCCTTTATAAAAAGAACTATTAAACTAGAATGTGCTTTCGTTTTTTATTGCACTAATTAAAAATTATTCAGTTTTATTAAAAATCACTTGAAATTAATTAAAAATCATTTAACATTTTTTTGCCTACTTAAGAATCCTTGAAATATTTCCATTCATTTTTCCCATTTAATCTGGCCACAACTTTTTATTTATTCTACATAATTTTTTCGGTTCATTTTCCAATTAGCTTATTTCTCCTTACTTTTGTTTTTAAGTGTAATTTTGCAAAATTGATTTATTGCTCTTATTCGCGAATTTATGAAATGCAAGAACTCTACTTTACAATTAATTAGAGTTCATTATGTTGGAAGTTGAGTATTTAAAAGGGATGTATACAAATTTAAATTTGGTATAGAGTATGCATGCTTGAGATTTTTGTACTAGAAATCACAGACACTAATAACAGCAAAGTTTGGAAAGGAAAAAGTAAGAAAAGCTCTACTAACAAATTTTTTAATTTTAATATACATTAAAGGGCTGCATGAACAACTTCATTCATGAACATACTGAAATGCTTATTCACTGAAAGTCGTGTTTGAATAAAATTGTGATTACCGGACAAACTGTTGTTTTATTCATGCTGCTATGAACACATTTCGTTTCATATCGTAAACACACATAGGTTGTTCAATGAGACGGGCTTTGTTTCATAGTTTTCATTCTCTCTCATTTATTTTTATTAATACTCAATAGCAATGTTGCCACTTTAGTAAATTCATATAATTATTTGCATGCGTTGCCCATGTGTAATTTAAATTTTAACACATATGTAGATATACCTATGCACATACATACATATATGTATAGTATACATATTTGGAATATAAACAATAAATAAAATGCAAAATATGTTTGTTTTTTTTTTGCTTGTCATTTGCATTTTTGAATTTTTGAATTAATTGTCTTGTAATGTACTGTACACGGCCCTGAAATGAAACGAACTCATAAAAAACACACACATTTTTAGGTGAAAGATGAAAAACAAAAGGAGGAATGAGTTTATTAGAAATTTAATTGTTAGTTTTGTAAGTGTCTTAGGAGTCTGACCACGTGGTTGCTTTCCATGAAGTATTTCATGATAGCTTTGATGTGTTACTATGGTGGGAAATAAATAAATCAAAATTTCCTCTTTTATACCAGGTAAGCTGCAAAATTTTCGCCACACCGGCTAGCAGTGCCTCTTCAGAATTGGTGTTTTCGTCAGCAAGAAATTTACTTTGCGAAAAATGTTGCGTCATTGGGTGGAATACAGCGTCAGTCGAACAAATTATGTTTTTACATCATAATATGAAAACGATGGATGTTGATCGTGCTGGATGATGTATATGACACTTTTTAGCCTAGAATTTATCACTTTTATTTTAACCATGCATTATCTCATATTTTAGTTCTCATTATAATAATATCTGTAGATTGTTAAGCATTTTGAATTTATTAGCTATCTACTTTTTTCTGTTTAAGACAAAAATATTGCCGAACATTTTTTAATGTTAGTGAATGTTTTTGAAAATAAAATTAAATATCTTTAATTTTATTGAAAATTTACATTGAAAACAAAAATAAATTTGAGTTTTTATTTCAATATTAATGTATCTCTTAAACTTGTTGCATTTACCCCTCATGGTTAATTCTATTTTTTTTTTTAACTTTCTTATGTTTTTATTTTTCTACAACTGGCAACACTGACATTTAAATCATACAGTTTTTTCATGAACTTATTCGAGATTTGTTCAATGGTTGTTCTGTTTCATGGTTGTTAATGTTCATATTCTCTTGTATAAGCGAATAAACTAATTTCATCTTATTCGTCTCTTAAATATCGAGTGTTCATTGCTTTCATTTCATTGTATTTCATCTTACTGAATACGAATGAAGCGAACACAAAATTATAATGAAGGTTTCATGAACATCATTATTAAGTTTCATGCAGATGTTTAATATACATATACAAAGTTTATGAGCTAATTAAGGTAATTAAGTGAGACTGAAGCCTTTAAAAGGCGAATGTCCTTCAATTTAAATGGCTATTTTTAACAAACTATATGTAATAGAGATTTTTTATTTGCTTGCGGTATATTTTGTTATTCAGATATGAGAACTTTCACAATAAAAATTAATGCCTTTTTCAAAAAAAGTCCTTCCGCTTATGCCATTTTTTCTAGTTTGTTTTTGGTGTCTAAAAAAATTGGTTGTTACGTTTTTTTTTGAGAATTTTTTGTAATTTGTTAGCATTTTGTTCAATTTCTTAGCAAAATTTAATATAAATTTAATATTCCTTTAAGATTTTAGGTTTATTTTTTTTGTTTATATTTTATTTATTGTATTATCTTTAAACCACACAGAAAAAAATAAAAATAGATTTCCATTAAAAAATTTGTGATATTAATTAAAAAATTAATTAAATTTTCACCAGTTAACAAATTAATAGTATCGAACAAACGTTTAATTTTTTTGTTGAAACGTTTAGTTCACTTCATTAAACATTTAATTCACTCGATTAAATTTTTAATCAAAACTGATTTTATTTTTGATTAATGCTTTAATTAGTGAAAAATTTTTAAAAATTTTTTCTGTGATTATTTGATCTTAAGCTTACTTAACAACTTGTTAATTACCTTAGATCCTTAAGACAAGTTAAATAAAATAAGAAAAAAGTACTTAACATAGCCAAATCATTTACTCAGAAAAAATTCATTATCAAAAATAAAATCAGTTTTAATCAAAAATTTAATCAAATGAATAAAGCGTTTAATTAGTCGAATTAAACGTTTCATCTAGTGAATTAAAAGTTAAATTAATACCATTAATTTGTTCATTGGTGCAAATTTAATAAATTTTTTAATTAATATCACAAATTTTTTAGTGGAAATAAATTTTTATTTTTTCTGTTTTTTTGAACAGGTATAAATATTTCGGGATATGTCGGTTTCTAATTGACTAAATCCACCTCCCGCGTCTTCCAATAACACAGCATTGGAGTGATGTCCTCATTTTCCCATCCGCTCTCAGATTTTTATGAACTTCTTTTATCATTCAGCATATCATCATTTTGTTTTCTCCCTACTTAGTAAAGCATAGACAATGATTACTGTACTTACTATTTCTTAAAGCTGTTAGCGTTACAGAGCAAACCGTAGACAATAAAATACCACGTGCCCAGGGTCTTCATCTTGATTAAGGTTATGTAGGCCTCTGGGAAGTCGTTCAACCGAAATCTATATAAGTACTTTCTGTATCTTTCGTATCCAGTTTAAAACTGCTTCAGATGATTTATTTAAAATGTTGTTTCTTTGTCATTTAATTAACAATTGTTGTCATGTTTTTTCAAAAACATTAAAATAAATTAATGTATATCTCCGACAACTCAAGTTCAGCAACAAGACCAAGAACTATAAAATTATGAAATTCATCATAAGGATAATAATGGTTCCATCCACTACTGCTACGGTCAGACAGACAGACAGACAATGGTGACAAACTTTATATGTATGTATGTGAATGCTTGAACATGACATTTAAATGATATTTGAATTTATATGAGAGAAGGATGAAAAAATATATGCTCCTAATAATAAAATAACTTTTACTTGTCGTCGCGTTTTGTGTGCATCTGAGAAGACGAAATATTTTCAAAAGTTAAGCTGTTTAGTTTTTTTGCCTTCAAAGTTATGTGCAGCACAATGAGCGATGTATTATAATGAATACGCTAAATTTATTTATATATACAGGGTGTCCCTAATAAGAAATACAAATGTCGTTGTTGGTGGTCTTGCGGTGGCAGTGCTTGCTCAATTTAAATTTTGTTTGGATGAATCTTATAAAACAACTTCAAAATTCTCTGCAATTTTGTTCTGGAAATGCCCAATTTGACGGAACGACGACCAGTTGATGCCACATTTTTGATGTTGGTATAAGTGTAAATGTCAAACTACCTTTAGGGAAGATTTCGTTGCCGGATTATCAACGTCTTCTTTTCAAATCAGTAGCTGTACGTGGTCGCCCCATTGCCGAAATATTTTTGTTAACGAGTTAAAAACTTAGAAAAAATAAAGTTATACAATCTAACAAATGCATTCTTGTAAAACTGAAGTGAATTTTTACGGCGAGGTCTTTAAACATTTTCCTTCTAGGATGTAAGTTATTCAATAGAATATTGGAAAAGTGTAAATAATGCTTCTATTTATCTTTAAATATCATCTATAAATAATTTTTAGCCGAAAACACTATATTAACAAAAATACTCGGAACTAATGAAAGCGTTGCTTTACTTTGCTTGTAGGACATTTTCTCTTATAAAACACATTCCGGTCATGTTGCTGCAAAAAATGCCAAAAAAAAATGGTAAGCAACAATTTAAAGGGTTTTTTTAAGCCCGCCAAAAAATTTCTTTAACATAGGGTCTCCACCTGAGATAAGATATAAGATTTTTATATCAGCAAACGTCAAATTCAATCGCAGAGAGTATTATCTTACGTGTAAACTCTCAAACAGTGTTAATATTAATATTATAATAAATCTTATAAGACAGTTGTTATGAGAAATCTTATAAAAACTATCTTATAAGATGAGCTGTCAAAAACACACATACATGCATACATAAAAAACAATAATAAGACGCATTCATTAAAATGTTAAATATTTTGTACAAATAGTGAAAATCTTGTGATAAGTGTTTAAAAAAACAATATTTTTTACTAAAAACAAGAAAAAACTAAAAAAAAGAATAAAAACGACAAGTTTACTGTGCGAGAATCATTCGATTATGAAATCTTATAAGATACGTGTTCCCCTTGTTTAAGATTAAGATTAATATAAAGAAATTTGTTCTCTCATTCTGCCGACGTTCTCTCACATATTATATCAGATATTATCTCAGGTGAAGACTCTGTGTAATTAAAATTTAATTGATTTTTTGTGTGTTTTTTTTAACTATTTCAAGTTCTAAAAATATTTTAAAGTGGATCACATATTTTATGTCATAAATTTTTTAGTTTTTAAGATCAAATGATCATAAAATTTCTCACTTAAAAAATTAAAAACACTATTGATGATTTAGCGTATACCTAATAATAAAATACAATATCACTCATACGCAAATAATGTTTAACGGAGCCCCGTAAAGTATGCTATAAAATTTCTATATATTATTTGATTGATATGAGAGCGTATACGTAATTATTTATTTTGAATACAATATTGTATGTTCACACTTAACAACACAAGAAACAAATTTATATTTCTTTAGAGTATTAAAATTGCATAAGCATTCTTTAATAAAATTATCAGAAGATTATTTTAAACATATTCATGATGAAATTGTGAAAATTTATGAATTAATTAAGGACAAATTAAAAAAATTAAGAAGAAATCGTAACCGGTTGTACACGTGAGGGGTACGTTAATGGTGCCGATTTTACATTATACTCAGTTTAAGGTATGTTTAGAGGATTCTATGTGATAAATGAAGTGATTTCGCAGTAATCGTGTCAACTTAAAGCTGCGATCGGCAATTTGCATAAATTTCCCATATGTTGTTGTTAATGTTGTTAAATTCTCTTCAATGTGTGTGCACATGTACGTAAAAAAGAGTATAAAAGAGAAAACGCGATGCTCAGATTTTGCCGATCGCAGATAGTATTAGTGTTAACTTATTAATTAAAATAAATGAGAGAATTTTTTAATATCCAATCAATTGGTTTTATTTACTACATAATCGTATGGCAATAATGTTTAACCCTACTGTAAGGTTAAGAAAAACGGACGAATCTTAGGTATAGGACTATTTTGGTCCATATTGGTTTTTTTAAAAAGTGCACGATTTTTTTTTACTTTTTTTATTAGTTTGCAAACAAATATAGTAAATTTGTATTATATTCAGTGTTTGACTGATTTCTTTGCTGATATAATGAAAAATCGACGATTAAACTGCAAAGATATTGTTTAAATTCTAAACAAAAGCTTCTCTGATATTTCAACTTGTAATAGCGTGGACGAGGATATTGAATATGAAATAACCGGAAGAAATGCCGGTGATGTAGAAGAATTGAATCGTTAAATTGTCGTAAAATTGGAATGCTATGAAATTCGTCTCCATTGCACAGTGGTATAAGAACTTCAGCTGAAAATATCATATCAACACAAACGGGGCTAACATGATTTGCCGTTTCCGTTTCCAGATGCCGTGATAAATTGCATTCGTTTTTATTATTTTTTCCTCCAACACCAGAAAAAATCTTAACTGAAAATACAAACAAGTATGGCAAGGTAAAATTCGACAAGAAATAGAGAGAACTAGAAACTTCTAGCATACATTTCTGTACTAATTCTTGCAGATGTTTACCGCGAAAAAAAATTAAGATCTGCATGATTTGTTATTATATAGAAAAAAATGTATAGTCAAGTTGCAAAGGAAGATAACTTGCTAATCATTTAATGAGAAAATTTGATTTTTTTCTTATCAATAAATCTATAAACAAGAACGGACCAAAATGGTCCTTAACCTCAGATTCGTAATTTTTCACTTTTCTAATTTCCTTTTCATCATTCATAATTGAAATTTTTGCAGAAGTAATAAAATATAAAAACACCATATTAGCTAACGTTTAGGTTGACATGTTTATCCGTTCCGTAGATAAAGCGAGAAGAAAACAAAAAATGACCAAAATGGTCCAAACCTAACAGCAGGGTTGAATATGATTTAGGGCTTAAAGATATCTGGTTTATCTTTATAGACCTGGTAGCATATATAGTGATTGCAAACAGGTTTTAATATTAATAAAGGTGGTCTTACCATAATGCGCGATGTTGATTGTAAATAAAACAAAAAGTTTTTTTAATATTTTTAATTAGGCTTAAGTTCATAAAATTTAATTTTCATTAAATTATTTTTATGAAGAAAAGAATTTTACAACATGAAAATTAATTAAAATTGTTATTGATAATCTTTCATTCTTTGATAATCTTTCATTCTTCATAAAAATAATTTAATGAAAATTAAATTTAATGAACTTAAGCCTAATTAAAAATATTAAAAAATTTGGATTAAAAACCATAAATAGTTCAACAAACTAACCACAATACTAATTATTGTTACAGCTAAGGCACGAGCTCTATGTGTTCATTTGTCCTTCAAGTTGTGCTGAAAAAAAGTCAACAAGAAAAAGAAAGACAAAAAATGAAAAAACAAAAAATGTACTTTGGACTTCAAGAAAAATTCTTGACAAAAGTACGAAAAAACCGAAGTAAGGAAGAACATGTAAAATCAATTAAAATGGATAATTATTCAAAAAAGCAAACTTCGATCTACCAAAGGTTAAAATACAATTTGGTTTAAGGATTGATGTTTGACTATTGACGTCAGCAGTCGTCGATGGCTGCGAGTGTAAAACGGCAAATCCGTCTGAGGAGATCGATTGGTTGCGATCGAAACATGTCATGGTAACCTGCCGGCCGCGGTTCGAACCCCGGCCACGGTCAAGAATGAAAGATTATCAATAACAATTTTAATTAATTTTCATGTTGTAAAATTCCTTTCTTCATTAAAATAATTTAATGAAAATTAAATTTAATGAACTTAAGCCTAATTATAAATATTAAAAAATTTGGATTAAAAACCATAAATAGTTCAACAAAATAACCGCAATACTAATTATTAACACAAAAAGTTTTTAGAGAATTATCTCAATATTTTTTTGATTATAGAAGGTTATATGAGAATTATATGTGAAGTTAAATATCGGCCAAATTCTTGCCACGGTGACATTCCTCTATATTATGGTCCATTTTTCAATGAGTCTAAGACATAATTGATGCTCAATGTCGTTAATTTGCTTAATCTTATCCTTTAACTTTTAAGCCGACCTAATTTTTGAAGCACGACCTGACGATTCCGGCAACCCATTAACCGCATTTAACGAACTGGACGAGCATGAACAAGTGTTTTCACATTTCCTACTGCTTAAATCTGCCCAAAAAAACTTGCTTAAATCTGTCCATAATTCTCCCGTTTGAGGACTAATTTAGTCGGTTATGCTGACCAAAAAAATCGCGAAGTGCACGAAATGCATTTTGATTTGAACGGCCGTTTTTGTAAAATCCTTAAAAAAAAATTCACGTTAAGGCGTGACTCACAATTAATATCGTCATTAGAGTTGGACTACCCTTTACATAAAAATATATAATGACATACATTTACAGCCAGGCCCACGATGTCACAAGTTAAAGTTCGCATAGAAAATTACATTTAAAACAAAAACAATTTTCTATTTTTTTTTTTTTTTTTGTTTTAAATGTAATTTTCTATGCGAACGTTAACGTTTGACATCGTGGGCCTGGCTGTAAATAGATGTACATCTATATTTCTTTGTATCTTAAAGGTCCTCAATATCTCGCTTAAAATTAACATTGTGCATTAAAGCAAGCTTGCGAGTAATATAATGGTATAAACAAAAATAATTAAGATGATAAATTAAACACCAAAGCTAAAAATTTGTTATTTCAAATGATTAAAGAAAGCCAAAAGACCAAATTGCACATATTATTCCAAGAAGTAGTGGTTTTCTGATATTTAAGAACTTTAACTTTTAGAAAAATCGTCGGTGAACATAAAACTATATGTTTTGTAAAAGCCACATTTTAATATACTCTTTTTCAGGGGTGTTCTGGAAATCGAAAACGAAAACCGCAAGAATTTGGAAATTGTTTTTAATACACTTTTTATCTAGTTTTAAAAATTGTTGTTATAAAATCCAGTTTAATAGAAAACTATTTGCATAATATTCGTCATAAAATTTTTTTATTACAGGAATCTTATTAAAAATTGACGGTTAAAATTCTTGCGTTTTGCGTTTTCGATTTCTAGAGCACCCCTTTTTATCAAAAAAAAAAAAATACTTTTACACAAAAACTCACTTTTCACAAAAATAAGCTGTTTCGCAAAATCTTAACTCGACTTAAATTTATTAGTTTATTTAAAGTTTATTATTTAAATTATAACAGGAATTGTATTGCATTTGTTCGCTGTTGCTTTATTTAATTAAAGTTGCTTTCATCCTCCTAGTTATGAAATAACAAGGAGTTACAACAATAATTTGAAATTTATTAAAATGATTGTACAATATTTTTTGTTCGGATTGGTCTTTGTTGGTTTTTTTTTTTTTTTTAATATCTGTGTAAATTTCTGCGAAGTTATATATGAGAGGACAAGTGAAAGTCTGTTAGTAACAGAGTGTTTGCAACAACTCTACCTAATTGCATTTTATTTCTTTAATTAAAAGTTTTTGTTTGCTGTCCAATATTTTATGAAATATTTTGGTTCAACATTATGGAATAAGGTTTTTTTTTTGAGATTTTAAAAGATTAAACATCAAGTTTAATACAGTGCACAAAAATTATGCAAAATTCTTAAGGCCCTTAACAAACACACGCTGCGTCTTTCATTTAACGAATGCATAATTTTGCATTTTTTATTTTTAGGAAGTTAGAAAATGAAAATTATACACTAAGTTTATCTATATAAGCGTGTTTATTTAGTACGAACGCAAATGTGCTTGTGCTATATTTTTCTACAAGTGTTCCGACATTGCACAAAAGTGTTCTCTTGTTTCTTTGCGTCATTTTTTCGCATATTGATTTCCATTTATTTTTCACGTGCTTTTCTGCATCAGTACTTTTTTAGCAGATGTAGTTTATACGGCTGCTATTCTTTCATAAGCCACAAGTACATTTTGCTATGTTATAAAAATGCTGCAAACATGTACAGGATGGCCCAGTTAAGACCCATTAATGTTAAACACGTATAACTTTTTTATTTTGTAATGTCATTATTTTTTTTTTTTTTGCAGGTTTTAACTGAATCCTTGGAAATTAATAACGGATGCATACAGTTCACCACAGTGCGTTAAAATTATCTAATATTTCTATTCTTGTCAGTGAGAATTAGTAATGACGCAGTGAAAATATCGTCAATATTTTAATTCAAGCTCAGCTATTTTTTAACAAGCACTTGTATTTCTGTTTCCCAATTCTTTCTTTCTTTTAATCCTATAAATACTCAGTAGTGGCTATTTTTGTCCAAATGGCTACGAAATTTTATGTCGTTCTACATAGTTTTAAGTTGAAATATTCTCGACATTTTATTGGAAAATGTGATTTTAATATAAAAATCAAAGGCCGGGAATTACGAACAGAAAACACAAAATTAAATTTAATTTTTTAAATAAAAAATTTTTGTGTGTGAAAAAAGGAACGAACAAACAAAAAAAAAAAAAATTTTTTTTTTAAAAACAAAGGCCCATAATCATAGTCAAAAATAAAGTATACTTTAAGAAAACTAAAGTCGACTTTACTTAAAAGCCGTCTTTAGGTCTTTCATAAACAAGTTAAAGTATACTTTTGACGTTAAAGTTGACTTTATATATAAAACCAGCTGAAGTTGTTTTTAACTCATTTAACAACAGCATCAGCTGTTTTTCGCCAAACAAAAAAGTACTTGCAAAAAGTTAAAAATGATTATGTTACAAGATATTGGCCGATATTTTGCAATTATTAATGATTTGGAGGAAAACTTTAATGGAAAGAAACACAAAATACAAATGTATAGGCCCCAACTGTATAAAATGCAACGCCAAAAATTACATCAAAAGCAAAAACGAAGCCAAAATATTTTGTAATTTTGTTGTTGCTTTTTACATAAATTCATATTGCGTCTTAAAAATTTTTCAACTCCGCAAGATATGCAGTGTTTTTTTTATATATTAATTTTCAATGTCAGCCGCTTAGAGTTGCCCCTTGCTTATATTTTGTTGTAAGTTGTATGAAACAATTTTAAACATTTGAGGTGGCACCCAGTTAAAGTCGGTTCAATATAAAACCTACTTTAATTTCGACTATAGTAGCAAAATAATTAAAAGAATGTTTTTATTTTAAAGTTGTTTTTAAAAAGAACCGACTTTAGCGTTTGACTATGATTATGGGCCAAAATTTTTAGTTTTAAAAATTAACAAAAACTTTTTTGTAAAAAAAAAGCAAAAACTTTTTTTGTTTTTTTTTTTTTTTTGTTGAAAAATATTTCTTAAAACGTTTTTTTTTTAGAAAATTTTATTCTAAGTATGTATGTTTGTATGTATGTATGTAAAATCAGAAACCTCCCTGTAGGAAGTCAAACACATTTTTAAGTAACTTCAAACTGGTTTTTTTTATAACCACATCTAGTTGATAAAGTGACTTTTTCCTTGTCGACGACTCATTATTTTAACATAGGCATGTCATAGGCTGTAGTCAATTGGTTATCTCTGCATGACTTTTAAATTGACTACCAATTACTTTTGTTTCAACCAATTTGTAGTTATTTAATTTATTTATTTATTTAAGAGTTAATTTTGTAAAAAGTATAGTCGGTTTATAATAAATTATTTAAATTTTAAAGAATTTTTGTCAAAAAAAATATACATATGTATGTACATAATACATACATATATGTATATATTTTTATATAAAAATAATTATTTAAGATTATTTTGCATCAAATTGCTTTAAATGATTATGTATGTATAATAGTGCTGAAACAAATACGCTACATAATTTCTTGAACGTAAACAGATTTGTATTGATTTAATTTTTAATTATTTTAAATTATTATTATTTTAAAATGTTTGTAAAAATTTTTTTCATTTGACTTCATGGCATGCTTGTTTTACTTATTTTGCTTTTATTTGTGCTTTATGTGTGCCTCTATGCAATATGTTTGGTTGATATCTGCATGAGATTTAAACCAATTTGTAGTCATTTAAAAAATAGTTTATTTAAAGTTAGTGTTTTTTGCAACTGACTATTTTATTTACTACAGGGCTCTTCATAAATTTTATTTGAATTTGTTTTGAAGAATGACATTTTTATGACAATGCTTAAATTTATTTATTTTGTTTTCAGAAATTTTTTAATTTGAAACAAATTGAATTTTTTTTTTATACAAAAGTTTTTTAGAAGCTTTTTTATTTGAAAAACTTTATTTTAATTTTTTTTCCGACAGCTTTTTTTCAATACTATTTTAGAAGTTTTATATTTTGTGTAAAATGTAGCATTTTTTAAACTTGAACAATAAATTTTTTTTTGAGAAACAAAATAAAAAATCATTTTCCGGTCCTTGATAAAAATGTTACTCACAATATTCCCTTGAGATAAAGAGGTGGAATAAAACTTACTATCTTAACCGCAATTTGATCTTACCGCGCTTCTAGTTTGCTTATTTTCTAATAAGGAACAATGTTCACAAACTGTTTACTTAAAACTCCCAAGTTGCCAATTATAGTTAAACTGAACTAACTGCAGTTCATGTTATTATGTGTCGTTTTAGCTTTAAAAGTTTTGTTGAAAACAGAACTGTGAATTTAACGCTCTTGGGACAATCGTCTGATGGCGTACTGTGCAATTTAAATACTTAAGGTAATGTGAAACTAATTGTGCACTTTACTTTACACTTTATTGCAACCAAACTGAAAAAAAATCAATAGTGCGGTAGGTATGGATTTACTTGAATCAATTACAGAAAGATTGAGTCAAGTCCGAAATACTTAACTTGTCCATATTTAATCCCGATGTCGTACTTGAAATAATCCAAAAATAAGATTGATTTAAGTAAAACTTAGATTAAATCATTCTCAAAATGCGCTTCATTTAGGTAGTATAAAATTGATTTATTCCGAAAGTTAAATATCATAGATTCTAACCAAACACACTTATCTCAGAGAACTAGAGACAGAAGGACAATATTATTATGATTGATTTACTTACCCGTTTTACACCTTACAGAATTTTAAATTATGAAACACCAGCATCATGATTCGTGATTTCTACTTTAAAACTTTAATGTACATATTAAGGTAAATACAAATTGATTGGGAACTTTTGCTGTTCATTTTACCTTTTTAACATGAAAATAATGCATGTTTTTCTTGTTGTTTACCTACTTGTGTGGTGTTGTTGTAGTGTCTACAACAAACTTAGTTTGACGCTTGCGTAAGCACGCATAAAGAAAGAAATGCTGAGACATTACACCAATAAGTTATATGAGATTTAAACGCACACTTTGTAATTTGACTCTCAAAGTGGCACTACCAACTAAAAGTTCAGTCTTTTTTTTACTTGATTTAAGAATTTTATAGTTATTTTAAGACATTCCGAGATTGATTTTGTAAAGTAATCCCATTTAGGATTGTTTTAACCCATTTTGTACCAGAGGTCGAGATGTCGACCACAAACTTTTGCCACTTTTCATTAAATAATTTAAAATATTAGGAAGTTTGGCTTGTTCGCTTTCTGATCAGGACTTTTTTTACCAAACCCCTCCTCCTTTTAAGAACCCCTCTGGGGAGAACAAAAAAAGACTAAAAATAAGCCATTGTTAAACCGATTGTAACGACTTATATAAAATAGAAAAAAAATATTGCTTTAAATAGCCAACAATTCAAATGAATTTTAATGTACAAATTCAAATCGACTTTCTACTTCTGCTGGCCACCAGACAGCCTTGAACATAGCTGGTCGAGATGTCGACGACTGGGATAATTAGTGCACTAATTTTTTTTATTCTTATCTATTATTTTTTTGATTACTTGTTGAAAAAAATGTGCTTATATCAACTTTAGTATTTTTTTTTAATTCGAATATGAAACATTAACACTGTTCACATTAAGGTTGGGTCGAACAAGTCTATGCAAAAGCTGATGTTCGATCTTTTGAATACTCGGGTTATGAAGTTTGGTGTTCTTGGACCAAATCTGTCTATTGATGTGCAAATGGTATCATATTTTGGTTGTCATAGCTGTAAGATGTTTATCAGGTGGACACCAATTCGCTTCGGATACAAATATTGGTGTTAGTGTTCTCCAAAGAATATCTTTTCCGATATCAACCATATGCTGGAGCATCAGATACCTATGATAAACAACTGGGCCTTTTACTTATCGTCTACTTTTCACTTTTGTTTTCATTTATTGCGAAGATGTTCATTTTATATGAACCAAAAATATATAGGAAAAAATTAAAGCTTTTTTTGTCACTCACATGAAATGTTTTTTAATTTTATGAAAACCTAAATCTGATTTCGTTCGTTTTTTTTACGAACGAACAAATATTTTCATTTTCTAAAAACAGGCTGTAAGAATACAAAAAAAGGGAAAATAAAACAGGAAAGCCAGAAAGTTTGTTGAACGATCGCGGTGATACAATCCGCAATATAAAAGGGAGCCAAATACGTCTTTGCAAGAATTAGAGGACGGAAAGGTCATTATTTCATCTTTTAGCTATGTTGCCGAATGTTTATCTCACAGTTTATTTAACCAAATAATGAATTTTAATTAAAAAATATGTACAATATTTTTATTTATGTCCCACATTGTATTATAATCCACATTTGAAAAACAATTGAGAATTACGTTTGAAAGCAAGTTGAAAATAAAGGAATTTTTCAATTTGATAATAATTTCCCCTTTTTGTTGAGAATGCTATGATTTTCAAATAATTTGCAAATAATTATCAAACGGTTGTCCTTTGACAAAACGTTTGATTTCAAATCATTTTCAATTTCAAATCAAAGCTCCTTGTTTGTTGGGAAGCCGTTCAAATGTCAATATTGAAGCAGGGTTTGTTATACCATTGAGGAGTAAACACTTGCGCCCACCCAAAGGCCGGCTTTGCGAGATGCTTAAGTAAGCGAAGCCGGTATGTATTATACCATAGAGTAGAAACACCTTGCGTCCGACCGAAGTCCGGCTATGCAGGGAAGCCTTAGCTTGCGAAGCTGGGGTTTTATATACCATAGAGGAGAAATTCTATGTATAACAAATACGGGCCTCGCTAACTAAAGCAGACAGATGATATTTAAGAAAGCTATTTAAACTTAAGGCAGACTGCAGATGCCCCAATATGCCTTGTGGAATAATGAAATGTATTACTGATGCCATGTAAACATTTAAAAATTTGGTCAACCAGTTTAAAAAATTTTAATATGAAATCAGAAAGAAAAGAATGTATTTCAAAATATATCGTCATTTTTTTTTAAGTGGATATTGCGATATATTAGAAAGAAAAGTTACACAAAAAAGTGTCAAGATGTCCGCGGACACTTTCAAAAGTGTTCATAAACATTTTGACAACTTTTAGTGTATCATGCCGCCATATATATAACCTGTATTACTTTTTTATATCATTGCACTTCCCAAAGGATTGCTTTTAAACGGCTATGGACTCTAACATAAATAACAAAGGAAACTTTAATAGACAATTTACTTCTACCTAAATAACAAAAGGAAAATTAAGCGACAGTTGATACACTATTGCGTGTAGTTTCTGACCAGTTGAACTAGAGGGGAAGAAGTATGCAAAGGATTTTGGGGAGAAAGGTTTTTATAGTCATAACAACGAATACACAGTCTCAAACTTATAATTGCAGTTGAGTGCTTGTTCTAGTAAAAAGATTTGACTGAAAAACAAAAGGATATTTTTGCTGCATTTGGAGAAGTTACTTAAAAGTTTTCGTTTAAAATATTTTGTGCTAAGAGTACAAATGGTGTGCAAGTGGAAAACTCATGCTTTTGTGCATATCATTGAAGGCTTTTAGACTTTAGAGAAGAATATTGTTAAAGAATTTTTTGTTGGCACATTATGGGCTTAATTAGAAGAATATATACTAACATGCATCATATGACTTCAAACCGTATAGAAAATTAATACAACACTGAGCTTATAGAGATTTTATAGAGTTTAAAAGAGTATAAGTCCAAGAAAATGCATCCTTTTTAATTAGCAAATTGTAAAAAATAGTTTTTGCTAACCTTGAAAGTCCTAAGAAAAAAATATAAAATAACATGAAGTAACTGTTTATTAATTACAAAGAAGCAATTCAACTAACAAAGTTTGTAAGTATGAAAAATAAATAAAAATCTAATATATTTTTTCAAAGAGTTCGCAAAAATCAAACCCTTTACAAAAAAAGGACTACTAAACTAGAATGTGCTTTCGATTTTTATTGCACTAATTAAAAATTATTCAGTTTAATTAAAAATCACTTGAAATTAATTAAAAATCATTTAACATTTTTTTTCCTGCTTAAGAATCCTTGAAATATTTCCATTCATTTTTCCCATTTAATCTGGCCACAACTTTTTATTTATTCTACATAATTTTTTCGGTTCATTTTCCAATTAACACATTTCTCCTTACTTTTGTTTTTAAGTGCAATTTTGCAAAATTGATTTATTGCTCTTATTCGCGAATTTATGAAATGCAAGAACTCTACTTTACAATTAATTAGAGTTCATTATGTTGGAAGTTGAGTATTTAAAAGGGATGTATAAAAATTTAAATTTGGTATAGAGTATGCATGCTTGAGATTTTTGTACTAGAAATCACAGACACTAATAACAGCAAAGTTTGGAAAGCAAAAAGTAAGGAAAGCTCTATTAACAAATTTTTAAATTTGAATATACATATACAAAGTTTATGAGCTAATTAAGGTAATTAAGTGAGACTGAAGCCTTTAAAAGGCGAATGTCCTTCAATTTAAATGGCTATTTTAAACAAACTATATGTAATAGAGATTTTTGAAGGTGTTATTTGTTTGCGATATATTTTGTTATTCAGATATGAGAACTTTCACAATAAAAATTAATGCCTTTTTCAAAAAAAGTCCTTCCGCTTATGCCATTTTTTCTAGTTTGTTTTTGGTGTCTAAAAAAATTGGTTGTTACGTTTTTTTTTTTGAGAATTTTTTGTAATTTGTTAGCATTTAATATAAATTAAATATTCTTTTAAGATTTTAGGTTTATTTTTTTTTTGTTTTTATTTTATTTATTGTATTATCTTTAAACCACACAAAAAAAAATAAAAATAGATTTCCATTAAAAACTTTGTGATATTAATTAAAAAATTAATTAAATTTTCACCAGTAAACAAATTAATAGTATCAATTAAACGTTTAATTTACTTGATGAAACGTTTAGTTCACTTGATTAAACATTTAATTCACTCGATTAAATTTTTAATCAAAACTGATTTTATTTTTGATTAAAGCTTTAATTAGTGAAAAATTTTGAAAATTTTTTTCTGTGATTATTTGACCTTAAGCCTACTTAACAACTTGTTAATTACTTAAGATCCTTAAGACAAGTTATATAAAATAAGAAAAAAGTACTTAACATAGAAAAATCAATTACTCAGAAAAAATTCATTATCAAAAATAAAATCAGTTTTAATCAAAAATTTAATCAAATGAATAAAGCGTTCAATTAGTCGAATTAAACGTTTCATCTAGTGAATTAAAAGTTAAATTGATACCATTAATTTGTTCATTGGTGCAAATTTAATAAATTTGTTAATTAATATCACAAATTTTTTAGTGGAAATAAATTTTTATTTTTTCTGTTTTTTTTGAACAGGTATAAATATTTCGGGGTATGTCGGATTCTAATTGACTAAATCCACCTCCCGCGTCTTCCAATAACACACCTTTGGAGTGATGTCCTCATTTTCCCTTCCGCTCTCAGATTTTTATGAACTCTTTTTATCATTCAGCATATCATCTTTTTGTTTTCATCCCACTTAGTACAGCATAGACAATTTTCTGTACTTAATATTTGTTAAAGCTGTTAGCGTTACAGAGCAAACCGTAGGCAATAAAATACCACGTGCCGAGCGTCTTCATCTTGATTTAGGTTATGTGGGCCTCTGGGATCGTTCAACCGAAATCTATATAAGTAGTTTCTGTATCTTTCTAATCCAGATTAAAACTGCTTCAGATGATTTATTTAAAATGTTGTTTCTTTGTCATTTAATTAACAATTGTTGTCATGTTTTTCCAAAAACATTAAAATAAATTAATGTATGTCTCCGACAACTCAAGTTCAGCAACAAGACCAAGAACTATAAAATTATGAAATTCATCATAAGGATAATAACTGTTCCATCCACTATTGCTACGGTCAGACAGACAGACAGACAATGGTGACAAACTGTATGTGTATGTGAATGCTTGAACAAGACATTTAAATGATATTTGAATTTATATGAAAGAAGGATGCAAAAATATATGCTCTAAATTATAAAATAACTTTTACTTGTCGTCGTGTTTTGTGTGCATCTGAGAAGACGAAATATTTTCAAAAGTTAAGCTGTAAAGTTTTTTTCGCCTTCTAAGTTATGTGCAGCACAATGAGCGATGTATTATAATGAATAAGCTCAGTTAATTTATATATACAGGGTATCCCTAATAAGAAATACAAATGTCGTTGTTAGTGGTCTTGCGGTGGCAGTGCTTGCTCAATTTAAATTTTTTTTGAATGAATCTTATAAAACAACTTCAAAATTCTCTGCAATTTTGTTCTGGAAATGCCCAATTTGACGCAACGACGACCAGTTGATGCCACATTTTTGATGTTGGTATAAGTGTAAATGTCAATCTACCTTTAGGGAAGATTTCGTTGCCGGATTAGCAAAGTCTTCTTTTCAAATCAGTAGCTGTACGTGGTCGCCCCATTGCCGAAATATTTTTGTTAACGAGTTAAAAACTAAGAAAAAATAAAGTTATACAATCTAAGAAGTGCATTCTTGTAAAACTGCTGTGAATTTTTACGGCGAGGTCTTTAAACATTTTCCTTCTAGGATGTAAGTTATTCAATAGAATATTGGAAAAGTGTAAATAATGCTTCTATTTATCTTTAAATATCATCTATAAATAATTTTTAGCCGAAAACACTACATAAACAAAAATACTCGGAACTAATGAAAGCTTTGCTTTACTTTGCTTGTAGGACATTTTCTCGTATAAAACACATTCCGGTCATGTTGCTGCAAAAAATGCCAAAAAAAAAAAAATAGTAAGCAACAGTTAAAGGGTTTTTTTAAGCCCGCCAAAAAATTTCTTTAATTAAAATTTAATTGATTTTTTGTGTGTTTTTTTAAACTATTTCAAGTTCTAAAAATATGTTAAAGTGGATCACATATTTTATGTCATAAATTTTTTAGTTTTTAAGATCAAATGATCATAGGATTTATCACTTAAAAAATTAAAAACACTATTGATGATTTAGCGTATACCTAATAATAAAATACCATATCACTCATACGCAAATAATGTTTAACGGAGCCCCGTAAAGTATGCTATTAAATTGCTATATATTATTTGATTGATATGAGAGCGTATACGTAATTATTTATTTTGAATACAATTACACTTAACAACACAAGAAACAAATTTTTATTTCTTTAGAGTATTAAAATTGCATAAGAATTCTTTAATAAAATTATCAGAAGATTATTTTAAACAAATAAATGATGAAATTGTGAAAATTTATGAATTAATAAAGGACAAATTAAAAATATTAAGAAGAAATCGTAACCGGTTGTACACGTGAGGGGTACGTTAATAGTGCCGATTTTACATTATACTCAGTTTAAGGTATGTTTAGAGGATTCTATGTGATAAATGAAGTGATTTAGCAGTAATCGTGTCAATTTAAAGCTGCGATCGGCAATCTATAATATTACATTTTGTGATTGTATGTGTTGCATAAATTTCATATATGTTGTTGTTAATGTTGTTAAATTCTCTTCAATGTGTGTGCACATGTACGTAAAAAAGAGTATAAAGAGAAAACACAATGCTCATATTTTGCCGATCGCGGATAGTATTAGTGTTAACTTATTAATTAAAATAAAAAAGAGAACAATTTTTTAATATCCAATCAATTGGTTTTATTTGCTACATAATCGTATGGCAATAATGTTTAACCCTACTGTAAGGTTAAGAAAAACTTACGAATCTTAGGTATAGGACTATTTTGGTCCATATTGGTTTTTTTAACAAGTGCACGATTTTTTTACTTTTTTTTATTAGTTTGCAAACAAATATAGTTAATTTGTATTATATTCAGTGTTTGACTGATTTCTTTGCTGAAATAATGAAAAATCGACGATTAAACTGCAAAGATATTGTTTACATTCTAAACAAAAGCTTCTCTGATATTTCAACTTGTAATAGCGTGGACGAGGATATTGAATATGATATAACCGGAAGAAATGCCGGTGATGTAGAAGAATTGAATGTCGTAAAAATGGAATGCTATAAAATTCGTCTCCATTGCACAGTGGTATAAGAACTTCAGCTGAAAATATCATATCAACACAAACGGGGCTAACATGATTTGTCGTTTCCGTTTCCAGATGCCGTGATAAATTGCATTCGTTTTTATTATTTTATCCTCCAACACCAGAAAAAATCTTAACTGAAAATACAAACAAGTATGGCAAGGTAAAATTCGACAAGAAATAGAAAGATCTAGAAACTTCTAGCGTACATTTCTGTACTAATTCTTGCAGATGTTTAACGCGAAAAAAAATTAAGATCTGCATGATTTATTATTATATAGAAAAAAATGTATAGTCAAGTTGCAAAGGAATATAACTTGCTAATCATTTAATGAGAAAATTTGATTTTTTTTTCATATCAATAAATCGATAAACAAGAACGGACCAAAATTGTCCTTAACCTCAGATTCGTAATTTTTCACTTTTCTAATTTCCTTTTCATCATTCATAATTGAAATTTTTGCAGAAGTAATAAAATATAAAAACACCATATTAGCTAACGTTTAGGCTGACATATTTATCCGTTCCGTAGATAAAGCGAGAAGAAAACAAAAAATGACCAAAATGGTCCAAACCTAACAGCAGGGTTGAATATGATTTAGGGCTTAAAGATATCTGGTTAATCTTTATAGACCTGGTAGCATATATAGTGATTGCAAAAAGGTTTTAATATTAATAAAGGTGGTCCAACCATAATGCGCGATGTTGATTGTAAATAAAACAAAAAGTTTTTTTTAATATTTTTAATTAGGCTTAAGTTCATTAAATTTAATTTTCATTAAATTATTTTTATGAAGAAAAGAATTTTACAACATGAAAATTAATTAAAATTGTTATTGATAATCTTTCATTCTTTGATAATCTTTCATTCTTCATAAAAATAATTTAATGAAAATTAAATTTAATGAACTTAAGCCTAATTAAAAATATTAAAAAATTTGGATTAAAAACCATAAATAGTTCAACAAACTAACCACAATACTAATTATTGTTACAGCTAAGGCACGAGCTCTATGTGTTCATTTGTCCTTCAAGTTGTGCTGAAAAAAAGTCAACAAGAAAAAGAAAGACAAAAAATGAAAAAACAAAAAATGTACTTTGGACTTCAAGAAAAATTCTTGACAAAAGTACGAAAAAACCGAAGTAAGGAAGAACATGTAAAATCAATTAAAATGGATAATTATTCAAAAAAGCAAACTTCGATCTACCAAAGGTTAAAATACAATTTGGTTTAAGGATTGATGTTTGACTATTGACGTCAGCAGTCGTCGATGGCTGCGAGTGTAAAACGGCAAATCCGTCTGAGGAGATCGATTGGTTGCGATCGAAACATGTCATGGTAACCTGCCGGCCGCGGTTCGAACCCCGGCCACGGTCAAGAATGAAAGATTATCAATAACAATTTTAATTAATTTTCATGTTGTAAAATTCCTTTCTTCATTAAAATAATTTAATGAAAATTAAATTTAATGAACTTAAGCCTAATTATAAATATTAAAAAATTTGGATTAAAAACCATAAATAGTTCAACAAAATAACCGCAATACTAATTATTAACACAAAAAGTTTTTAGAGAATTATCTCAATATTTTTTTGATTATAGAAGGTTATATGAGAATTATATGTGAAGTTAAATATCGGCCAAATTCTTGCCACGGTGACATTCCTCTATATTATGGTCCATTTTTCAATGAGTCTAAGACATAATTGATGCTCAATGTCGTTAATTTGCTTAATCTTATCCTTTAACTTTTAAGCCGACCTAATTTTTGAAGCACGACCTGACGATTCCGGCAACCCATTAACCGCATTTAACGAACTGGACGAGCATGAACAAGTGTTTTCACATTTCCTACTGCTTAAATCTGCCCAAAAAAACTTGCTTAAATCTGTCCATAATTCTCCCGTTTGAGGACTAATTTAGTCGGTTATGCTGACCAAAAAAATCGCGAAGTGCACGAAATGCATTTTGATTTGAACGGCCGTTTTTGTAAAATCCTTAAAAAAAAATTCACGTTAAGGCGTGACTCACAATTAATATCGTCATTAGAGTTGGACTACCCTTTACATAAAAATATATAATGACATACATTTACAGCCAGGCCCACGATGTCACAAGTTAAAGTTCGCATAGAAAATTACATTTAAAACAAAAACAATTTTCTATTTTTTTTTTTTTTTTTGTTTTAAATGTAATTTTCTATGCGAACGTTAACGTTTGACATCGTGGGCCTGGCTGTAAATAGATGTACATCTATATTTCTTTGTATCTTAAAGGTCCTCAATATCTCGCTTAAAATTAACATTGTGCATTAAAGCAAGCTTGCGAGTAATATAATGGTATAAACAAAAATAATTAAGATGATAAATTAAACACCAAAGCTAAAAATTTGTTATTTCAAATGATTAAAGAAAGCCAAAAGACCAAATTGCACATATTATTCCAAGAAGTAGTGGTTTTCTGATATTTAAGAACTTTAACTTTTAGAAAAATCGTCGGTGAACATAAAACTATATGTTTTGTAAAAGCCACATTTTAATATACTCTTTTTCAGGGGTGTTCTGGAAATCGAAAACGAAAACCGCAAGAATTTGGAAATTGTTTTTAATACACTTTTTATCTAGTTTTAAAAATTGTTGTTATAAAATCCAGTTTAATAGAAAACTATTTGCATAATATTCGTCATAAAATTTTTTTATTACAGGAATCTTATTAAAAATTGACGGTTAAAATTCTTGCGTTTTGCGTTTTCGATTTCTAGAGCACCCCTTTTTATCAAAAAAAAAAAAATACTTTTACACAAAAACTCACTTTTCACAAAAATAAGCTGTTTCACAAAATCTTAACTCGACTTAAATTTATTAGTTTATTTAAAGTTTATTATTTAAATTATAACAGGAATTGTATTGCATTTGTTCGCTGTTGCTTTATTTAATTAAAGTTGCTTTCATCCTCCTAGTTATGAAATAACAAGGAGTTACAACAATAATTTGAAATTTATTAAAATGATTGTACAATATTTTTTGTTCGGATTGGTCTTTGTTGGTTTTTTTTTTTTTTTTAATATCTGTGTAAATTTCTGCGAAGTTATATATGAGAGGACAAGTGAAAGTCTGTTAGTAACAGAGTGTTTGCAACAACTCTACCTAATTGCATTTTATTTCTTTAATTAAAAGTTTTTGTTTGCTGACCAATATTTTATGAAATATTTTGGTTCAACATTATGGAATAAGGTTTTTTTTTTGAGATTTTAAAAGATTAAACATCAAGTTTAATACAGTGCACAAAAATTATGCAAAATTCTTAAGGCCCTTAACAAACACACGCTGCGTCTTTCATTTAACGAATGCATAATTTTGCATTTTTTATTTTTAGGAAGTTAGAAAATGAAAATTATACACTAAGTTTATCTATAAAAGCGTGTTTATTTAGTACGAACGCAAATGTGCTTGTGCTATATTTTTCTACAAGTGTTCCGACATTGCACAAAAGTGTTCTCTTGTTTCTTTGCGTCATTTTTTCGCATATTGATTTCCATTTATTTTTCACGTGCTTTTCTGCATCAGTACTTTTTTAGCAGATGTAGTTTATACGGCTGCTATTCTTTCATAAGCCACAAGTACATTTTGCTATGTTATAAAAATGCTGCAAACATGTACAGGATGGCCCAGTTAAGACCCATTAATGTTAAACACGTATAACTTTTTTATTTTGTAATGTCATTATTTTTTTTTTTTTTGCAGGTTTTAACTGAATCCTTGGAAATTAATAACGGATGCATACAGTTCACCACAGTGCGTTAAAATTATCTAATATTTCTATTCTTGTCAGTGAGAATTAGTAATGACGCAGTGAAAATATCGTCAATATTTTAATTCAAGCTCAGCTATTTTTTAACAAGCACTTGTATTTCTGTTTCCCAATTCTTTCTTTCTTTTAATCCTATAAATACTCAGTAGTGGCTATTTTTGTCCAAATGGCTACGAAATTTTATGTCGTTCTACATAGTTTTAAGTTGAAATATTCTCGACATTTTATTGGAAAATGTGATTTTAATATAAAAATCAAAGGCCGGGAATTACGAACAGAAAACACAAAATTAAATTTAATTTTTTAAATAAAAAATTTTTGTGTGTGAAAAAAGGAACGAACAAACAAAAAAAAAAAAAATTTTTTTTTTAAAAACAAAGGCCCATAATCATAGTCAAAAATAAAGTATACTTTAAGAAAACTAAAGTCGACTTTACTTAAAAGCCGTCTTTAGGTCTTTCATAAACAAGTTAAAGTATACTTTTGACGTTAAAGTTGACTTTATATATAAAACCAGCTGAAGTTGTTTTTAACTCATTTAACAACAGCATCAGCTGTTTTTCGCCAAACAAAAAAGTACTTGCAAAAAGTTAAAAATGATTATGTTACAAGATATTGGCCGATATTTTGCAATTATTAATGATTTGGAGGAAAACTTTAATGGAAAGAAACACAAAATACAAATGTATAGGCCCCAACTGTATAAAATGCAACGCCAAAAATTACATCAAAAGCAAAAACGAAGCCAAAATATTTTGTAATTTTGTTGTTGCTTTTTACATAAATTCATATTGCGTCTTAAAAATTTTTCAACTCCGCAAGATATGCAGTGTTTTTTTTATATATTAATTTTCAATGTCAGCCGCTTAGAGTTGCCCCTTGCTTATATTTTGTTGTAAGTTGTATGAAACAATTTTAAACATTTGAGGTGGCACCCAGTTAAAGTCGGTTCAATATAAAACCTACTTTAATTTCGACTATAGTAGCAAAATAATTAAAAGAATGTTTTTATTTTAAAGTTGTTTTTAAAAAGAACCGACTTTAGCGTTTGACTATGATTATGGGCCAAAATTTTTAGTTTTAAAAATTAACAAAAACTTTTTTGTAAAAAAAAAGCAAAAACTTTTTTTGTTTTTTTTTTTTTTTTGTTGAAAAATATTTCTTAAAACGTTTTTTTTTTAGAAAATTTTATTCTAAGTATGTATGTTTGTATGTATGTATGTAAAATCAGAAACCTCCCTGTAGGAAGTCAAACACATTTTTAAGTAACTTCAAACTGGTTTTTTTTATAACCACATCTAGTTGATAAAGTGACTTTTTCCTTGTCGACGACTCATTATTTTAACATAGGCATGTCATAGGCTGTAGTCAATTGGTTATCTCTGCATGACTTTTAAATTGACTACCAATTACTTTTGTTTCAACCAATTTGTAGTTATTTAATTTATTTATTTATTTAAGAGTTAATTTTGTAAAAAGTATAGTCGGTTTATAATAAATTATTTAAATTTTAAAGAATTTTTGTCAAAAAAAATATACATATGTATGTACATAATACATACATATATGTATATATTTTTATATAAAAATAATTATTTAAGATTATTTTGCATCAAATTGCTTTAAATGATTATGTATGTATAATAGTGCTGAAACAAATACGCTACATAATTTCTTGAACGTAAACAGATTTGTATTGATTTAATTTTTAATTATTTTCAATTATTATTATTTTAAAATGTTTGTATACATTTTTTTCATTTGACTTCATGGCATGCTTGTTTTACTTATTTTGCTTTTATTTGTGCTTTATGTGTGCCTCTATGCAATATGTTTGGTTGATATCTGCATGAGATTTAAACCAATTTGTAGTCATTTAAAAAATAGTTTATTTAAAGTTAGTGTTTTTTGCAACTGACTATTTTATTTACTACAGGGCTCTTCATAAATTTTATTTGAATTTGTTTTGAAGAATGACATTTTTATGACAATGCTTAAATTTATTTATTTTGTTTTCAGAAATTTTTTAATTTGAAACAAATTGAATTTTTTTTTTATACAAAAGTTTTTTAGAAGCTTTTTTATTTGAAAAACTTTATTTTAATTTTTTTTCCGACAGCTTTTTTTCAATACTATTTTAGAAGTTTTATATTTTGTGTAAAATGTAGCATTTTTTAAACTTGAACAATAAATTTTTTTTTGAGAAACAAAATAAAAAATCATTTTCCGGTCCTTGATAAAAATGTTACTCACAATATTCCCTTGAGATAAAGAGGTGGAATAAAACTTACTATCTTAACCGCAATTTGATCTTACCGCGCTTCTAGTTTGCTTATTTTCTAATAAGGAACAATGTTCACAAACTGTTTACTTAAAACTCCCAAGTTGCCAATTATAGTTAAACTGAACTAACTGCAGTTCATGTTATTATGTGTCGTTTTAGCTTTAAAAGTTTTGTTGAAAACAGAACTGTGAATTTAACGCTCTTGGGACAATCGTCTGATGGCGTACTGTGCAATTTAAATACTTAAGGTAATGTGAAACTAATTGTGCACTTTACTTTACACTTTATTGCAACCAAACTGAAAAAAAATCAATAGTGCGGTAGGTATGGATTTACTTGAATCAATTACAGAAAGATTGAGTCAAGTCCGAAATACTTAACTTGTCCATATTTAATCCCGATGTCGTACTTGAAATAATCCAAAAATAAGATTGATTTAAGTAAAACTTAGATTAAATCATTCTCAAAATGCGCTTCATTTAGGTAGTATAAAATTGATTTATTCCGAAAGTTAAATATCATAGATTCTAACCAAACACACTTATCTCAGAGAACTAGAGACAGAAGGACAATATTATTATGATTGATTTACTTACCCGTTTTACACCTTACAGAATTTTAAATTATGAAACACCAGCATCATGATTCGTGATTTCTACTTTAAAACTTTAATGTACATATTAAGGTAAATACAAATTGATTGGGAACTTTTGCTGTTCATTTTACCTTTTTAACATGAAAATAATGCATGTTTTTCTTGTTGTTTACCTACTTGTGTGGTGTTGTTGTAGTGTCTACAACAAACTTAGTTTGACGCTTGCGTAAGCACGCATAAAGAAAGAAATGCTGAGACATTACACCAATAAGTTATATGAGATTTAAACGCACACTTTGTAATTTGACTCTCAAAGTGGCACTACCAACTAAAAGTTCAGTCTTTTTTTTACTTGATTTAAGAATTTTATAGTTATTTTAAGACATTCCGAGATTGATTTTGTAAAGTAATCCCATTTAGGATTGTTTTAACCCATTTTGTACCAGAGGTCGAGATGTCGACCACAAACTTTTGCCACTTTTCATTAAATAATTTAAAATATTAGGAAGTTTGGCTTGTTCGCTTTCTGATCAGGACTTTTTTTACCAAACCCCTCCTCCTTTTAAGAACCCCTCTGGGGAGAACAAAAAAAGACTAAAAATAAGCCATTGTTAAACCGATTGTAACGACTTATATAAAATAGAAAAAAAATATTGCTTTAAATAGCCAACAATTCAAATGAATTTTAATGTACAAATTCAAATCGACTTTCTACTTCTGCTGGCCACCAGACAGCCTTGAACATAGCTGGTCGAGATGTCGACGACTGGGATAATTAGTGCACTAATTTTTTTTATTCTTATCTATTATTTTTTTGATTACTTGTTGAAAAAAATGTGCTTATATCAACTTTAGTATTTTTTTTTAATTCGAATATGAAACATTAACACTGTTCACATTAAGGTTGGGTCGAACAAGTCTATGCAAAAGCTGATGTTCGATCTTTTGAATACTCGGGTTATGAAGTTTGGTGTTCTTGGACCAAATCTGTCTATTGATGTGCAAATGGTATCATATTTTGGTCGTCATAGCTGCAAGATGTTTATCAGGTGGACACTTATTCGCTTCGGATACAAATATTGGTGTTAATGTTCTTCCAAAGGATATCTTTTCCGATATAAACCATACGCTGGAGCATCAGATACCTATGATAAACAACTGGGCCTTGCTGCTAGCGTAGTTATGAGTCGAATGTCGATTTGTGAGAACCCAAGGCAACATAGCGCTCATTTCGACAATTTTTTTTGAGGTTACTTTGTCTAAAAATTATGATCAGATAAAAAATTTAATGCGATACGACAGAAAACTAAAAAAACGGGTCCCTGTGCCCCAAGTCAACCTTATTGCCAACAATAAAAAGTATATGGGAGGTGTTGACTTACATGATAATATTATAATTAATTATTGGACTGCTCAAAGTAAATGGTATGCACATGTCTGTATGTGTCAAGCGCTGCTATTGCCAATGCAAAATATGCAAAAAGCGTACTGCCTACTCTTGCTTTACAAGAAATGTCAAATTACATGTGGTAAATTGCTTCGAGACTTATCACAAAAATTTAAAATAAATTGTCTATTCATTCAATTAAAATATTGAATAAATTGTTCAATCTTTTTATTTATCTTAAGGCTTACACTCATAAAAAAAAACTGACCCATTCGTATTTTAGGTAATCCCCTTTCATTACGAGATAATTTCATTTTATTTTGTATCACAATATATGATGTCACACAGAAAATTTGTTGCTCTTATTATCCCAGTAGTCGAGATGTCGACCAGCAAATTTCACCAGCAGAGTCACCAGCAAAAAAAAAAAATTGGCCGATTACTAAAAAGCCATGAAAATTTCATTAGAATATTTAATCATTTATGTAGCTTGGTAAAAAATGGGTTAAGTACTTTTTAGTGTTATTTGTGTGGACATCCAACTTTAGAATTGTTGTTGCACATCACGCAAATTCTTTTTACAACAGGTTACTTTTATTACCACACAAACGAAATATTAAAAACGCTTCAACCGAAGTGAACATCGCTTCTTATTAAAAACTTTTCATTCACTTACTAAACGTTAACTTTAAGTGTAAAATCAAGATATTTTTTTGTTTCATTTAAATACACAAAAAAATGCACCACTTTGTAAACGTGTGCGCAACATAATGAAAGTTTTAAGCTTTAATAAGGCATAATTTTTTTCAGAAAAGAAAACAGTGTTGCACACAAAATGACAAATACAAAATACCTTAATTTTGCACCACGATTGTAAAAGGGTATAATAAATACTTTATAACTTTCTTTCCGGGGGGTGGTATTAAGGGCCATGCGTTATAAAACTGGATGACTTATGCCATTAAATTTTGCGGCCCTTTGTTTCTACTAGGAACCACAGGACATAATATATTTATATATAATATATGCCATTAAATCTGTGGCTTGGTGCTAAAAGGGCCATTGTCAATGTTTAGTTGTTTTGAGTTAATCGTTGCATACGGTGTATTTTATAACTCGATCTATTTTGCTTAAACAGTCAAGTTCTAATTTAAAACAGAACAGCTTCATAAAGGCTTTGCTAGCAAATTTCACTAAGAACTCTTCTATAAAAAAAACTTTAATTTCAATTTTCTCAAAAGTTAATATTTTGACATTGGCCCTTTTAGCACCAAGCCACAGAAATATTCTGTAAATAAAGAAATTCGATAAAAATAATTTAATGAAAATTAAATTTAATGAACTAAAGCCTAATTAAAAATATAATCAAAATTTGGATTAATAAATTTAAAATTTAAATAGATTATAGCATGGTGAAATTACTACAAGGTGGCATCACTACGGCATATGGTAATTTTTTGCTTAACTGTGGTGAAAACCCAACGATATCATTTTTGTTTGTTGTTTATTTTTACATTCTTGAAAAAAAATTTAAAAAAAATCATTTTTGTGCGGTTTTTAAATGAAAATTGTGCATAACAATTAAAATATTTGCAAAAAATAAATCGTATGTGGTTTTTATATGTGCGTCTTTAGTTGTGCTAACAGTTTTTTTTTTTAATAGTAAATTAAAACAGAAATAATTGTGTATGTGACCACTTCGTGTGTACGTTTGAAAAATGCGTATATTTTTGGTATGCGCTTGTGCGCCACTTTCTTTAAACCTCCAAAGGACTTGTAGTGAAAAAAAAGTGGAAAAACAATTGTGTTTAATTCAAAAAACATTAAAATTTTAAGTATGAATCTTTTAGTAATTTTTTCATAATATTTTTCCTTTTATATGTTGCAGATCAGCGTTGCCACTGAAAATTTTCTATTTGACCAAACTTATTAACCAAAATCCTTTGGACTCGACCAGTTTTCTATTTTTGATACATTTAAGCAAGTTTAGTTATAATTAACTACCAGTAATAGCTGTTAGTTTAAAACTTATTTTTTATATACCTTTAATATAAAATTAAAATTTGTTTTGCTTTTACTGAAAATTTTTAAATTTTGAGTTAACATGGAGCCGCAGGTAAATTATGGACCGAACTTCACCATATCTGGTGTCATTAAAAGGTTTTTGTTGAAATTTAATGACAATCAGTGCATTCCTCTACAAATGTATGTTAGTTTTTAGTGAGGTAGTTTCACATTTGGGAGCTTAACTCTTTTTCTAAGAACTTTGAAGAACTAGAAACAATTTGTAACCCAAACGGCTAAATCGACTTAAAAGACCCAGAATATATATACTTTATGGGATCTTCGATGAATATTGAAAAAAAAAAAAAAAAAAAAAATTCACATAGAATGATAAACGCGCAATAAATGCACAATTTGTTTAATAACGAAATTGTTTCAGAATTCCTACTTCGTAATGTTTAGGTTTCTGTTTCTATTCGCCCTTCCACAAATAGCATTCCACTTAGACTTCAATATTTTCATTCTCATTATGCTTATACGTATATTGATTTCTATGATCCTTTAGCATTTAAAATGATCACTTTAATATCTTAAAATAGCTTTAATCTTAAGTTTTTTCGATTTTGTTATATATGTATTTATTAAACGTGTAACATTGCCCTAAGGTTTAGCCTACCATCCTACCAAGCGAAAATTATCCGACCAAATGTTGTCGGAAAAGACAAACAATGACAACATTGTTGCACATAATTTTTGACAGCACGGAGTTTATTACACAAACAAATTTGCCTGTTTTTGTTGTATTGTTGTACAACAACACCTAGTGCTGCCACCTTGTAGTAATTTCACCATGGATTATATAAAACTTATACATAGCTTTTTTTAAATTGCCTTATCTGGTGGGAGAGACATTCTGAGGTATTTTCACTGTTCGGTATGACAATATCCGGGGAAATTAGGTGCAGTAAATACTTGGAATTTTGCAGAGTTTAAAATTGATAGATTGCTTAGGACCACGGTTTACCACGTATCCTATCTCATACCACGGTAATACGTAGCCCCGGGCACTTTAGTTCTAGCTGCCTATTGATTATTGATCTTTCGGGAATAACGTGGAGGTTGTGTTTTTAAGTCAAACTCGTGGGAAGGGAGATCATAGAAAGTCAGCTTTAAGATCTGATTTTACACCACTTGTGGGGAAGTTCTACCGTCTGGTGGATCTCGAAATGCTACTTATGTTGGTTAAGGCTATGTTAGTTACCTAGAGATAAAACCACAATGCAAATCTTTTCCACTTCTGTATAAATTGCATGTACTAAGTGTTTTTAGTCTGCAAGTTCTTTTATATTCATTAAATATTTATTTTAAAGTTTTTGTTTTGCAATAAACACATAATAACCGTTACGAGGCAAAACAACTCAAATCTATTTAATAAATAAACCACTTGTTTATTAATTCTTCATTTCGGGTTTGTAGCAATTATGTTTGAATTAAAAGGAAAACGACAACAACGTTCGTTTTTTGTTAAGTCTTTTGTCATAGAGAGAGAGAGAGAGAGACAAACAAATTTGGAAAACATTTGTGTGAGTTTACACCAGGAGCTGTAAAAAACAAGAAGATTTCTTTAATTGCAAACATTTTGTCTTTTCTTTCACATTATACGAATTTAAATATTCTTCAGTTCGTTCCTTTTTTGTACATTTTGTCGCAGAGCTATTTTTGTATTTGTTTAGCATCTTAAGACTTTTGTTTTTTAAGAAACAATTTTTGAAATGACATAATTTGCTTTTTTGTTTCGCTTTTGCAAATATAATTAAATTTTCTTATTAAGACAAGCAGAAATGACATAATTTGAATCTAAGAAAAGAAAATTCCATTTTAATTTCTTTTTGTAGAGTCTTTCAAAATATGAAATATTCTTAAATAAAATTCGTATAAACATACATATTTATTTTAATAAATAATTTCCTTTTTTAACTAAAAAAAAAACGTAAAATCTTTTAAAGAATATATTTTAATAAAGTCACACTGGTGAACACTTAATTTGATTCCAAAAAGCTTTAGTTTTATTTGAAACCTACCACCTTATATACATACTAGCTCTTAAGCCTGCTCCTAACAGGTAGGAAAAAAATTCCTCGCCCACGCTAAGGTGTTCTACAATATCCATTCCAATTTTAAGCTTTCTGGGCCATCAGTGGGCTTCAAAAATCTCTGGATAATTTGGCTGGTATTATGAAAGAGCCATTGCGAGGATAAGGCCTTAAGCATCAAAACAAAACAAGAAACAGTTTAATTGTGCAATAAAAAAAAGATTGGTTTTCTTGAACTATAAACAATCTGACACAGAAGAAAACTCTTTTGAAGTTTTCATGAGTAAGCGTGATTTCCGAAGAGAAAAAGACGAACATAGTGAAATTGACTAAAAAAAATCATAAGGACCCAGAATATACACATCTATTTTGTGAACATGTCTCAGTTTTATAAACGAAATGTCACACTTATTACAGACGTATTAATCACTTGTTGCTGTATGCCATTTTTGCGTTTATTAAAAATGAAGCAAAAAACTAAAAGTTGCCACTAATTAAGTCAGCTTATAACTGTCTGTCAATATTTATTTTGTTAACAAAAGGCCTATCATATCTGGAAACTTATCTACAAGTGCGTTTGGAAATTTCTGAAGCTAGTAAAAAAAAATTAAATTATTAATTGAAAGCCAAAAATATGAACAGCATCATCACACGAATATAACAATGGTTACAACGCACACACAAACAGGTAATACCAAGGTATGTTGGTTGGTAATGGAATATGTATCTGTAAAAAAAAAAAAACAACAGAGAAGAGTTAATTAAAATTGTATGCTTGGCATTTGGTTATAAAACAAATGAGAAATAACGCAGAAAAACCAATTAAATATTTGTGTTGAACTGAAGTTTAAAATAATTTTTTTTTTAAATATCTACACAGAAAAAATTCTCGCCAATTTTTTTTTTCAATTAAGCCATTAATAAAAAATAAAATTAGTTTTAATTAAAAGATTTAATCAAGTAAATTAAAAGTAAAAGTAGACCAAAGAAACTGGCGATTTTTTCCGCAAAAGCGCTAATACGTACTTTATTTGCATAACCATGCAATACTTTTTTAAGAAACTGTGTGCACTCTTTTGGGTACAAGACAAAAAGTACCGGTTTTAATATTAATAATAAATTATCAAAAGTAATTTTTGGGAATACAAAATTTTAATTTAAAAGATTTTGTTATTCGTGCTTAATTCCCAGTTTTTATTCTTGATAAAAACACTTGCAATTTATTGTTGATGGGATAAGCTATTCCTCTGCGCATTTCACTGGTTGCTTAGGTCAGATCATCAGGAAACTTCATCCATAAAGATTTTAGAAAAACTAAAGATATTAAACCAAATAAAACTGTTAAGCGTATAAGAATCATAGGCAACAGCTCTACTTGTAAACAATACAAGTGCACGGCCTAAAAAAACTACCTGGCAACATGCTATTGCAATTTGTTTTTTGCATTTGGTTTTTTCTTAACCTACCTACAACTACAATTAATGTTGGAAGAATTCCAATCAATTGTAGTGGGGAATGTAAGAAGAGATAAACTCACTGTTTATTGTTGATGTTTTGGTTTTAACTTTGATATTGTTACAAGTAGAACTGTTGCTTATAATTCTTATACGCTTAACAGTTTTATTTGGTTTAATATCTTTAGTTTTTCTAAAATCTTATTAAATAAAGTTTCCAGACGATCTGGCCTAAGCAACCAGTGAAATGCGCATAGGAACAGCTTATCCCATCAACAATAAATTTAAGTGTTTTCATCAAAAAAAAAAAAAAATCGGGAATTAAAAACGAATAACAAAACCTTTTAAATTAATAATAAATTTTAAATTATAATAATTAATAAAATTATTATTTAATTCAAACTTATTTTAACTAATGAAAATATAAATATTTTATCGATACTTAATTTGTTTATTGGTGTAAATTTAACCCTGCTGTAAGGTTTAGACCATTTTGGTAATTTTTTCTTTTCTTTTCGCTTTGACTACGGAACGCTTCAATTTGGCAACTTAAAATGTAAGCTAATGAGGTATTTTTATATCTTATTACTTCTGCAAAATTTTTAATTATGAATGATGTAAAGGAAATTACAAAAATGAAAAATAACGAATCTTTGGCTTAGGACCATTTTGGTCCGTTCTTGTTTATCGATTTATTGATATGAAAAAAATCAAATTTTCTCATTAAATGATGATAGCAAGTTATCTTCCGTTGCAACTTGACTATACATTTTTTTCTATATAATAATAAATCATGCAGATCTTAATTTTTTTTCGCGGTAAACATCTGCAAGAATTAGTACAGAAATGTACGCTAGAAGTTTCTAGATCTTTCTATTTCTTGTCGAATTTTACCTTGCCATACTTGTTTGTATTTTCAGTTAAGATTTTTTCTGGTGTTGGGGGAAAAAATAATAAAAACGAATGCAATTTATGACGTCATCTGGAAACGGAAACGAAAAATCGTGTTGGCCCCGATTGTGTGGATATGATATTTTCAGCTGAAGTTCTTATACCACTGTGTAATGGAGACGAACTTTTATAGCATTCCATTTTTTGCGTTATTCAGTTCTTCTACGTTACCGATAGCTGCGATATCCTCGTCCACGCTATTACAATTTAAAATATCAAAAAAGCTTTTATTTAGAATGTGAACAATATCATTGCAGTTTAATTTTCGATTTTCCATTAAATCAGTCAAACACTGAATATAAACTTAAGTAAGACTAGAAGATATGAAAATTAACTCTATTTGACTACAGACTATTAAAAAAAGAAAAAAAAATGTGCACTTCTTAAAAAAAACAATATGTTTCATAATGGTCCTATACCTAAGATATGTAATTTTTTTTTTAACCAATGTCACAAATTTTTTAATTGAAATCAATTTTAATTTTTTTCTGTATATCCGTTAAAAAAACAAATCTGTAGTAAAAAATTATTATTTATATTAAAAAGTTATTTTGATCCAAATTTTTAATATTTTTTTAATTAGGCTTAAGTTCATTAAATTTAATTTTCTTTAAATTATTTTTATGAAGAAAGGAATTTTACAACATGAAAATTAATTAAAACTGTTTATTGATAATCTTTCATTCTTGACCGTGGCCAGGATTCGAACCGCGGCCGGCAGGTTACCATGACATGTTTCGATCGCAACCACTCGATCTCCTCAGATGGATTTGCCGTTTTATACTCGCAGCCATCGACGACTGCTGACGTCAATAGTCAAACATCAATCCTTAAACCAAATTGTATTTTAACCTTTGGTAGCTCGAAATTTGCTTTTTTGAATGATTATCCATTTTAATTGATTTAGCATGTTTTTTCTTTACTTCTGTTTTATTTTGTTTAAAAGTTAATTATTAAAAATACTGTTAAAGGCACGTTTACATGGTAATACATGTATTACAACCAGTGTGGCCAATTTAGCACTTTTCATGCTAAATCAAGCATTTTTAAAAGTCATTTGGCATAAAATAAAATAAAAAAAAAAAAAAAAATTCCTAGCATTTTTAAGTTCTAGTGATATTTTTAATATTTTCCATTATCAAAATAATTTTTGGGAATACAAAATTTTAATTTAAAAGGTTTTGTTATTCGTGCTTTTATTTTTGATGAAAACACTGAAATTTATTGTTGATAGGATAAGCTGTTCCTATGCGCATTTCACTGGTTGCTTAGGCCAGATCGTCTGGAAACTTTATCCAATAAGATTTTAGAAAAACTAAAGATATTAAACCAAATAAAACTGTTAAGCGTATAAGAATTATAAGCAACAGTTCTACTTGTAACAATATCAAAGTTTAAACCAAAACATCAACAATAAACAGTGAGTTTATCTCTTCTTACATTCCTCAATACAATTGCTTGGAACTCTTCCAACATTTATTGTAGCTGTAAGTAGGTTAAGAAAAAACAAAAACAACTTGCAAAAGCATGTTGCCAGTTAAGTTTTTTGTAGGCCATGGACTTGCCAGTTTATTATCAAAATAATTTTTAGGAATACAAATATCAAAGAACAAAGCGGAAGATTCCTTTATTGAATAAGATATAAAAATGCAACAATGTAAATGCTCATTAATGGTTCACTGAAATAAAAATAAAAAAATGAGAACATTTTAAAAGATTAGTAACCTATTCACAAAAGTTTCGCAAAGATTGGGGCAAGCCCCTTAAGTAAAAAGAAAGAAACAGATGACTTAGAAAACCCCCTTTTGCAATTACTGCAATCGCGATAAAATTAAAATTAAATTAGTGGCCTGGAGCAACACGCAGCAATAAAAAAGCACAAAAGTGTTACGGGCATAACTAAAAACAATCGTATACCTTTCTAAAGAATCTATTGCAATCTTCAGCAGAGGCGACATTAAGTGTATGTGCTGTGCATAGTTCAACTGCACCTGTCGAGTACCTGGCAAAACTTTATTTAAGGCAATTTGACAGCTTGTCGTTGGTCCTGAAGGACAATTTGCCGCATATTATAAACAATTTATTGGCCCTTACTTTAATCAAGATTTTCTATATTTTTCATATTAATTTTTTAGCATTTATTCTAGCATTTATTTAGCATTTTTAAGCCCTTTTTTAACAAAATCTAGCATTTTTTCCTCAATAAGTTTTGGCAACACTGATTACAACTTTGAAGAAATTATGTAGAATGACAAAAATCTTATTATGTAAAAGCAAAATATATTGAGTAGGAGAGAATACGTATACAAAATGTGGCAAGCGGTCGGTAAATGTTTATTTTCTAAACCATTTTAGAAACTTGTGTAATCTCATCTCACTAGAGTTGTTTTTAAAAGTAAATATTGGCAGAATTACCAGTACAACCAGTACCAATACAACAACAAAACAACCAATAGCAACTCAGGGAATTTTAATGTAACTTTAGTTAATATTACAGAACTGTAGCCATCAGCTTTTTTTTGGTACTCAGCTGCTTAATATCTTTGCTTTAATTCCACTTATGCCATCCGTGCAAACAATGAAAATTTCTTACAACAGACTTTTGTTCTCTCACATAGAGAACTTCATATTATATTGATTTTACAAAGTCGTTATACTTTGCATTACCATGTAAACATGCCTTAAATAGAAATGAGCTTCGTAAAATAGACGAAGTGCTCTATCAAATTTGCGAACAGATTTATTTTATTTTTAAAAGTAAATTTTTTAAAATTTCGAGGCCTTGTTCTAGCGTTAAGCGATTCATGGTGACTTGCGAAATCTTACCGAACAGAAATGTCAACACAGTTTGCCATTCTCAGCTGTCAAACCAAAGCTATCGAAAGATCTCATGCAACTCAAAAACATATGTAAGTCATTCCTTACCCTTGTATGGACAATTTTTGCAAAAATAAGTAAAAAGGGTTTTTGAGCTTTAGGTTTTTTATTTTTATACAAAAAATTTTTAATATTTATTTAATAACTCCAATATTTCGATGCAGCAATGTGTATCATCATGAGAAAAAAAAATTATCAATTTAACAACTAAACTAACTTTTTGTTTTTAAAATAATGAAAAAAAACTATAAAAATTGTCAGATAAAAAAATTTTTTGCAATTAAAAAATTTTTATACAAATCTGTGGCATTTTTACAAAACATCTTAAGTCGAGATAAGATAGCAAAAAAGTTTTTTAAAAAAACTCTGCGAAAATATCATTTTTTTTTTTTAAATTAATCAAAGTTGTTCTTATTCGACCTTTCGATATTTAAATAAATAAAAAGTGCAAGTCTAGATGTCGATGTGGAAACAACATATTTTTAAGTTTTTGTGTTTTTAAAAATTAACTAAAAATAAATCCCTGATACTGATCTTCAAAGAAGATCGAAATATTGGAAGCAAATAAAAAAGAATTTTTATTTACAAAAAAAAACACTGGCCTCGATTAATTTATATTTATTTTTTTTAAATATTAAAATAAACCAAAATTAAAGAAAAATCTCGCTTATAATACAAAATTTTAAAAACGTAAACAAAAATGTTTTTTAAACAAAAATTCGTATGATTAACAAAATTTTTTCAATATTTTCAATTTGACTTAAGATGTTTTGTCAAAATGCCACAGAAATAATTTTTATTACATTCTAAAAAAAATATAATTTCCTTTTTTGTTTTTATAACCTAAATGTCTATAATTTTGTGCTTCATTTTCCGTGTCCGATTTAAAATAAATCATAAATTTCTAGCACGCTTATAATTTTATTTTGTGAAACGAAAGACGAAATATCCCTAAATTTCGATTTTTGGCTTTTATATAAAAATCGAATATAAAACTCGATATCTTGTTCAATTTTGATTCAAGTGATCACAGATTTTCATCCTTTTTGCTGAAGGACTTCTAATTTACGAAAAAATTCGATTTTATGTTTCTATATAAAACTGGATTTTTTTGGTTTAAAACTCAAGTGACTCACTGATTTGCATCCTTTTTGCTCAAGGACCTCTAAAAAAAATTTTAGTGATAACAGATTTTCATCTGTTTTGCTCAAGGACCTCTAAGTAGCGAAATAAAAGCGATTAAATGTCTCCATATAAAAATTGATTCTAAAACTCGATTTTTTGGATAAAAAATTCAAGTGATCACAGATTTTCATCCTTTTTGCTTAAGTTCTTTTAATTTGCGAAATAAAGTTTTATAGAATTTACTTGTAACAAATTTCACTATTTCAAGAAAACTATTTTTTTTTTTTTTTTAATTCAATTGGTCGCAGATTTTCATCCTTTATGCTCTAGGACCTCTAATTTACGAAATAAATGTTGTAGAGAAAAGCGTATCTGAGGATGCTTTTTTGATGTTATCTACAGTTGTACTCTATATTAAATTCTGAATGGCTGCACCAAACTTCCTTGGAAACTTATATGACTATTTAGGTTTATAAAATTAATGCTAAATAACAATAAAAACCGAATTCCAATTAATTTAAGTTAATTTTAAAAATTAAAAATTCTGGTTTAGAATCTTTAAAGCTTAAAGATTAATACAATCATATGTTTTTATAAAACCCGCTTTTGGTGGCTAATAAAAATAAATAGCCAATGTGTTAATTTTTGACGTGTAGGATATTGTATTGTCTGCCTTGACTCTTAACTTTCTTTCTTGTTTTATAACTGACTGAAGAGTTGAAAATAAATATCATTATGTTGGCAAACCAATGACAAATTTGTTATAACAGTTTCTACTCATATGACATTTCCTCTAGTTTTTCACATAAAAGTTGAACTTTTAATCTTCTCATTTAAATTCTATAAAACTTTTACCACAGACAAACACGTCTTGCGTACTTTCGCTAAGCAAACTAAGACGCTTGCCTGCAGCGGAAAGGAATGAAAACTAAAGGACAAACAAACTTCCAGGAAAAACAAAAACCATCATCTTATATCTGGGAAAACTTTAATTTTGGTTTGAAGTCATTTGAAAAGTTTTCCTGGTATGTTTCTGCAGAAAGATATGAAAGTTAATGAACAATACAGGTGCATGTGTCCCTTTTCAGTGTTTAATGTTTGCTGGTCTTTAATAGATTTTTTGGTGTCGTATAACCGAACCATAAAAAACACTTTTGTGCACACTATTAAAATCATAAGATTTTTTTTATTATTCTGTACAACAATTTCAAACTTTTTGCAAGATAACGGTGCTGTGACAATGGGTTCTGGTAGGAGACCAAACATAACAAGTAAGGGTGCTATATTGGGCAACCCTCACCCTGGTGTGAAAAGAGCAGAAAGTTATACAAATACAGTTCTTTAGATATAAGTAAATCTATTATGTGCCACACCCACTTCCCAATCCCGCCTATAATTTGTCGGTTGTTGTGTATTAATAACCAAGATGCTTGTACCGTATTTGGAAACTATGGCTCATGGCGCCCTCCAGATATACAGAAATCTATAATGCCTTTGTAAAAACTTTGGCTCATGCCGTTCTCAAGATATACAGAAAAAATAAAAAAACAACTACATTGGATTTATTGGTAAAATTAGATGCATTCAATTAGAAAAATTAGATGCATTGAGAGTTCTTCTGTGAACAAACGAGAATATAACAAAAGTTTAACATGTAAATAGCAAAATAAAAATTAATATTCTCTCTTTGGTTTCAGGGGTTAGTTTGGTTAATACGTTTGATATCTTAAGCTTCTTCTCACTACTTTGGCTTATAAAGCAAAAAGTATGAAAAGATAAACTTTTATTTTGCTTTAAAACTTATACTTAAAATTAAACAAATTGTTTTAAATTATTATTAAACTGCATAAAAAGTAACTAACTGGACTCATATGACAATCAGACGCTTAATAATATTATTTGATACATGAAAAAAAAATTCAAAAGTGCAACTAGTTTAAAGTTAGTACGAACTGGTACGTTTCTAGGTAAATACTAGTTGCTATGTCTGCTGAGTACTTAAGTATAATTCGCATACAATCTTATTATAAGCACGGCTAAAAGATTTGTCTCCAACATTTTACGCTTACATTTTTCTCATGTTATATGTATGAAGTAGACGTTTTTTGTGCAAAGTTATCTGGCAGTCCTAATTATGAGGTTGTGTGTTTGCTCTGTTGCGTTAATTATAATTTTTTTGTAAGTGTTTTCCTAAAATTATAGATCAAGCTGAGGGAATGTATGAATCAAACATCTTTGAGATGGTATGAGTTGGATTCGTACTTATTACAACATAGACTTATAAATGAACGTTGTTGTGAGTATAAATACATCAGAGTTGTTTTGTTTAAATGATGTCTACTCACTCATATTTAATATTTTATGTTTTACTACGAGTAGCGAAAATCGATTCATTGGAGATCTCTGACACATACCATGGTATACAAGCCATATGTATGTGTGTCAGTGGTGCAAAACAAACAATAAAAAAAAGTATTTGCTATAATAATTAGAGATAAAATAATTGATAAGATTAAAAAAGAGGTATTTAAAGTTGAATGCCAAATTATGATAAATTATAGGAAAATATTTTCAAATAATAGAATCTAATATTATTGGTGTTCATTATGTGATCCTCTGGAATATAAAAGAATTTATTTCTTTAGGGCCTTATAGCTGAAATAAATAAAAAAATAATAATAATCTATATTAAATGTATTTAACTCAACAATTTTAACAAATAGAATCTGGGAATTATTTCTTTTCATAAGTTACTTTAGAAAAATAAAAATTGTTGAATAAAATAAAGTAATTTATGAAAAGAAATAATTCCCAGATTCTATTTGTTAAAATTGTTGAGTTTAATACATTCAATTTATAAAGTATCACTATCCAGTGTGACAAAAATAATTCTGACGAAGGCCGTAGCGGGCCAGAAAATGCATTACATTCTGCTGGTGTCTAATAATTGTAAATTTTTCTGTACATTCATTGCTATCCAAAGGATAGCTAAGGTAAAATGTAGAGTTTGCTAAAAACAGTAAAATGTAAAACCACGGTTTCGGTTTTAAAATTATTAAAACCGGTCGGATTCGGTTCGTTTTTCGGTTTTGAAAATATCCAAGTAAAACTACATACATACACAGAGAAAACAGATTCGTGATCACAACCGAATTTGGCGCCAATCGAATTTTGTCGGTTGCATGTACTATCACCCAATTCGGTTACAATTACTGAAAATTTCGTTGCTCAGCATAATATTTTTGATAGCAACATTTGAATTTTAGTACACTATCAGTCATAACAACAGATATTGTCAGTTGTTAGTATGATTATTAGAAACAAAATTGTGCTTATACCCGAATATATGATAGCTGCCACTGAACGTATTGGTGTTCTTAACAAGAGATTTGATTGTCGTTATCAAAATATTTTTTTTTTTTACCGGTTGCATAAACCTTTTTCCCGATATATTGGAAAATCAAAATAATTCTAATAAACTGCATTTTTTTAAGGTATATTTATTTTTTGGTATTTTTATTAAAGTTTTTACATTATTTAATTTTGTTTAAACACGTGTACACAGCTTTCCCCATCATCCAACGGATTTTCAAAGGTACAGATGATCACGTAATGTACCAACAAAAACAGACTATGGCTGCAAATTTTTCTCATCAATGTCGTCTTGTTTCAGTGTCTGAAGTAAAACAGAATAATTAACGTAGTATCTCACAGAGGAGTCAGCTTGTGTTACAAATTTTCCCGTGCGAGGAATCTTCTGCGATTAAAAATTGCGCTCGTCGACGATCAATACGATCTTCATGAGATTTCCAGTAGATTCTTTCGATTAAAAATGCTAGCTGGGTACATATGTATGTATGTAGGCATGTTTGTATTTACCCTGAAAATAATGCGAACCTGCAAATATTAGGACTAGGCCAAACACGCGTGTATAAATGAAGCCCACAAGGGACTAGGTCTAGTCCAAAAGTAACCCAAACGTATGGAAAAAAACATGGTCTACACACAGAAAAAAATACCAATGTAAAGTTAACATGGAAAAATGTTGATTGAGAATCATAGCAATTTTCTGCAAAAGTATGCACTTTATTTAAATTTATCATTATTTCATATTAATTTTAAATAAAATAACCTTAAATCACGTTTATTTAATATTATTTACTGTTAAAATAAAAAAAAAAAAATATATTAAAATATAAATAAATAAGGATTCAATATTGAATCCATAAAAACCTGTTTTATATATTAAAATCAAAAGTTTATCTTGTTAAATTAACATGCATACATACTTAAGTATGTACATTTTTTATTTTCATTTTTAAAATATGTTATACAAAGAAGGCAATTCCCGTATTCTCTTAATTAAAATTATTTAGTTAAATAGTACATCAAGTTTTCAAAGTAGAATGATGACGAAAACCATATTGGGCGATTCTGCTGATGCTTCTGTTATCAAAGGAGAATACAAAAAAAGTGAAACATTTGTTACAGGGGTAAGTGTTTTGAATTATTCTTAAAAGGGTGCATATGTTGTCTATGAAGCTTCTTCACACTGTTATAACACATTCAAACCAATTTGATTCTACATGAAATTCACGTTGTTTCAACTTGAAATAACTTTCATTCAACGTCATTCGGATTGTTATTTCAATATAAATGACATTTTGCTCTAACTTTACTGCAATGTTAAATTAACATGAATTAAAGTTATTTTAAAAGAAAAAAATGTTGTTCGCAGTTATTGTAAAATCAGGTTGAATTAACATGAAAAACGTATGCAAACTCTTTTTAACAATGACATGGTCCATACTTGTATTACATTAGACCAGCGCAGGATCAAAATGGATCAAGTAGTCCAATATAATTTGCAGGTATAAAAAAATAATACATACATACATATGTACGTGTATATGTACATACTTATAAGAATACGAAAATTACTTCCCATTTTTATTAAGTTTTTGCACATTTTCCATTTTTGACCGCAAAGATATTTTTTATTATAAAATTAAAAATTATTTTAATTTATCAAATGTTTTGACAGAAAATTTAGTAAGCAATTGGGGCTTTTAACTAATTGTTGGCTGTGAATTCCGAATAATTATATTTTCATTTGTTGTTCTCGAATTAAAACTATTCCAACAATCAATAATTAGCTGCAATAAATGAATTAACATTTATATTACAAAATTTATTGACGAAAGCAAATTATTAATTGCAATGACCAATATTCAGTATTGCCCTGTATTAAATTCGGTTGTGATTCTAACCATTTGTACTAATTTTTAGAACTAAATTAAATTAGTTATCATAACTAATAAAAGAATTGAATAGAATAACGTTTTAATAATCAAGAGAATAAAAATTCCGTTAGAACTATACATTTTCAATAGTTGCAATAATAAATTATGTTACTTGATCAATATTTTATTACTGCAACCGTTTCCCAACCAATTAGAATAAATTAGAAAAATAAAAACTGTTGAATATATTTAAAAATAATATTATACAAAAATATATAAAAATTACTTTAATGCCAGTTATAAACATAATACCATACATATTCTTAATTTCTTAGAACTATTAATTGATGACCATTTGTTTTGTGTTTAAAAAAGAGCTTTTAGAAAAATTTTAATAAGAAAAGTTTGTAATTCTTCAATTCAATTTGTTAAAAAATAGTAAAGATTTTATTAATGTTTAGTTTTCATTTTTTTTTATTTTTGCTCCAGAAATAATATTGTTAATACCAGCAAAACGAAAAGTTTCCTACACGCAAAGAAAAAAATTGGTTGTGGTAAACATATTCTAAAAGCAACATATTATGATAAGATTCATGATTGTAGTCACTATATTACCATTATTATTTAATGACCAAATATATTAAATCATACTATTTTCCCCTTAATCATATTATTATCATGTTAATCATAACAAGTTAAGTAGTAATCATATCATACCAATCATAATAAATTAAGAAGTAATCATATTATTTTACAACAATAAAAGAAAATTGAAATTTTTTTTTTATGTTGTAGCACTTAACAATTTTTTTTCAATGTAAATACAATATTCTTATTTTTTAATTTCTTTAAACTGGATTTGTTTTAATGTTAATTTTTTTAATTGTAAAACCACTTACTAACAAATAATTCGATAGACATTTTCAAAACAAACGAAACAACTGATGCACAATTATTTTACAAATGGCGATAACAAATATAATATAATATTTTGATTGCAGCTTAAACATATTTATGAGTGCACGTATAGAAAGTTATTATGCTTTTGCTATTAAATATCATTGTTTGGGTGTAAATGGTGCTGGTTACCTGTTGCTTCGGTTCGTTGTCTGGAACTACAAAGTGGCAGGGGACCTTACTCGAGGGGCTTGTTGAGACAGGTCAGTTAGCGGCTGGCTCGTATACACACACACACTTCACTTAAGAGCAAATTAAAAACCACCCTTAATTTTAGTGGTTCAATGGCACTTTTGTGGCTCTTTTTGGTTTAAATAAAAATCACTTTTTCTTTCTTTTTTTTTACTTCTAGTTTTATTTAGGGCCTTTTTCACACTTTTAGTTATTTTTAATTTATTCAATTTTATTTATTATTTGCCGGCGTCTGGCTGAATCGAGTTTTATTTTACAAGTAAAAAAAAGCAAACTCACTCTACAGGAGACGTTAACAGCCCAACTGGTACGAGATGGGTCTGCTTGGTCAGGGTAATACTCTTGGGGGTATTTCGGATCATAGGACTATGACCCTGGACTTTGGTGCAACACCACCGGTAGACTTCCCGGATAGGGAAAATTGGAGTGGGTCCAACGGACTGCTTGAGGGGTGGGCAGTATTTACGGATGGATCCAAGATGGAAACCGGCACTGGTGCCGGTGTATATATTGCGGACACCGATGTAAAAAGGTCATTCAGACTCCCCGATGAGTGCAGTGTCTTCCAGGCTGAGATCCTAGCGATCTGGAGGGCGACGGAGGTGATTCTGGCGCACATCGTGGGTGGATCTGTGGTGACAATTTACGTCGATAGTCAGGCTGCGCTTAGGGCATTGACAAATTATACGGTGCGATCGCGCCTGGTCGCTAGGTGTAGAAATGCTCTTAGGGAGCTCATGGAGGCATTCAATGTAAGGCTGTGTTGGGTACCCGGACACTGCATGGTTGATGGAAATGAGGTGGCGGACGAACTGGCGAGGGCGGGTTCGAATATGGACTTAGTGGTAAGGGACAGGGGGGTAAAGCCTCCCCTATGTTACTACTTTGGTGTGATAATGGAAAAGTTCCGTGATGACGTTAACCGATCCTGGGGGGACAGAGTGGATTGCAGGGTGTCTAGGGCACTATGGCCCAGATTGGACGCGGGGGCAACCAGGGTTCTACTGGGATTGGATAGGGGTGATCTTAGAAAGCTTATAGGGTTCTTGACGGGTCATTGTCCTGTAAGGGCCTTTACGGGAAAATGGGACAACACCATACCGGACTTTTGCAGATTATGCGATGAATCAGAGGAGCTGGAGACAGTCGAGCATGTACTATGCCACTGTCCTAGGATGCAGGGTCTCAGACAGAAGTGGCTGGGAGAAAGGTTTCACGACGAACTGGGGTGCATCGCTGGATGTAATCCGGCTGATCTACTAGGGTTTGTCAGGGAAATAGTGCGGTTGTTTCTGTTGAGGGGACTGTAGAGAGGGAAATTGTTTTTCACAGCACCTACTAATTTTCTGGTTTTCATCCATCCTATACTTCTTTTCTTTACTTCTCTCTTTTCTACATTCTTTCTTTTTATCGAAGGTATTCACAATGGAATGTACTCCGGTCTCCGGGTGGAAGTGTGCCCTTGGGCACATAACCCTTCTTAACCTAACCTAACCTAACCAACTGGGCCATATACCACATGAGGTGTTGCCAGATGCCACCACCACATGAAGTCCCGTTGCACACAATCAAAATAGTGGAAAACATAACGCCCGGTTTACACCAGCCAGACGCCAACAATCATGAAATAAACATTTAAATATTTACAGTAACTACAATATAATTAAATATATTAAATAAAAAAAGAATTTGTTGTATACGATAACAATATATCGTTACAATAAACATAGTACAGTTGTGATGTCAAAACCTGTCTGAGTGAGCGAGTTTTACCAGGGTTTGAAAAAAACAATTAAAGTTATTTTGTAAAAAAAACAAGTTGTTAGCTCGCCAGCATTTTTACCAAATGCTGGCACTAAAATCTTATTAAAAATTATATTAAATCACAGTCAAACGCTAAAGTTGGTTCTTTTTAAAAACTACTTTAAAATAAAAACATCGTTTTAATTATTTTGCTACTTTAGTCGATATTAAACTATGGGTGCCACCTCAAATTTAGAAAAATTTTTCATACAACATACAACAAAATATAAGCAAGTACATACATATAAAAAAAAAAACACTGATTATCTTGTGGCGTTGAAAATTTTATAAACGCAATGTGAATTTTTGTAGAAAGCAACAACTAAATTACAAAATATTTTTGACTTTGTTTTTGCTTGCAATGTAATTTTTGGCGTTGCATTTAACACAATTAGGGTCTATACAAATGTATTTTGTGTTTCTTTCCATAAAAGTTTTCCTCCATCAATTATAATTGCAAAATATCGACCAATATCTTGTTGTTACATAAACATTTTTAACTTTTTGCAAGTTTCAAAATTAACACCGGTTTTAATGTGTAAAGTATGATTTTGCTTGTGTATAGTAGATCAAAAGCATATTTTATATACAATTTTACTTTAGAACTCTTAAAGAATGCTTTTCTATGACTTTAGTTATGGGCCAATGTAACTTTTGATATTCCCTTCAAACAGTTTAATTTTCCTAATGCTTGCTTAGATTTCATCCCACTTTATGTATTCCCAGTTGTTTATAGTCTCTAAATTCTTATCATATTTTTTCTTCAAAATATTACTTTTCTCGTTAAGAATTTAAACTAAATGATTTAACCAAACGGCGCACACTGGTTCATATTTTGAGAAGGCGGCCAAAATTATTTTTTTTTTTGTTCTCCGATTTTAAAATTTTTTTATTCATGTGAAAGTAAATACTAGTGAACCTCGGGAGCCAAAAAATTAAAACCCTATTTCAACTATTTCATTGAGAACAGGGTGGTCCGAAATGGACTTTCTCAATATTTGGTTATAGTTTTGAATTTCTGAGTCAATTTTTGAAGTTGAAATGCTCATAACTTTTTTGTTTTTTAAGATTTTTTGACAGAATAAGTTTTGTGGATTAGTTTATTTTATTAGCTATACGTGGTTTAAAGCATTAAACTCTGCGACCTCTAGAACTATTTAATTTTTTTTTTTTTTTAATGTCAAAATTTCCCGGAAATTTCCTACTTTATAGAGCATAAGTCCTGAGCGTCAAAATGCGTCAAAAAAAAACCTATACTCTCTTGTAGTCCAGAATCTAACCTACATTTCTATACCCCATTGTACGCACATCTGGATACGGCCTTGCGAACTACAGCAATTTCTGTGACCCAAGGTAAGATATTCGGTTCAAAAAATAAGTCCTGCAAGGAAAAATTACTGAAATTAAAGAAGGTGAATCTTAAAGAATTTTCGACAAATAAAGCAGTTCAGGCCACATAAATTATCTAGCACGTCAGGTTATCAATTAATTTGGAGAAGGTAAAGGTATTTCCATTGTTATGAACTTATTGTGGGTGAACGGATGCTGCAAAACGAATAGGCGACATAAATAGACTACCACGTTAGATTTCTGAGTAAGTTAAAAGGTTAAACATAAGTAAATAGCCGCAACATAAACTACATAGTTTAATTACCTGAAAATTGCAAATTAATTTAAAAAAATGGAAGAACAGGTACATGGTCAAAAAACTAGCACGCAGTTATATTTTACGTGAAAATTACCTACATGTTACCTGTTAATTTATTGCCGGTATGTTATCCTTTTAAAAAGTGTGAAAACAGGGGTTTTTTATGTTTCAAAGAAATGCTAATAAAAGATTAAATTTGTATTTAAAAAAGGGTTTTTATGTTTTAAAGAAGTAGTAACAAAAGATCATTTAAAAAAACTTCTATCAAGAGTATAAAAGTGCATGCATTCATAATTTTACCTTAATTATTGTTTAAACAATGGCTAAGTTCAGTTATAAAGTTCTCGCAGATATATATTTTCAACAGAAAGATGAAAAAGATTTTGTGTTACACATAATGAATAATCCATTCTTTCATAAGATAAAAATTAAAAATTTTTCATTAACATTAAGAAAACGGTACCTTAAATGTTCTAGAAACAAGAAAACGTTTTACTTACTCAACGAAAAATGGCTAACAAATTATCTGATTTTTAAGAAGCTGTCAATAACTGCTAAGGAAACTGGAAAAGTGGGTCGGCCCGCAAAACAAATTGTCAATGCAGTGAAAGATCACGAAGACGCAAGCTAGCAAATATCAATAAAGAAATTTCTCATAGTATGATAAAGGATTCATTTCTGCATCAAATTCAACCAACGCAAAATAAGAAAACAAAAATTGCAATAATTGAAAAAATAGTGGAAGCGAGCCCTAAACGCACAAAGAGGATTTTAAAAAAGTATGCCTACACCTACTGAAGAAATGAAATTTACTCCAGAAGAAGCATTTGCACTATTTTTGGATTTAAAACGGACAAAAAATCAGTATACAGAACAGCGAAAGCGAACCAATAAAATAAAATAAAATACACATACATCTCAAACCAAAAATAAAAGTTGAATTACCTTAAATGTTATCGATAGCCAAGAATGCTATTTGGGCATTTTTCAAATTATTCCTTTTCAGTTTTATCCTTATAACAACTCGTCTTTCCCAAAAACGCCAACCTTTGGCCCCTGTGAATATTGGGACTAAAAAATTTATAGGGGCCAAATATTGGCATTTTCTGACAGGATCTAAGTTCGACAATAAAAAATAAGTATCAGTTGTAAAATACAAGAGAAATAATGATAAATTATAAAAAAATCATATTTGAAATATTCAACTTTTACACCGAAACTCAACAAAAAAATGAAAATGCATTTTGAACTCCCCATAACTTTTTGTCCCATCAGTCGAATTTTACGTTTTATAGCGCAAATTAAAGCCTAACATCGCACCTATCGAACAAAAAAAATCGCATAAAAAAATACCGATCCAGTCAAAAGTTATGGAATTTTGACCGCCTTCTCGTAAAATTTCCCACTGTGCGGCGTATGAATGTTTAAACGTGCAAAAAAGTTTTGCATGTTTAGACAAAAAAAAAAAAAAAAAAAACAATAAATAAAAAGTTTTCCTTTTTATTTTTGTGCAAAAAAATAAATTCAAAAAATTTTTAATATATAAAATACGTTAAACAAAGGGTTTCTAGTTTCCGGTCTTTTTCCATTCCCAGTTCTTGTAGTCTTATCAAAATTTTTTAATAGAGTAGAGAAAGCTGAGTCTTTAACACTTTTGGAATACAGATTCATGTTAAGTAACTCAATAAGACGTATTTTCGTTACGATTGAAGTCGATTGTCTTTGAAATATTTGAGCTTTGAATCGAGAGTCAGAAATTGTAACTGTAGATTTGTATCATTCTTTATGCCCGACACCGATACACAGGAAAACCTGAAGTATTGCCGATATATCGGTATCGGTTACATCCATACTTTCAATGGCATAACTTTCTTGTGTATGTCGGCATTGACAACTACCATGTCGTGTCGAAATTTTGTGTTATCTGGACCTAGAACTGACCATAGGTTCAATATAAATACACTTTACAATAACACTTGACAAACAAATTTTATATAGATGAAGATATCTAAATGATATTCGGTACAAAAATTTTGAACTTGTGCTGGTAAATAAAAAAAAAATATTTGCAAAGTTTTATGTGCTGTTTACAGGTGACAAACAATTGATTGTGTAGTAAAATTTTTTTTTAATGTCAAAATTTCCCGGAAATTTCCTACTTTATAGAGCATAAGTCCTGAGCGTCAAAATGCGTCAAAAAAAAACCTATACTCTCTTGTAGTCCAGAATCTAACCTACATTTCTATACCCCATTGTACGCACATCTGGATACGGCCTTGCGAACTACAGCAATTTCTGTGACCCAAGGTAAGATATTCGGTTCAAAAAATAAGTCCTGCAAGGAAAAATTACTGAAATTAAAGAAGGTGAATCTTAAAGAATTTTCGACAAATAAAGCAGTTCAGGCCACATAAATTATCTAGCACGTCAGGTTATCAATTAATTTGGAGAAGGTAAAGGTATTTCCATTGTTATGAACTTATTGTGGGTGAACGGATGCTGCAAAACGAATAGGCGACATAAATAGACTACCACGTTAGATTTCTGAGTAAGTTAAAAGGTTAAACATAAGTAAATAGCCGCAACATAAACTACATAGTTTAATTACCTGAAAATTGCAAATTAATTTAAAAAAATGGAAGAACAGGTACATGGTCAAAAAACTAGCACGCAGTTATATTTTACGTGAAAATTACCTACATGTTACCTGTTAATTTATTGCCGGTATGTTATCCTTTTAAAAAGTGTGAAAACAGGGGTTTTTTATGTTTCAAAGAAATGCTAATAAAAGATTAAATTTGTATTTAAAAAAGGGTTTTTATGTTTTAAAGAAGTAGTAACAAAAGATCATTTAAAAAAACTTCTATCAAGAGTATAAAAGTGCATGCATTCATAATTTTACCTTAATTATTGTTTAAACAATGGCTAAGTTCAGTTATAAAGTTCTCGCAGATATATATTTTCAACAGAAAGATGAAAAAGATTTTGTGTTACACATAATGAATAATCCATTCTTTCATAAGATAAAAATTAAAAATTTTTCATTAACATTAAGAAAACGGTACCTTAAATGTTCTAGAAACAAGAAAACGTTTTACTTACTCAACGAAAAATGGCTAACAAATTATCTGATTTTTAAGAAGCTGTCAATAACTGCTAAGGAAACTGGAAAAGTGGGTCGGCCCGCAAAACAAATTGTCAATGCAGTGAAAGATCACGAAGACGCAAGCTAGCAAATATCAATAAAGAAATTTCTCATAGTATGATAAAGGATTCATTTCTGCATCAAATTCAACCAACGCAAAATAAGAAAACAAAAATTGCAATAATTGAAAAAATAGTGGAAGCGAGCCCTAAACGCACAAAGAGGATTTTAAAAAAGTATGCCTACACCAACTGAAGAAATGAAATTTACTCCAGAAGAAGCATTTGCACTATTTTTGGATTTAAAACGGACAAAAAATCAGTATACAGAACAGCGAAAGCGAACCAATAAAATAAAATAAAATACACATACATCTCAAACCAAAAATAAAAGTTGAATTACCTTAAATGTTATCGATAGCCAAGAATGCTATTTGGGCATTTTTCAAATTATTCCTTTTCAGTTTTATCCTTATAACAACTCGTCTTTCCCAAAAACGCCAACCTTTGGCCCCTGTGAATATTGGGACTAAAAAATTTATAGGGGCCAAATATTGGCATTTTCTGACAGGATCTAAGTTCGACAATAAAAAATAAGTATCAGTTGTAAAATACAAGAGAAATAATGATAAATTATAAAAAAATCATATTTGAAATATTCAACTTTTACACCGAAACTCAACAAAAAAATGAAAATGCATTTTGAACTCCCCATAACTTTTTGTCCCATCAGTCGAATTTTACGTTTTATAGCGCAAATTAAAGCCTAACATCGCACCTATCGAACAAAAAAAATCGCATAAAAAAATACCGATCCAGTCAAAAGTTATGGAATTTTGACCGCCTTCTCGTAAAATTTCCCACTGTGCGGCGTATGAATGTTTAAACGTGCAAAAAAGTTTTGCATGTTTAGACAAAAAAAAAAAAAAAAAAAACAATAAATAAAAAGTTTTCCTTTTTATTTTTGTGCAAAAAAATAAATTCAAAAAATTTTTAATATATAAAATACGTTAAACAAAGGGTTTCTAGTTTCCGGTCTTTTTCCATTCCCAGTTCTTGTAGTCTTATCAAAATTTTTTAATAGAGTAGAGAAAGCTGAGTCTTTAACACTTTTGGAATACAGATTCATGTTAAGTAACTCAATAAGACGTATTTTCGTTACGATTGAAGTCGATTGTCTTTGAAATATTTGAGCTTTGAATCGAGAGTCAGAAATTGTAACTGTAGATTTGTATCATTCTTTAAGCCCGACACCGATACACAGGAAAACCTGAAGTATTGCCGATATATCGGTATCGGTTACATCCATACTTTCAATGGCATAACTTTCTTGTGTATGTCGGCATTGACAACTACCATGTCGTGTCGAAATTTTGTGTTATCTGGACCTAGAACTGACCATAGGTTCAATATAAATACACTTTACAATAACACTTGACAAACAAATTTTATATAGATGAAGATATCTAAATGATATTCGGTACAAAAATTTTGAACTTGTGCTGGTAAATAAAAAAAAAATATTTGCAAAGTTTTATGTGCTGTTTACAGGTGACAAACAATTGATTGTGTAGTAAAATTTATATAAAAATCACTCAGTTTTTTTAATTGCTTTTTTATAAATTTTTCTACACGATCAACTGCTTGTCACCTGGAAACAACACATTCAAATTTAATAGTACAATTTCAAATTTAAATACAAATTTTATAACAATTATGTGACACAAAACGTTTCAACTTATACAAAACCTTATATTCAATTTCCGAAAAATTTTCCAGAATTAAATTCAAGAAAGTAACAAAGACATTTCACCTGGAATTTTTTTGAAAGTAGAAACCCTTGCCAAGACTCAACACATTCGCTATGCTTAAAATGTAATAGCAAATAAGCAGAAAATACTTTTAAGAATAATAAAATTGTAGACAAATTCGTAAAAAAAAAATTAGACTTGTATGAATAATGAAAAAATATAGTTTTTTTTTTATTTCAAAGATGTTTTTTTTAAATCCTGCTTAAAAATTATTATTAAGTTCTTAAAATATGTTCAAATTTTTATTTGAAAAATCCATTAATTTTTACGTTGGTTCATTTTCAAATCAAGATGACTGCTTTTAAAAAATGAATAAATAAAAAATCAAAAAGTTTGTTTTCATTTTAAATACCGGACAAACTCATAAAAATCGTTTTAAATGCTTTATATTGGAGTTTTTACTGAATATTGAAATGGACATTTTAATAACTTCCTAGACTATAAGACTGTTGTAAAAATTGAGATTATTGAAAAGACTTTTTCATGAGATAAATTTTTTTTTTCTTCTAAAAACAGTGTGTTCAATAACACGGTTTCAGACCTTTTTTGCGATAAATTAAATTTTTTTTATTATTCATTAAACCCACTGTTGTTTTTAGGAAATTTGCTTGAACTGCCTCAAATCAGACAGCAAATAGCAACTTTGTTTTCATACATTTAAAGCTAAAGGAAATTAAGCTTTCTTTTTATTATTATAATTAAAAAATTTTCATAGCGGTCAGCAATATTTTGAGAATAATATTGAATATTAAAAATTTTAATTTTTTAAGTCTCTTAGATTACGAGATGAGGATAAGAGTGCGACTATAAAAATACGACTACCACATAAATAAGACTCTTTCGGTTATTTTCTCAATGTAACGACTGTTACTCAATGTCGACTTAAATTTGTTAAACAAATAAACCGTCCGTTAACGATTTCGGTTTTAGTTGGCAACACCTCTCAAAATACGGCAAATAAAAGGCAAATGAATAATTGGCAGATGAGTGCCGGTCAGCTTTGCGACAGAATAGAAGCAAATGAGAAATCAAGGAAACCAAATTCCTTTAACGTGCAGTTTTTCGTTAGAGGGGAAAAAAATAATCGCCTATTGAAAAATTAGTTAGATCAGGTAACCTTCAAGGACTAGGCTATTACATTCTGAAACCCTTTTTTGGTGCACTATTTACTTCCCATTCTGATTATAAAGATAGGCTGACAAAGGAAACACAGGCTGACATCCTGAATACAATGCACGGCAACAATAAAAGGAAAAGCTTCAAAAACTCGACCTCTTTACTATAGAAAATGTCTTGAGTTCATAATTTCATGGAAACCGTATTCACTGTATAAAGGTTGCAATATTTATTCATTGTTTTTAGTTGTTTATTTGTGATGCGTTTGCAAAACATACTAAGGTAATACCGCGCGGATCTTCGATATACAAAGTAGATGTCTGGAAAACGACACTGCAGTCGACTTAGCAAACAGGGTTATCTTGTGGACGACATGTTCCTCGACAATCAAGTTGTCATTTTGGGAGTTTATTCAACGTGAGTCTCAAGCAAGACGGCAAGATAATACCTGCTCCTTGGCTGTAATTGTATGGCCTAGATGTGGTGCAGGAAAAACCAGTGAAGTTTGATAGAGACCAAATTATAATAATAAAGTCTATAATTGCGGGTCACTGGTTGATAGGGACCAATGCAATAAGACTGGGCTTCTTCTACAATTAATACTGCAGGAGCTATCAGAATTAAGAAAATGGAGAGACGGTACTTTACCTTCTTCTTTAATTCCCTGGTTTAGAAATATAACGATAATGCATTTTGATAGACCAGAAATACGATGTATGGATGTTTTATCTGAGTTAGGATAAAGGTCAATCTTTCTTTTCATCAAGGAAATGAAATGGTTGTAGGCTGCAGCGATAACTATGAAGGCATTTAGTTTTGACACTAGTTACTGGCTTTGGTTAGTACGAAAGGACCGCTGTAAGGACCCAAGTGAGCAACCTTCGTGTCAACACCATTCCGTGATAAGTTAGTTCAACGACTTGAGAAAGAAACTTGGAAAATAAACTTTAAACCCAACGAAAAATTTAATCGGTTTTTAAAATCGACATCAGAAATATACCGAATGTCTTAAGCTAAGGAAATATAACTCTATTGGTTATTAATCATTCAAATAGTAGAAGTCTTAAGAAGTATTAAATTACAGGTAAAAATGCTAAGTGTCGTGAAATAAAATCTGTTTTATTTTGAGAACGTTTTTTTTATGCTGGTGGTGGCGATACTACAACAAGTACAACAACAAAAGCCCAACATTGTATTTTATTTGTTGTTTTCGTTGGTCGAAATGTCAAAAACACAAGCAACTTTTTACATTACTCCCCTGCAGATAACCTGCAGATAACCTGCAAATACATGCATGTAAAGAGTAGTCCATAAAGGAGTAGGAGTACTCCAAAACTACTCTAAATATTTGGGTAAAAGGTGGTCCATTTAACATTACGATGTCCTAGGAGGGGACCATATAACCCACCGAAGTAGTCCCTAAACTACTCCATGGAGTACTAAAGTGGGTTAGTTTTAAAAGTACTCCATGTCATTACAGTATGGAGTACACTAAAGCGGTTGTTTAAGCATTTTTCATTTTTTACTAATCGCTTTTTATGGCGTGCCCTGTAGTCTATTATTGCTATTATTAAATATATTTACTTGGTATTTTTAATTTGTTTACCTTTTTTTCACAAATTTCACAAACTTTCACTTTTAAATAAACAATTAATAATGGACACCATCAGGGCTACCAATGTGAAATACTCAGGGGTGTGCTGGAAATCGAAAACGTAAAACGCAAGAATTTTAAAAGTCATTTCTTAATAAGATTGCTGTAATAAAATAATTTTATGACACATATTATACAAATATTTCTCTATTAAACCGAATTTTATAACAAAAATTATTTATATTAGATTAAAGGTGTATTTAAAATAGCTTTAAAATTCTTGCGTTTTACGTTTGCGATTTCCAGCACACCCCTGACTGTAAACTATAGAAACGAATACATCATGCAGTTGTTGGCAGCACTGCATGTTAATTTCTTATAACATGGTCCATATTACAGTAGATTGGACCATGTTGTAAGTAGTCCATTTAAGCCATAATGGACCACGTAGTCCAATATTATATGTGGGGTCTCTCTAAATACGAAAAAACGTAGCACAGCTGTGCTTTAAACTCCACCTGCAAAATTAATTCGCCTTGCTCTCATATATAGACACTCATTCTCCCAACAATTCGACCATACTTTAATTAAATTTAATACATTTTGTAACCAGAAAATGAAAAACAAAAAAAATTAAAAACCTAAACAATAAAATTAGAGAGAACATGTAGTTACTGTTGACATTTGAATTATGGGCTTGTGAATTTTTAGCTGAAGTTCAAAATTCTGTTCTGTTTGAACACTAAAGCTTTTTATTAAAACGTCGGCAGCTTGTTTTAGATTTTTATTTTATTTTCTGTTTACAAAATGTATGAAGCTTAATGAAAGTATGGTAGCATTGTTGGGAGAAAAAAGGCCCAACCATAATATGCATAGCCTTGCTTAACCTACTGTCAAAAATTAACAAAAAGTCTGTCAAATGTATTTTAAAAAACTAAAATAAAATTAACAAATATTTGATTCCGTACGGAATGTGCGATTACTTTCGCACTTTACTTAAGCAAATGACAGTTTCATAAAATTTAACAAAAAGTTTCCTTAAGTTCAATATGGTTTGCCTCATATGATTTACATGTATTCCTGCATTTGCTTAAGCCAACTTAAGCACATTATGGTTGGACCTTAAGTGTCTATATGTTTGAGCATTACGTTCTCAAAATATAATACATTTTATTTCACGACGGCCTCTTACGAAAATGTGGTCTCGACGCATAGTATAATAAGAACCAGCTATGTTATTATTAGGGAGAATTGTCATTATTTTTCCATGTAATGTCAAATAAATTTATTTGATTTTTGACACTTGTTTTAATTTGTTTTCTTATTTTATTTTGTTTGACGTTAAATGGGTTTTAAAATTGAGAACAAAATTTCTAATGACTATACCTTGTACTTATTTAACCATGTCCTCGACGCAGTTCTCTTTAAACATTAATTTGTAAATCCAAAAACACTTTTATAAATAAATTTAAATTGAGTTGGAATTAAAATATTGCCATTAAAATCAAGTTAGTCAACTTATACATATGGGCATTTCCCCAGAATGGTCAACCAGGATGAAAAAATAAAATGTTGATAATCATCGTCTTTTATTGTTTATTATTATAAAAAAAAGTCTATGTTTTTATAAAAGAATGGTTTCACAGCATATCTCAGCTGTTTTACTTAAGGAAATTAAGCTGGAAACTGGAAAATTTTATATTTTCTTATATTTTCTACTTCTAAATACATTTTTATATACTTATTTTACATGCAAAAAAATAAGTTATGTTTGCACTCTTTCTTCACAATCTCTCTATTACAATCAATTTTAAAAGGAGTATTAAGTTGTTTGTTAAGGAAATTTGAAGATATTTATGGGAAACTGCATAGTGATAAAAATAAAAAAACATATGGAAAAATTGTACGTTCGCGACCCGTACGTTCGCGACCGGTACATAAGCCAACAAAAACCAAGAAAGATATTTTTTTTTGTAAATGCTGGAAGGACCACTACATTAATACACTTTTAAAATAAATTAATCACTTTTGAATATTCTGTTCCATTACGCAGATTTTTACATTTCACTAGTGTCACCCAAAGTTGACCTCTATTTTGCGTACGTTCGTGACCACATGTTTATAACTATTATTATGAAAACTTAAACTCGATGAAATCCATCTTTTGCACTAAACATAGAGCTACCCAAATGCTATCGAATCGCAAAAAAATTCTAGGAAAAGTTTTGTTTTCTTTATTATTTGTACATCAAAAGCGTACGAACATACGTTCGTGACCCCAGGAAATGCCCATATCTATATTATTATGGTATAGGCTGTTATCGAGTCGCATCGCTCTTAGCTGAATAAACCTTTCTAGTTATCACATAACTACTGTTAAGAAAATGAGAAGCAGAATTTATTTGCTACATGACCGTAAATTATTTTTGTGCAGCATTTAATTCATATGAATGTAATGATAAGTTTTTAAACAGATCTTTAAAATTCCTTTTGCACGCACTGTAACTTTATACCTAAGAATATTCTGTACATACACATACATACATCTGTAGATGGATGGCAAATATGAAATACCTCTTGTATAAAAAATTTAATAAGTATAATAAAATTATTTTATCGTTCAAAAACTTTTAAACATAAGCAAAAACACACGCTTACATTTACATAATACGTATGCGTTAACAAGAGCAAAGTTGTTTTTAAGTAAAACCACAAAATTCAAAAGTTTTTCTCTTTTCTTTTACCGCACATACCACTACTTTTAGAACTTCCTGGTGTTGAATATAGAACAGAGAGAACGAAAAAGACTTATGCATGTTAAAACTGTATACATATGTATATTATATATGTTCATTTTTTATACATTTTTTAAATATAACGGTTTATCCAGTTTTCGTATTCAAAAGTAAAGTTTAAGATAACTTTATGATTTTGATGAAACTTTTATTTCACTATAATGCTTGGACCTTGCCATCGCGTACGAAATACAACATCATTTAAATGGCCGCCTCTATATTGTTTGCAGCAGTCGATCTTTTTGAGGTAGTTTTCAATCACTTTTTTGCACATAATGGGCGGTATCTCGGCGATAACTTGACGAATGTTGGTTTTCAATTGCTCCAACGTTAGGGCATTATCCGCTTAGACACGGTCTTTGATGTAGTCAAAATCTTATGGCGTTAGATCGCATGATCCTGGTGGCGAATTGACGTTACCAAAACATGAAATTACGCGTTCGGAATACTTTCCATGCAATAAAGCAATAATAGGACGTGTTATATGGCTTATTATCTTATTGAAACTACGTATCGTCCAGTTAATAATCTTCAATAGCATTCCATAAAATGGCAGATCTCTCGCTAAATAAATGACATTTCAGATGTCAGTCTTCAAACCACTAAAGGGATAACCCTGTACCTTTTTATACAATACTGTTCATAGGTATTTGTATTCAAATTAAACATAAATAAAAATTTATTTCCATTTGAGTTTCGAACATATTGTAAGTATTCGCATTCACAAAAAATTGAATTTGATTATTCCCTTTAGCATTTTCTAAATCCACACTCGCCGCATAATTAAGTTTTTTTTTTTGTTTTTATCTTTTAGCTGCTGGTTTTTCTGTGGTCTTTAATAAGTGAATTTTTGGTGTTGATAATAATGTCCATAATTTCTGTTAACATAATTTTTCTTTCTTTATTGTTTCCTCCTTTTGTTTTGCTTTTTTTGTTGGACTATTACAAATTATGTTGTTTATGCTTTCCTTTGCATCCCCGGTTTTTTGAAGTTGTGTATACCAAGAGAAAAAATATGGTTAAATTTTCTTAAAGAAAACTTCCCTTTTGTGGCATTAGAATATTGAAAACGCTAAAACTAATAACTTTTGCGTCATGTTATGTTATCATGTTATGGTTACCCAAAATCATTGCCATTTAACCATGTATATGTTTTAAATTAACCATATTATTTTCGCCCACCCCACCTCAAATGTGGTGTGGAGGGCAACATGTTATTGCGCGATAATAAAATAACAGACAACCGTAATATGACCGTTGCGAATATCTATTTTATATATAAAAATAGTTGAGTTATCTGTGCCGAAAATCAAACCTTCTTTTTCTCTGCGTGTAGTGTATGTGTGTGGGTTAATAACTGATTGTAGGAGGTGTTTTTTTTTTAAGTATGTTTTTAGTGGCTGTATATTGTGGTTCTGAGATATGGCCTTTGAGCTTTATAAAACATCACTTATTATTATTATTATCGTTTATCTGTTAAAGGGATCATTGTTTATTAAAAATTATTTCTGGGAAAATGAAGAATTTACAAAAAAATCAATACAAATCGTTTATGAACATAAATTATGAAAGAAATGTTTGCAGAAAATAAATAACGTTCAACATTAGATTAATAAAACTTAACAAGTGACATGTGAATTGTATCGGGTTTTTCAAGAAGAACTTTGTTTTCTAAAACAAAATAAAACAAAAAATTTACGAAGAGGAAACTTCGGCAATTATGAATGAAAAAAGATATCTGTCAAATTCTCACCACGAGCACGCTGACAGATGCCGATACTTTCATCAACGTTTTTAAAGACGTTTTGGGTAAAATGGCGGGTCTATTTCGTTTTAAGGCTGCAATCGATTGGCTCCGCATAGATCTGTCCTTTACATAGCCCTACAAAAAATAATCCAGTGGTGTTAAATCACACGATCTGGCTGACCACTTAACAGCTGATGTTCTTGAAATTATGCGATCGGGAAATTTCGTTTTGCAATAAATTGATTATTTCATTGTGACATGTGGCACAATTTTCATAGTGGATTTTAATTATTTTAATGCGATTTTCGAGCGAAATTTAATTCATTGTAGCAATTGCCAGTAGGCTAGCTGGTAGGGAGCTAGGTTATCAGCGCCGTGGTTGCGTGATCGATTCCCGCTAGAGACTCTGGTTTCTTGCCTGCAGACGAGCGTAGAGCTTTGCGGGATTAGCTTAGAGAATTAAAAAAAACTTAAGGGCTAATAAGAATTATAAACACTCAAAGTCTTACTTGTAACAATATCAAAGCTTTAAAAAAGCTTAAACAAAGCTTAACCAAATTTTGCGTTGAAATATATACTTTAGAGTTTAAGAATGGGTCTTCATATAAGTTAAGGTTCGATTACTTGGAATGCCAGCGAGAAGACTAATGCCCTTAAATGGTTCTTCCCTCCTACAGAGCAGTTTTTCAATAAGCGTCATTGCAATCAATTCGCCTTCCTTACGAAGTGATTAAACAACCTTGGTTCTATTATAGATAAACCATACAAAGAGGTAAACACTGGATTTCCTAGGTTAATCTCCCTCATGGCATGAAGTCCAGGATTCTGACACAGAAAATAAAAAACAGTTTCCTCTTTCTCCTCGTCATGACAATTTCGTTAGTAGCCACTGAATTCCAGACTCACTATGCTGCCATACCAGTGTTGCCAGAAGTAGGTATTTTTGATAATAAAATAGAGGCGTAGGGAAAATCGGACAGATTTTTTATAATCACCAAAATGTAGGGATTTTTCGTCATATCGCATTATTTATAAAATAAATTCAGAAAAACATTTTGTTAGTGATATTTTCTTGTCCAAAGCAGTTGAAAATTTTTTCTTTTCACTAAAATTCCTTGAAAATATATTTCCAGAGTTGTTTGTGTTTTAAAAAATTGGCGACAATAAAGCTACGGTCAGACTAATCAAATATTTGACGAAAAAAACGGGACCAACAACCACATACATATCGTACTTGTTCAACAATACCGCATTAACTCAAAATTGTTAGTTTTTCACTTTTGGGAAAAAATCCTTTTTAATATGCCTTCCATATTATATTAAAAATTGTATTGATTCCACTGAAAATTTTGAAATTTTGAGTTAATACAGTATTGTTGAATAAGTGCGATATGTGTTTTTTTTTTTTTAATTTTGTACTTATTTTTTGTCAAAAAACTTATTTTTTATAACGAATGTGTTTTCTTCTATTTTAATGCCAATAATGCGTAGGGATTTTTGTGGGGGAAATTTTTTCAATGTGCAGGTATTTTTTCAAAAATTCCACTGGCAACACTGCCCATGACCCTCTACAGGCCAGGGTACAGTTTTTACTAAGATCGCTGTCCTAACCAATTCCCTATTAAACCTCAGTAGGAAACATGTCCTCTGTTCATCATAGTCAGGCCACAAGGTCCTGACTTAGGAGTCGGTGGATTCACGAGACCACCCTTTCTGTGCAAGCCTATAAGTCTCGTGCTCTATAAGTGACTAACAGTGGGCCAGTGGAAAGCTTCATTGGCTTTCTGTCATATTAAAGACCATCTGGGTTTTCAAGCTCATATGCAATCTAGTTTCACCGGCAGTTCGTAAGCGTTACTTTCGAATGCTTTGCAATCTCATTGAAAGACATATTACATTCTGCAGTTAACCTTAATTTCACTAAGAAACCCGCCAGAGTTGCAATGGCAGCCTTGCTTTCGGCAAATATTCATATATCCATCGATATGCGATAAAACCTTAGCCAGTTAGTCGCCCGCCTTATAGCAGAAATTGCCATCTGCAGGACAGAACACTCATCTAGCAGACACATGGGATCAGTGATATGATATCCTTTTTTGAAAACTTTCTACGCAGCCAGAAAAAATCCATATTTTTGACAAATCAAAAATATAACCAAAAATATATAGTTTTGTCATACTTCTGAAAAGTCTCTTCATTTCAATGACTTAAAAATCTGTCCTTTTTTCCCTTTGGCCATTTTTTAGAAAAAAAATCCATTAAATAGGGAATTTTCCCTACCTTTAACATCACTGCATGTGATGCTCATACACAATAGAATTGTAATGATTAAAAAAAATCGATGCTTTAAAGAAATATATATATTTTAAAGGCAGAAGTAATTTATGAAGTTTAGGTATTAAATAAAACGCTGCAGTTTAGTTTAATTTCATGTTTTTATTTCTTATACATGTACTATAATTTTTTAATTAAACTACACTCTTGCTATTACGCTGCACCAGCCACTTATAACTGTGGTAATGATTTTTCAGCAGACAGTTTTCAATATACATATTTTAAGGTCCTTTATGTGTGTGAATATATCTCACTTAGTGTTGTCGTTCTCGTATACATACATACATATATTATTTTCGAAAAAATGTGTATTTGATTTGTTAGTAACGTTGTTTGAGTTGTATGTGTACCATTGTTGCATGCAACCACCGTTTTGCTAGTAAGACATGGCCTCATGATGATGATATTATTTTTATATTATTACATGCAACATGTTGGAACAAATTTATTGCATACCAAGGAAAGATTAAGTGTTTTTCTACATGATTATTATTTTTATTCAAGTTTTTATTTTCTATTCGTATTTCAATATAAATAATCGATGTGAATTAAATATTAAAGTAGTTAATTTAAATTTGCCAGCAGCTGCTGTTTTTTCAACAATAAGTTGATAAGCCAAGCATTTTTACAAAAAATTTCAAAAGCAACAATTTTTGTTTCACCAGAATATTTGGAAACTTTTATATCTCTTATTTAAAGAAAATCTTTGCCACAAATCGTTATAGCGCTAATAATTAGTTCGTTTCCGTTTCTAAATAACCTGAAGTACAAATTGACTGCACTGCAATGTCGTTGTGTGAGTGCTTCTTACTTACTTTCTTAATGTTGGTATAGTTTTCTAAAAATGTTTCTTGATTTGCACTGGCAATATAAAGTTTAGTTTTATTAACCTCAGGCCCGGAAGTAAATTCGTTTAAATTAGGACTTTTAGTTTGGTTTTTAGTAACTACTAAGAAGGAAAATGCTTTAACGAAGGATGTTATACAGCTATTGTGAAAAAACAATTTTAAATAAGCAAAAATTTAAGGAGAGGAAAAAACAAGAAATGCCATTTAATTAAAATATAAGGAAATGTTATTAACATACAATTTTATTTATTTATTTTTCAATTTGTATACCCCCACTTATGACCACTATAGGTGGAGAGTAGAGTCTATCTTTTCCTGGACTTTTTTTACGTCCCCGGAAAGTGAAAATGGTTTTGCGATCTCCTTGGAAACTCCTAAAATTTTCGCCTTATACAAAACGATGCAAAATTTTATTTTACTTTTTAGAATAAAAAACATTTACCAATTCATGAGATCTATTAAATAAATTTTTAATGTATTAACCCTGGATGGTTGCTGTTCGTCGAAGCTCATTTAATCTTTTCAACATTTTTAAAAGAAATAATGGCCAGAAAATGCATTACATTCTGCTTGTATTTAACAGTTGTATAAATTTTCTGTACAATTTACTTTATTGCTAGCCAAAGGATAGCTAAAGTAAGCCTCGTACCAGAAATATACAAACGAAAATTCTGATAGTGCATAGAAAATATGCCTGGCAAATTTTGAAGGAATAAGACTATTAAAGTATTAAAGCTTTTAAAATTGTAGTTTGACTTAGAATGCATATTCGAATTAATATGAAAATTAAAAAACATTTTTTTTCAAAAATTGTGACATTTTTGTTTCCTATTGCCATATAACTTTTTTATGTGTATTTTAATTCCGCTCTTTTTCAACATCTTTAGCTGATGACCAGTGCTGCCACAACGAATACAATTTTTACAACCAAAATTTTTGAAAAAGTTACCAAATGTAAAAAAATATAACCAAATTTAAAATGCTTTTTATTAATTGAGAAAATCATTAAAATCATTTTAATACATTATAACACAAAGGTTATTTGCACTTTATAGTAAAACAATAATTATAAATCAAGAAAACAAAACAAGAAATGTGATTCGTTTACATATTAAAAAAATTACGTTAAACTTAATTAAAAGTTTTTATTTATTTGAGACTTTTTTCGTAAAAAAATTTTTTTTTTTTTTTTTGGCGCCCTACGCTCCAGGGGCAGTTAGAGGAATATATAAAAAAAATAAATTGAATAATTTTTAATATGCCAGTTGTAAATAACAAAAATGGATAATAGTTTTCCGCTTTTTAGCTGTTATTGGCAGGACTGTCAAATGTGGCGATTTCTTAATCCTTTTGTCGATGGAAATTTACGTTTGGCGATATGGCGATTATTTTGGCGAAATTTAAAACGATTGGCGATATGCGAAATGCATTTTATGTAAATATTTTCTAATTTACATATATCTAAGATATTATAAAAACTTTTTTCTCTTTTGTGTAAATTTTATTTGAAATTTTGGATTCTTATTATAAAAAATGTTTCAAAATTGCTCTAATATATCAAATCATTGTAAAATATTACTGACTCTCGCCTTTCGTAACGTACATTAAGTGAGGAAAAAGTATATGACTGACAGGCAAAAGTTTTTTTTTTACCAAATAATTATCTTAAAAAACATTCAATAAATAAACATACCGACAAGTTATAAACAGTAAAATTTCAAATTTCTTTAAACTTACAGCCATTTCTTAAAGAAAGTTCCATAAAATTTAAAATAATATTGATAAATTAAGGTAATTTTAAAAAATCTTTAAAATTCCTACGTGTATTTTCAAATATGTATATAAATATACTTCTGGAAATAACCTAAATTAAAAACCTTAAACTTATTTTCAAGTTTTTAAAAACACTGAAACGACTTTTGTGTAATTTTTCAATAATTTTCTAAACTCGATTCCGGATGATTTCATGCACTTCCTACTTTAAGTACTAATTATCTTTACTTCTCCTAAAACCAAGAAAAACTGCGCTCATTTAAAAAAAAATAATTAAAAATCTCCATTGATTAAAACTTCATTTGTTTACAATTTCAGATCATGGCGTTTTTAATATAAAAATCACAAATGGCAATATTTTCTTAGCAAAAATCTTAAAAAAATTATTTGGTTGCTGTTTTGAAAAGGAATTTAAAAAACTTCCGTTTATTGGTAACAAATAATGAAAAAACCGTAGTACACAGTACCAATTATTCGAGGTCGTAAATAATTGTACCAAGAAAAACATATTCGCTCGTAATTATTATTGTTTTAGAAAAAAGTAACCAAAATGAAAAAAATATTCACATCTCCACATTGAAAAAAAATATAACCAATTTTGGTTCGAAATAACCAAAAACGGCAGCTCTGCTGATGACGAAAGCTTTTAAAAGTTCGTATCGAATTTTAAGAGAGAAAAAGACTTTTGAGTGCTTATAATTCCTTTTCGCTTAACAATTTTATTTGAATAATTTTTTAGCCTTTCAAACATCTTTGGATGAAGTTTCTTGATGATCTGGCTTAAGTTCGTATCGAATTTTAAGAGAGAAAAAGACTTTTGAGTGCTTATAATTCCTTTTCGCTTAACAACTTTATTTGAATAATTTCTTTAGCCTTTCAAACATCTTTGGATGAAGTTTCTTGATGATCTGGCTTAAGACACCAGTGAAATGCGCTATTCAATGCTTATCCCACCAATAATAAATTTCAGTTTATCAATAGTAAAAATTGGGAATTTAGCACATTAATATTTATAATTGAAATTTTATGACTGCTAAGGAAACCTTTGACATTTATTATGTTTTATGTTATTTAATTTTTTAATACAATGTTTCACTAAAAAAGTTTTGTGGATTTTTTACTTTAAAAAATCGTTCCGCTAGATTTTTTTTTTAATATTTCGTCAATCTTAATCTACTAAAATGAAGAGTTACCAAGGTTTCGTTTATATGTGCTAAATTCCTATTTCATACTATTGATAAACTGAATTGTATTGTTGATGGGATAAGCTTTTCCTATGCGCATTTCACTGGTTGCTTAGGCCAGATCGTCAGGAAACTTTATCCAAAGATTTTAGAAAAACTAAAGATATTATGCAAATAAAACTGTTAAGCGAATAAGAACTATAAGCCCCAGTTTTACTTCTAACAATATCAAAGCTTTAACAAAAACAACAACAATAAACAGTGAGTTTATCTTTTCTTATCTTCCAAGGTTAAACGTATATTTAATGCAAAGCCAACAGATTGATGTAAAACCAAAAAACTTAAATTTAAAAAAAAGCATTTTTCCCAGGAAATCCTGTATGAAAACCATAGTGGAGAGGGTCCCTGAAGGAAATATCAATAGTAATACCTTACTGATTCAACATTGACTAACTGTACAATTAATTGTCGACTTCAAATCAGTTTCTGAAACAACCTAACGATGTCCTTCCATCCATACGGCTGGCTGTCTTGTTGTTTTTCAGTGCGCAAGGTACAGATTGAAATTTTCTATACAATTTGATGAAATTTGGTACGCACGTTTTCATCGTTTAAGAAGAAAGCCTAAAAGAAATTTTGAAAATTGGTCTATAATAACACGTGGCCTCTATACCAGAGAACGACTGTGTGTGATTGCAAAAATTCGCATTCTATGAACATCATAAAATACACTTTTGCGTTCATACAATCAAACTTTCTCAGCCACACACATTCGCTGCTGGTTTTAAATCATTCAAATAATGCACAGCGTGCTGACTTTGCCATTTATAATATCGTTTAGCTTCGCTCGTCAATGATTGCTTTTGTAAAGAACAAATACAAAAAAAAAATTGCAGTTGCTATGTAGTACGTATTAGTTTTTCATATACTGGAATCGGAAGAAAAAAATAATTGCAATAAAATGCAAACACACATAGGTACAAATACAAGAACATTATACAAACAGCGTTACCGTTGATGCTACTACAAGCTATGATAGAATATTGGTTTAGCCCACAAATCTAACGCTTAAGGTATTTAAAACCACATAAAAAAGTTACTGCTCCCGACTTGTTTTGGTTTTTGCTGACCAGTGTTATTACATAATGTGTTCGGTTATCTTTTTTATCATTTATAAAATATTACTTGTGATTTAAAATAAATTGAACAAAATACGTGGAAAAACATAATTCGGTGAAGTCATTCTGATTTTAAAAGAGGTGCCCCCTTTTTTTCTTAAATCCTCTTTTTTGTTGCCACTTTTTTTGGAAACATCCCCTTCTTTGGTATATTTTAAAAATATCCAACGGAAACGCTGTATACAAATACAAAAACTAAAAAAATTAAAGATTCGTTTTTGTCTCATCGAGTGGGCAATGACTTAGAATTGATGTAAATTTAACCGAATGAATAAATCAAGCAAATTAGTGATTTTTACAGTTCTCTGCTCTATACAATCTTCTTTCCAGTGTAGAGGCTTTGTGCCCATTAACTACACTCAAAATATTATGTAGTTAAATTCAAACGAAAATTAATTTTGAACTACTTAAAACTCATTTAAAACACGGATCATTTACATTTCATTTAAAACAAATGATTTTTAAATTAATTTTCAAATTTTTTATTTGTTAAACAGCATATTCCTTAAAATTAAATAGTTTTTACTTTAAAAAATATATTTTAATCCACAAAAATCAAACTACATAACAAAAAAAAAAAATTCGGAAAAACATTATTTTTTGGCAAGGCGAATTAACTACAGGTGTTGTCGAAACGACATCTGATTTTGACAGTTCGAGCTTATTTGTTTTGATTTGTTAGTGTTTTGCTAATAATGGTTGACATTTCGAGCTAATGGCACTAACAATGCAATGGAAAAAACCCTATGTTGTTTCTGTTGTTTTTGGATTGTTGTAGTTCCGACATCACCTGTAGTTGAATTCGCCTTGATTTTTTGGTAGTTTGTTTTTTGAATAACAAAAATAAATGTTAAAAAATAAAATTATTCGTAAAATAACTATATTTTTATTAAATTTTAACAGTACTTAAAAGAATTTAATAACCCACAATCAGTTACTGTAATAATTTTATGAGTGTATCTTATTATGTTGGTAGTTAATTTTAATTTAGACCAAACGCATTTTGTGTTGCAATCTTAATCATCTTACCTTTTTATTGGAATCGGTCCAAATTTTTAAGCATACACTCAAAAGAAAAATCAATTCATCCGTACTCAAATCAATCCGAAGCAGTAATAAAAGTATGGTGAGTACGGATTTTCTTGAATCAAGTACAGAAATATTGATTCAAGTTCAATTGATTCAAAATAAATTAACCATATTCAATCCTGATTTCGTACTTGAAATAATGCGAAAATGAGATTGATTTAAGTAAAACTAAGATTGAAGCAATCTCAAAATGCGCTTGATTCAAGATTTATAAACTTTAATAATCCGAAAATGAGATTGATTAAGGTAAAACTAAGATTGAATCAATCTCAAAATGCGCTTGATTCAAGCATTATAAAGTTTATCCTGAATTCGTGTTTGAAAAAACCAAAAAATAAATTAGAAAGAAAAAGACATTATGATTGATTGACTTACCCGTATTACACCTTACAGAATGATAAAGCACCAACATCAGTCCCTATTGGGTTTTTACTTTAAAAATCTTATGTACATATTTAACCAAAATTATAAACTAAATGAGAAGCAAGATTTCAAATTTACTTTTTAACCCTTCGTGGTACACATGAGTCTGGCCAGACCTTTTTTCAATGTATATAGAAAATTAAGACATGCGTAAGCCGGAGGGTTTAATCTTTTTTTTACTTGATTTAAGAATTTTATACTTATTTCAAGAAATTCCGGGATTGATTTTCGAAAGTCATTCCATTTATGATTATTTTGAGTACGTTTTAGTGTTTTTCGTACTTGAATTTTTGAGTACGACTCGTACTTAAAGTAATCATAAGAAACTTAATTTATTTCTTTCTGTGTAGCTCACATATAAATACCACATCCGAAAATACTTTCTATGCTTCCTTATGAATGTAGTTATTGATATAAATTTTGCCTACAAAACTTCTAATAAAGCTTCTACGTCATATCATTTTGCGCTAGTTGGTTTACTACTGAGCACAGGTCCCATAAAACTCCTTATCTAAAATCGCTTAAAGATGGAAAAGTCGACTTTAGATGTTGAATAGTTTTCATAATTTTTTTTGTCATCCACTTACAACTACAATTTATTTTTGGAATATCCAACCAATTATAGTATGGAATGTAAGAAAAAATAAACTCTCTGTTTATTTCATATCATTGCAAATAAGACCTGAGTGCCTGCAATTCTCATTCACTCTGCAGTTTAATTTGTGTAATATCTATTAGCTTTTCATCCAACAAAAATTTTTAGTGTATTTATCGAGAATGAAATTTGGGAATTTAACACAACAAACAATATTTTAATAATTTACTTTTGCCGAGGGCATGGGTCGAAAATTTGCTGATACATATATACTTAAGTGTAGGATGTGAAATGCTCAGGCTTGACCGACTATTCTTACTTACTTGTGTCTGATGCATCTTTAATATGAGTTAAACATAGCGAGCAATGATATAAAAACCATTCATGAATTTAATAAACAAATTTAACCCCTTACACTCCATTTAAAGCATAAACAAATTCAACATTTTAAATAGGTACACGCATACAAATCTGTTTTTTATTAACTCTATACACATTTGTAATATTTTTTTTGTGTTAACACATCTGAGTTTTTTCTCTTAGTTTTTTTTTTTTAAGCATAAAATGTGTGATTAAAGCACATTTTAAAACATATTTTATGAGATTTGCATTTTAAGTGATTTAAGAATGTTAAAAAGATCGAAATAAAAATTTGTTTGCATACTTCTTGTTCTTGTTTTTTTTTAACAAATAAATTTTTGCGCATGTGAAAAGTTGTTAAGTAAAACGAATATATTAAACACAGTGGTAGAAAAACGGACTTAAATTGCCTCATTTATCATTTACGTTAACTTTTCATCGCATTATCTATTATCTATTTTTTTTATTGATTTTTATTTTTCCTTTCAAGAAGGCCTTTCTAAACGCCTTTTTCAATCAAATCTACAAAAAAAATATAATACACCAACGTCGTCGACTTTACTGGAATACAAGAGTTAGCAAAACAAAATTTTAGTGTATAGGACAATATGTTTCTATTAGCATTTGATAAGCTTGATCCGATATTCTAAGCCTGGTTTATTTTCGGCCATCTGTTGCCAGTTACGTGTACTCATTATTCTTAAATCAGCTTCTACACAGTCTTCCATCTTGTTTTTTGGTCGTCTTATTCGTCAAGAGTATCGGATATCGTTATCTAATATTGCTCTTTACCATCCTTGTCACATGTTCTGTCGAGCTAAGCCGCTGTGCCTTTATAAGTTTAACTTTGTGTGATTAAGCTAATCCCGAGCTGTATGCTATAAGATGATCTGATTTTCCATTAGAAAACGTTATACAACACCGTGAGCACTGTGTGAATACAGTGAAAATATACAATTATTTTTGGTCTTCTATTTGCAATTTGAATTATCACAAACGAGCTCAATTTGAAAAAAAAAATTATTTTTGGGAGAAAATAGATCTGTAAGTTCGACTTCTGTAAGATCCTTCTAAAGTAAGATCCTTCTAAAGGTTAAATTTCAAGGGCCGATGTTGATTTTGAATAAAACACAAACTATTTAGGAAATTATTGTAATTTTATTTTAGTATGATATATTGGTATTACTCAATTATGTATGGAACAAAATATCGGCCAAATGGGCGCCGCGACCACGGCGGCACACCTCCATCCGATGGTCCAAATTTTCGATGACCCTGAGGCATAATGGAGGTTCTTTGCCGTTAATGTGCCGAATTATCTCATCCTTTAGCTCTTGAATTGTTGCTGGCTTATCGACGTACACCTTTTCTTTCAAATAACCCCAAAGAAAAAAGTCCAACGGTGTCAAATCACATAATCTTGGCGGCCAATTGACATCGCCATTACGTGAGATAACACTGCCATTGAATTTGTTGCGCAAAAGAGCCATTGTTTCGTTAGCTGTGTGGCAAGTGGCACCGTCCTGCTGAAACCACATATCGTCCGTTCGTTATCATCTCACGATAGCGAACACCATTCACAGTAACTGCCTGACCGGCCTCATTTTGGAAAAAATACGGCCCGATGATGCCGCCAGCCCATAAACCGCACCAAACAGTCACTCTTTGTGGGTGCATTGGTTTTTCGACAATCACTCTTGGATTATTATTCGCCCAAATGCGGAAATTCTGCTTATCGACAAATCCACTGAGGTGAAAATGTGCCTCATCACTGAAGATGATTTTCTTCGAAATTTATCATCCATTTTCATAATAAGTCTGGATAACTTTAACACGTTGTTGGATTGTGTATCTCTCCATGGTTCAAATTGAGTAAGTCTGAAATAGAGAAATGTCAAATAAAATTCGGAAAAAAACTTGGCGTTTAGGTGTGGTTCACATTCAACATCGGCCCTTACAATTTAACCACCCTTTATTAATGCTTCTATTGACAGTTTCAATTTATTATTTTGACGTAGTTCTAAAAGCGTTCGATTTTATTTTGAGTTATAAAGACTGAAATTATTTGTGAGTCTTTATTAATTTTTTTTTTTTTTTACAATTTCGAATTTTACATGTGTAATCGTTATGGTTATGCAAAGCAAAAACAGCCCACATCTCTGAAATGACCAATGTACTAAATGAAACCCCGAGCAGACTCTGAAAAGAAATTCATTGTCATATTTTCGCCAAAGCGGGAATGGAGAAGGAGAGTCCTGGCTTATAAATACTGCACTAGAGTTTACACTGATGGGTCAGAGATGACCTGCGGTGTTGGCTATGGGATTTTCTCGGAAGGGCTGAAACACTGGCGAAGAGAGTCATGTATACCACTGCATATCAAGAATATTAGCGGTAAAATTTGGCATTTTTGTCGATAGACAGGCGGCTGTGATGTCACAACGAACGCAATAAAAAAAATTTAATATTTGATGAATCCAATCTATTTTGTTCTTTTATAACTAGAACATTTAACGGATCTTTGTAGATCTTTAAGGTGTCATAAACAGTTTTATATTGGCTTGCATTCGTTAACTAAGACACTTGTTAAATCCCAGCTATTGTTAAAGTGAAATTATAACATTGGATTTTGCTTTTTTTTTAAGCTTTAAACTATTTTATTTAATATAAGCGAGTAGTCCCCAGCAAAAACTTAACTTACCAAGTAAGTTAGCAAATAATGTTGGAGAAAATAAACACTACTTATTTTTCGGCTGAATAACTACTTATTTTTGTTCGAGGTGTCTACAGAATTCAGTACTTACAATACACTTACTAGAAGTCAAAAAATATCTAGTTATTATCTAACTACTAGTAAGTTGAATTGTAAGTACTTACAATATACTTACCAGAAGCCAAAAAATCACTAGTTAATAGACCTAATAAGTAATTATTAAGTGCGTTACCAGTAAGTAAATATTCAGTACTGAAAACAACACAAGTAATAAGTAGTTATTGAGCTGATTATTAGTAAGCAAATATTCAGTAGTGAAAATAATAGAAGTAATAAGTAGTTGTTGTGGTCATTACTAGTAAGTACTTATTACAGTTTTCAAAATAATGACAATTGTAATGACAATTACTTACCAGGTAACGTACGAAATAACTACCACCTATTACTAAAAATCAAAAAGTTTTTCCTGGGGTCTGTAAGGATAGTTTGTAAATACAAAGACTTTTACAAATGAATTCAAATGAATAGAATATTAATAGAATAGAATATGATGCCAAAGTTGTTCTTTCCCGTTGAGTCTTTCAAAAGTAAGCAGGTTTTAAGCAGACTTACAGAGAGACAGATATGTTCAAATCGACTAAGAATTACTGAAAAAGTTTTGCAATCAATGACAGTGACAATTAATCATAAGTGTCTTAATTTTTGACCCTACGATAGTTTTCATCATTGTGATGTCAGTCTTAACATCGCTTGGCCTAATTCTTATCAGTTGAAATTATTTCATTAATGGGAAGATATATATGCATCATAGAAATGACGAATCGAAGTCAGTTAAATAAAAAATTTCATCAGTGCGATGACTCAGTAAAATCGGAGAAAGGACTCACAATGATAGTTTGTCATTGAATTGAGTCATTGGGAATGACTTAAGTCAAATTGAGAGAATATTATTATTTACTTACCCGTTGCAAATGTTTCTTTCACTTTTGTTGTATTCCGCACTTTGTTTACAAAAGAAATCTGAAATATAAGACATCAGTAGCTTGCCTGATATGGTTTTCGTAAGCAGTCTACTTTGCTAATTTTAAGAAAAAGAATATGGGAATTTTTTCTTCTTAATGAGAAACAAAGTGTGGCATCAAACTGATGTCTTTTTAGTCGTAGCAGAGAGGACGCACATTATATTACAAAATTTTGTGATGACCTTCGTCATTGGATTGATGTCACTTTTTGTCTTATTGATGCATTTGTAATAACATTGATGTTACAATTCTAATGTTAGGGCATCATCAATATGAAAATGCATTTTTCTATGAGTGTGGACATGAGCATGAGTTCATCTTCCTTACTGAACTTTCAGATGTACGTATTTAATAAGATCTAAGATGAATACCTTAAGGTTTTACTTAAAATAAAGGGAACACATAAACATACTGAATTTAATTTATTTATTTTCTAAAACATATTTATTATTGGTTTTAGATTAAAGTGCATATACAAAATGTTAGAAATTTAAAAAGTATTAATGCTTACTATACTCACAAGTTAATGTGATAATTAATTCCATATAATATTTTCTTTTTCAATTACTTAAGATCTCAGCTTATTATTAGTTATTTGCAATAGACCGCAATAATAATAGAGGGATTTCTTTTAATAAAGAAATTAATTTCCCTAATTAGGAAAGCATAAAAAAAATTCTTTGCTTATCGATGAATGAAGGTATTATTGACTCACTCCAAATAAGATAATTATGTGTAAGTAATCAATTAAAATCATAATACTTTTGCAAATTATTTATAAAACGTTTTCGGCTTAATAAATTTTGTATGCATATTGTACATTCTACAAATGTTACGAATACATACAACTGTGTAAGCACCCACCCAGCGGTAAATATTGAAAGGACAACAACTAGCAGGCCTTTTTAAAGGCCTTTTTACTCCTTTCCACAAGTTTAGCTTCGTATGATATCTTGCCTTCAAAAGTATGCCCTCTAGAAGGTTTAAATTTCATTTTTAAAGACCTTCTAAAATATTCAGTAGATATTCGCTACTCCCTTCTTCAGGAAGGGAGAATGTGAAAGGGAGTGTGGAATGAAAATCTGTGTAAAAAATAAATAGGTATGGAGTGCGGCGACGAGGGCATGTGCCTTCTAAATACGGCTTTTAACTCATTCGAGTTACCGCTGGGCAGTAAACAATTCTTGCTAACAGGTCTAATTTACTCAAGTAAAACTTAAATGAACAAAATGGCTTATTTATATAACTTAAGCCCCTGTTTTTTGCTTAAAAGCTAACTCTTTCTTAGCCCAAACCCTCCTGACACGGATACTTCCCGTTAAAAGAGATAAGAGTAGTTTTTGGTTTTTATATAATTTAGAATTAATAAATATTTATATCTAACTTTGTATTGATATCATTGCATAAAATAAACCCTACGAAATTCACATTTTGTGCAGGCAATTGTTTTCCGTTGCATTGGCCATTTACAGCCATCACATATTTTGCGATCCGATTTCAAACCAACAGGCATGCAAAGGTAGCAACGACCTTTTAAGGATAGCCGATCAGTTTTGTCCCGTTTTGATATTTCCGATTGGCATACAGAATGGTTACATTTGTCATTAGTTAGAGAGCTGCTCGGACGTTAGCGTATCTTATTTTGCGATTTTCATGTTTTCTAATCCAACTAATCCAACGCCAAGTGATGCCAAAAAACCACGACGGGAGTTTCGATCTTTTTTGGCACTTGGATTGAGGCTAGAGAATATATAAAATGCACCGAAAGCAGCCACTTCAACCATGTAAACAAAAAAATGTTAATGAGCCAGCTATTTGTTTAACGTTCAGTGCTATATTTTGACACCGTTTCGTCCATAATATCAGCCCACCTCTTGTTTTATTGAAATTATCTTTTATTTCTTCATTTTTGTTAAAAGCTTGCTTCCCTCAAGTTGACGACAAAAATAAATACCTTTCTTGATATTTCTTGTTACAGCTCTTACTGAAACTTTATCGTGGCGTTCGTACAATGTCCGTTGGTTAGGGCTACAGTAGAGCTACTGTTATGGTTATTCAATTAAGGCAATATGAATCTGCCTCTTAAATTAAGAAAATTTATATGGGTTAAAATAAAACTTGTAGTTTTACAACTTTATTTAAACCGCAATAAAAAGAATTTATAATAAAAAGGTCCAACCGCATCTCCAAGTTTTTACATATTTGCTTTAAGTTTGATGCACTGTAATTTCAAGCAAAAGGATAAACATGTGTTAATTATTTTAACATATTAACTTCAAGTTTGATCCACTGTAAAATAAAGTAATAGGATTCTATAGGAATTCTAGACGTTGACTTGTTCAGAAGTTTGTGAATAGAAAAAATTCTCCTTAGGACCTGCCGTGTTGGCCTCATCTCAATATCTGGTCTCTGGTTGGCAAACAGTGGGTTGGTTTACCAACTGCTACTGTGGCATTAAATTAAACATTTGCCCATTATTTAGGAACATTAGAATAATCGTGAGCATCTTTTTAATAGCAACAGGCACCCACAGGCCGAACTTTTTACAAGACAGCCTTAAATAGTTAATACCCTCTTTATGATCAAGTGCGATATATTTACTTTGTTTTTCACTTTGTTTCCTTTAGTGGTCCTTTTTTCTTTTGCCCCTATAGCATGTAATATAAAGGAGTATTAAGAATTGAAAATGAGCCAAATCAAGTGTCATTGCGAATTAAGGGTTTTCGTACGATGAGGTCCATACAAAATAAACTTGATTTATAAAACTAAACTCAAACTTTAGATTTAGTTTAAATGTGCTAAATTCCCAATTCTTACTATTGATAAGCCGGATTTATTATTAGTGGGATAAGCTATTCCTATGCGCATTTGACTGGTTGCTTAGGCCAGACCATCAGGCAACTTCATCCAAAGATTTGAGAAACGCTTAAGATATTATTCAACTAAAACTGTTAAGCGAATAGGAGTTACAAACACTCAAAAGTCTAACCCGCAATAATATTAAAGCTTAAACAAAACACCAACAACAAATTTGTTTGGTTTTAAAATCAGCTAAATTGAACTATAATTTCACCAAGCGCAATAAGGATTTTAACACGATAAAGCCCATAATTGATAATGAGTTGGAGTTTATTTGAAATAATAAACAAATAATTGAATTCTGCGCCTCTTTTACTCACTGGATTTGTTGATTTCCGTTCAAAGGCGAAGGCTTGGTGCCTCTCCTCTCCAAGCGTTTTAAATTCACAAGACGGCTATATTATCGAGATCTTTCAGTTCGCACAAAAACTAATTTTCCAGTTACGAATTTGAAGTCAGATTATGATTTTTAAAACTTTTGTTTTTAAATTTGTTTTAACAACAATCTTAGTTCCAATCATTTTCGCTATTTGCTACATAAGCATGTACATATATACATATTTTAATTTGATTTTGAATAAATTACATATTTAAAGAAAAACCACGGCAAAGCTGCATAATATTTTTAATCAACGGCAAACTTTATATACAGTTTACCAGTCTACAACCACAACTGTTTATCGTTAATGGTCTGTTTGATAAGGACAAATGAGAAATAATGTGTGCCAGCCATTTCAATAAAAACAAATGACATCAAAGGCAGGGTCAAAATAAAATAAAAAAAAATAAAAAGATTAACAAAAAAGTGAAAAACACTATAAACATGCAATAACAACCATGACTTTGAAGAGATACGAAAAGTAATTAATGACTTCAATAAAGTAAAACGGAATAAAAATATGGCTGAATTTACAAAGCGCTTAATTACAGTAGTTTAAACTTTGAAGGCTACTTTAGTAAAAAGCAATGTGAATTCAGTTTTGTTTAAATTTTATCAAGGTATCTTTAAATTCTTTGCTAATTAGGTGTAAGTTAAGCCACGGCCATTTGAGTTAAAAAATTAAAACTAACCCTATTACAAAAAAAAATGTTAATAAGTTGTAATTGATTTTTATAAAAAGTTTTTACAGTTCTGAATAAAGATTTAAGCTAAATGATGTTTTTAAATCCAATTGTTGCTAGCATTGTGAATACAAAGAAAACGATTGATTTTAATCACCAAATTCGTAGAATCAGCCAAGCAATTTGTTGATTTTGCAGCTATTGCCAAAAAGTTTATATTAATAACTAAAAATTGAATAAATGGAAAATTGTGACTTTTTTCAATTAATAATATTTTCAATTTTGATTAAAAATTTTATCAAAAAACTGAGCAAAAATTTTGTTCATTCCAATGAATTTGTTGCGTGTTATTTTTCAAAGATTTCTATTCCTCTAAAAAAGCACCTTTCTATGTGTATTAGGGTGGATCAATCTTTTTTGCCTACCAAGCGTATAGCAAAATCGTAATCTACGATAAATTCTAAGAATTTTTCCTAAAGAAAGCATGGTTCTAAAATCAAAATCGAGCTTCCGGTTTTTGACTTGAAAATTTGGTGCTCATGAAAACCGAAAAAATTCTACTTTTTTGATGGCTTGTTTAAAAAAAAATTTTCTCAGCTTTCTATACTTGTGCTCATTTTTAAAAAAATTCTGTACATAAATAATAAGTTAAGAGTTTTTTGTCAAAATTAACTTAGCCAATCTGGTAAAATAAAAAAAAGTATTTTATTTTTTATTTAAAATCACTTTTTTATTTAAAAAATTCCCTCCTTTTTTAAAAAAGAAACTGAATGCAAAAAATAAAATTAATAATTCCAATAAAAATGTATTTAAAAGAAAAAATACTGGCCAAGCCGGGAGTTAAACCCTGACATCCTGGGTCACAAAGCACACCATAACCACTTAACCAAAACAGCACTTATTTTTAAATATTGCTGGCTATTCTTGAAAACGCGTCGAAAAAGTGAAAATTTTTATTAAAACTAAAACAAAGTTTACCGTAAAGTCATAGAGAGATTGTTAATAAGGTTGTGCAAAATAAAGGCCTCGTTACTCTAACGTAAATGTTGCGGATACGTAAACGTTGCGGTCGATTTGAAATAGTGGTAGTTACTAAAAATACGTAAACGTGTCATCTGGTGTTTAAGTTAATGTGTGTGTGTATGTATGTGTGTGTGTGTGTGTGTGTGTGTGTGTGTGTGTGTGTGTGTGTGTATGTATGTATGTATGTATGTATGTATTTATGTATGTATGTATGTATGTATGTATGTATGTATGTATGTATGTATGTATGTATGTATGTATGTATGTATGTATGTATGTATGTATGTAAATTATTATTTGTTTCGATTTTGCTCACAGTCTTGTTCCAAAATATTTAGCTGACATTCTTGTTTAAAAAAGCCAATACATAACGATATCGGCGCTTTTGTACAAAAAAGTAAAATACTTTATACATATATTTTTACATATACAGCACTAAAATTGCTTAGAAAAATAAAATATTTTTATCTTGTTTTTATTGCGCCTGACGATCTAGTTTTGGAGTTATGGACCTTAAAATATTTAAAGTCATTATTAATATCTCTTTAAATAAAACTTGATCGAATCAGCTGTTTTATGTTTTTGCTCATGTGTTAACAGCTTTAAATGCAATTTTTTTTCATAATTTTGTAAATTATGATTTTTGCGTTAAAATATTGTTAAAACTTATTTTTTAAATAAATGAAAATTATAGAAAAGAAAATATGAAGTGGAAATATAGTAAACATACAAATGTTGTTTATAATTGTGTAATTTTATTGGCTTGTAAATATATAAGGCGAATTTATTAGAAAAACAAAATATTTGTTGTTTAAACTTATAAATAAATAAAATGATCATAGAAAAAGTGAGGAAAAGGATTTTGCAAATTTGCAGCAGCCCGCTGCCGGAAACATGCAAAAAATACTATTTTAACTATCTATTAATTTTATTTACTTCCATCTATGGAAATAATCTAACTGTTGAATAAAATAAAATAAGAAAATCAAACTTTTAACAACAATATTTATTTCCAATAAAAAAACAAGAGTGTAAGCTGCTTCGTTTATTTTCAATAAAAACCCGATTTGGTTTCTGTGCCACATAAAGCCGATACTAATTTCAGTTCGAACAAAAAACCCATAACATTGGATTTCATGACACCAAATTAAAATAAATGTTTTGGTGAGAATCTCATTAATAAAATTTAAAAGTAAGCCGCTGGTTAATAAGTTTTGTTGACAACACTGCTGGAAAGCAAAAATAAAATTCTTAACAGCTGATACGTAAAAACGGAGAGAAATTTTAATTTTATCAGGTTTATCCGCAACGCAACGTTACGTTTACGTGTGAGTACCTATTTACACAAAGGCTTGGTAAGGAAAACGGAACAGCTGATGTGCAGCGTATACGTTTACGTAAGAGTAACGAGGCCTTAATGCGTACTTTGTTCACCAGGAAAATGTTTTTCGTAGCAGAAAAGCCGTGCGTGAGAGATGCATAAACAAAATTTAGCATTTTTGTGACAACCTTTGGGATCCGTCAACACTTATACACCCCCGGTTTCACCAGTATTTTTTTATATAAATTTTGTACATATTATTATTTTATTCGGTTCTATTTGTTTAAGTTAGGAAATTTTCGAAAAAAAAATTACGTTTTAATAAAAAAAATAGATAATTATAATAAATATTTTATTTTTTAATTTTCAGTTTTTGCTTAATTTTTTTTTAATTTTTCGTTTAATTAATGTTTGAATAAATTTTTTTTAATCAATTTTTAATTCAAATTTAGTGAAATTGTTTTATTTAATTTTTGGGTAGCAAAATTGTTACAGTTTTAGGTTTTTTACCAGCTTTCCTATGATTATTTTAACAAAAACCTCCAAACCAATTATTAATGTACAGAATTTTCTAAAAGTGAACACAGATATAGATAGTTGAGAAAATGTCTTTTTAAACAAGCCGTCTTTCATCAATACAGGTCAATTATTCACCAATAATTCCAAAAAAAGTAGCATTTTTTCGGATTTCCTAAGCACTAAATTTTCAAGTAAAAAAACCGGAAGCCCGATTTTGAATCCAGAACCATGGCTTCTTTAGAAAAAGTTCTTAGAATTTTCTGCAGATTACGGTTTTGCTATACGCTTAATCACTTTTTTTGGGCCCGATCAAATTAACCCACCCTAATGTGTATAAGTATCGAAGGGTATCAATTTGTTCTTCAAATTAATTAAGTATGAAAACTTTTTATTAACTTTTGTTCTAGTTAGCTAATTACTTACATGAAAGTTTTTAATTTTTTTGTTTTTGTGTAAAGAAAACTAAAAAAAATTCAAAACAAACTTTTCATCTTGTGAGTTGATCATGTTAACACAGTGTTTAACTGAATATTTCGATGTAGTTGAAAATGAGAATTAGTAAAGTCCTGCACACACATACCGACATCACAAAATGTAACAAATTTTATTACTTGAACAAACTTTTAATGCGTCTGTATTAGTATTTGGCTATATGAATATGGTGTGTGCGCATTTTGAACCCATAAACTAATCAAAAGTCAACAAGTTGCTGACTTTCTCTATCAAGTTTATCACAGTTGTTTTTTTTATATGTTTCTTCAATTCTATCAATATCTACATACATCCTATAAAAACCGACACATATTTAGATGACACAAACTCCCTTTTTTCAACTTTTCTCGATCTGGGTCAATAACATAGTATTATTAAACTTTTGGTTTCAAATAAAAAAAAAATATATTGATTTTTTATATAAGCAAATGTTCAATAGTAAAGAAATAATTTTTTTAATTAAGTATTTAGAAAATAAAAGTGGTTTTTACTTGAAAAAGAACTTAATTGGAAAATATTAAATTTAATTTTTGGACAAAACTCTTAAGAAAGTTTTAAAATAACATGCAATATTTGGGTGTACCGAAAAAAAGAGACAGTTTAAAATATATATTTTTTCATCTTTAGATCCAACTTTAAGATTTTCTGCTTCCAGGACGGTCGATCACTGAAATTCGTTCCCCATGAAGGTAGTGGAAGCTGATCTTGATCTAACAGGCGAAATTTTCGCTGCGTGATACTAATTGAGTGTTTGAACAGAATTTAGTCTTCAACTTCAGGCAAAATTCCTAAAGCCCATAGTCAAAACGTCGCACAGTGCTCTGTCCCATAGGCAAAACTAAAGATTAATAAAGTATTTAAAATAATTAAGTAATATACATTTGTGTAACGCTTACAAAGTACCTTAAATAGATTTGTAAGTAGAATTCATAATTTTCACTTTTTGTTTACAGTGGAAGGCACCAAAGTCAAACAATTTTTGAGCTAAACTGTTTAATAAAAACACTTTGACCTATTTTACTAAAAAAAAATGCCAAAAATTAATTTTTTAATAAATTCTTCTCAATCTTGGTACTTTTGTTTACTACTAAACGTTCAAAAAAGGGAAATTGAATTGTTGGTAAATAATATTGCTAAGAACAGTTTTAGTATTATCATAAACTTTCAGATTTTTTATTGAAACTCCATGAAATTGTCTAGGTTTGGTAGACTATAACTTACTAATTATTTCAGAGTACCTAATTTTTTATTTAAGATTTTAATACTTTTTCAAGTGATTTTACAGAATCTGTAAAGAGGTCCGAGAATTTTCTGCCGGAAATTTAAAAATTGCATTCATTTCTGGAGTCATATTACTATTTATTATTTTTTTGCAAGAAAAACATAAAAAAAATTTACAAAGTTTGACGATACCATATATATGGGGGATTTCATGTCAAGTGACCCAATTTTTAAATCGATGTCTTCCGATTCGGAAGAAATTTTCACCAACTACCTTAAAGAAAAAGACATGATCTTTCTTTTGAGCAAAAAAAAAAAAAAAAATTTCCGATAAAAAAAATAAAAATAAGTTTTAAATGAACAATTTTGATTTTTAGTTGAACTGTTAATTTTTTAAATTTTTTGATATTCTTTAATTAGGCTCGAGTTCATCAAATTTAATTTTCATTAAATTATTTTCACTGTGGGAAGGAATTTTACAACTTGGAATTTTATTAAAATTTATTGATAATTTTTCTTGGAAAATTCCTTCCCTCAGTGAAAATAATTTAATGAAAATTAAATTTGATGAACTCGAGCCTAATTAAAGAATATCAAAAAAATTGAAAAAATAAGTTTTAAATTAAAAAAAAAAAAAAAAAATTGTAAAAATTTTAATATTTTTAATTAGGCTTAAGTTCATTAAATTTAATTTTCATTAAATTATTTTTATGAAGAAAGGAATTTTACAACAGGAAAATTAATTAAAATTGTTATTGATAATCTTTCATTCTTGACCGTGGCTGGGATTCAAACCGCGGCCGGCAGGTTACCATGACATGTTTCGATCGCAACCACTCGATCTCCTCAGATGGATTTGCCGTTTTACACTCGCAGCCATCGACGACTGCTGACGTCAATAGTCTAACATCAATCCTTAAACCAAATTGTATTTTAACCTTTGGTAGATCGAAATTTGCTTTTTTGAATGATCATCCATTTTAATTGATTTTACATGTACATATTTCCTTACTTCTGTTTTTTCGTACTTTTGTCAATTTCATCCAAATCGGAAGACCTCGATTTAAAAATTGGGTCACTTGACATGAAATTCCCCCATATATATAAATAAACAAGTAAGAGTGCTATATTCGGCTATGCCGAATTTTATACCCTTCACCATGGTGAGATAAGAACAAAAAGTTTAATAAACGGTAAAAACCGATATTGTAAATACATATTCAATTTCCCAAAATATTTTTTATGATAAACCTACGTCAAGATAACTTTGGCACGACGATTTGCCTTCATAAAATGATTTCGTGAAAATAAAAAAAGAATAAACCCACAGCAAACGATTAAAACATCTTTAATATAAATTTTTACATATGCAATTCTTTGAATAGGTATTTGAATATTGAATAGGTATTTGAATAAGAAATTAAGTAAATTTGTTCTGATGTTTAAGATATGAAACGGTATTATTAAAACAAAATTAATTATAAAAAAGAAAAATACATATCTATAAACAAAATTAATTATAAAAAATAAAATAAAAAAGGGTTGACAAAAGGGTAAATTAAGAGAAAGAAATATGTATAAAATATATATATATGAAATTTATAAATATATTTAAAAAATGTAAAAAGTCAAAAACTGATCAATTTCTTTTTAGATAAAAAAATTTTTTAAAAACCAAAAAAAAATGTAATGAGTGGGATTCGAACCCGGAAACCAAAATAAATTTGTAAGGTGCATACCACCCAGACTACTCGGCCATCGAACCACATGAAAAACTGCTGTTGATATGAGCAGGTGATATCAAATTTTATTAATAGTAAATTGAAGTCTGTATGTGTTTGTTGTTTGTGTATAAAACAGAAGTTAATATTAAAAAAAAAGAACTTCACCGCAAATATTTTAAATGAAAAAAAAAAAAACAACACAGGGTTACCTTTAAATATTTTTAAACGTAAACTGTCGTTTTGGTTAATAAAAGTCGCAAACCTATTTTTATGTATCAGTAATACAACATAAAAATACCAGTCAATTGCTTAAATTGTGTATGCTTTTAAATCACTTTTGTGCAAAAACATTATACATATGTATTTAAATATATTTTTGTATAAATTGTCTAAAAAGCTGACAAATATGTTATCCGTGTCAACAATAAAAAGGCAATGATTGCTTTGTATATTTTGACGACAGACTAGATCACTGTTCGTTTTAGTAGCGGTTTTTTGTTAAAACAAATAGTCGTAAAATAAGATGATAAGGGCATTTCTAATATTCCCTGAATATTTAATTTTTTTTAAAGAGTGATAACCCTGCATGTTTTTGCGGTTTTTAAGCAGTGTGACCATTTTGGCAATTTTGCAGCTTAACTTAGCATTAAAAATTTTAATTTAGCTGCAAAAATTTCATTAAGTGCTTTGCATTTTTTTTAAGCATTTTCATAAAATGTTTCTAGCTTTTTTAGAATTATTTTAAAAATTGAAGAATAGGTTTATTGATATAACTTAAGTTTTTTTTATATATTATATTATGGCCACATGACATAATTATAATAAACAACAAGTAAAAATTGTTGTAGTCAAAATGAAATTTCTTATGAAAATGAATAATTTTATTGTAAAAAATAGAATATTAAGGGAATATTAGAAGTTGATTGTTAAAATTATTTGATATTACGATATAAAAGTTCAAAGAAATTTCATTTAGTTTTTTTACAAGACGATATTGTAATGAAGACTTTTAAGAAGTGTGGCCATTTTGACATTTTTGAAGGTAAATTCAGCACCAAAAACTTAGATTTAGCAGTAAAATGTTCTTTTGGCATTTAATTTAGCTTTTAAAAAAAAATGTTGTAAGCTTCTTTTGATTAATTTTTAAAGTTGGAAGGAATAGTCTCAGCGATTAAAACATATATTTTTTTTTATAAATTGTTATAAACTAACTTTTACGCAATCAATGATGACTCTTTTTTTAATATAAAAAAAATAATCTGGTCTAAATGTTTTTTATAAATTCTTTTAAATCGAAATGGAAATAAAACCTTTTGCATTTGTTTTTATTAGAGGGCCTTCCAATTTCAAGCTTAACCAACTGTGCTATTTATATCAGATGCTATATTAAATCTACCTAAATACTTGTTTAAATATTACCATTTATTTTAATTTTGTTTAAAATGAGTCACTAAAATTTATAAGGATTTAAAACAATATTGACCTCCTCTAACTCAGAAACTTTTTGACCGATCTTGTTGAAAGTTTGTGCCTAAGCTACTATCCAATAGAACTAACGTTGGTGCAAATTTCATCCAAATCGGAAGACCTCGATTTAAAAATTGGGTCACTTGACATGAAATTCCCCCATATATATAAATAAACAAGTAGGAGTGCTATATCGGCGATGCCGAATCTTATATACCCTTCACTATGGTGAGATAAGAACAAAAAGTTTAATTAAGGATAAAAACCGATATTGTAAATACATATTCAATTTCCCAAAATATTTTTTATGATAAACCTACGTCAAGATAACTTTGGCACGACGATTTGCCTTCATAAAATGTTTTCGTGATGACATCTTTAAAAAAAAAAAAGGAAACCCACAGCGAACGATTAAAACATCTTTAATATAAATTATTACATATGCAATTCTTTAAATAGGTATTTGAATATTGCATGGGTATTTAAATAAGAAATTAAGTAAATTTGTTCTGATCTTTAAGATATGAAACGGTATTATTAAAACAAAATTAATTATAAAAAAGAAAAATACCTATAAACAAAATTAATTATAAAAAATAAAATTAAAAAGGGTTGAAAAAAGGGTAAATTAAGAGGAATAAATATGTATAAAATATATGTATACGAAATTTATAAATATATCTAAAAAAATTTTAATGTGAATAATTAGTGGAGCTCAAGGTCAGTTTTTTTTTTATTTTTTTATTTATTTAAAAAATGTTTCCAAAATTTCAAGATCCACTGGATCTCATCTTCAGGGTAAAGAGGAACAATAATAAAAAACACGTCTCACACGGTTTTACATTTAAAACTACAGTTTAAAAAAAACTGACCTTAAGCTCCACTAATTATTCACATTAAAATTACAACAAAAGGTCGAACAACACACATATTGAATATTTAAAATATGTAAAAAAGTCAAAAACTGATAAATTTCTCTTAAGATAAAAAAATTTTTTAAAAACCAAAAAAAATGTAATCAGTGGGATTCGAACCCGGAAACCAAAATGAAGTTGTTGGGTTCATACCACCCAGACCATTTGACTATCAACCACATATATCAGTACGTGATATCAATTATTATTAATAGTAAATAGAAGTCTGTATGTGTTTGTTGTTTGTGTATAATACAGAAGTTAATATTAAAAAAAAAAAAAATTTCACCGCAAATATTTCAAATGAAAAAAAAAACAACACAGTGTTACAGTGTTAAAATGAGTCACTAAAATTTATAAGGATTTAAAACAACTTAATGAACAACTTTAAGAATTATTTCTAGCGTTTTTAAAATCATTTTTGCATTTTTTTGCCTTGCCTAATGTCAGAGTAAGCTGTGAACAAATTTTAAGATCTGTTTCTATGTCATTGTTTTCGTCAATAAAACTAAACAAACTTACATGTTTCTTGCTTTTTAATTAAATTAAACATTTACGTACGCATACAAACACATGTTTGTAAATGATTGGTTGCTTAAATTGAGAAATACATTTCTACATATTAAACAAACAATTTGACGAAATATATTCTCCTTTAATTTTTCATCTGAAATAGCGATAATGGCTGAGTTGTCTGGGCGGTTGCCCAAAGCAGCGTGTGCGTTGTAGTTGCCCGGGTTCGAATCTCGGTGTATCCACCTTTTCGAAAACAATTTTTTTTTTACTTTTTTTTATATTCTATAAACGATTTTAAAATTATTCAGCAATTTTTGATTTTTTTCATCTTATTGACAATATAAAGATGAATCGTTCGCCTACTTACATACATGTGAAACAAAAACCATATTTTATAATTTGTTTTTGGCTTTAATGTAAATACCTATATACTATGTATATGCAAAAGTTATTTATGTGTATAGGTAGGCGTTGTTTTCATGATTGTTGTTGTTGCTATGTGTTGATCATCTCTCTTACATTTCTATTCAAAATTCTTACACAAGTTTTGCCATATTATTTTAAAAAAATCTTATTATTTCTTAAAAAATCGCATTTGTTATTTGAAAACAAAACATTCAACAATATGTATTTGCGTACGTAAATGTTTAATTTAATTTAAAAGCAAGAAACATGTAAGTTTGTTTAATTTTATTGACGAAAACAATGACATAGAAACAGATCTTAAAATTTGTTCACAGCTTACTATGACATTAGGCAAGGCAAAAAAATGCTAAAAATGATTTTAAAAACGCTAGAAATAATTCTTAAAGTTGTTCATTATGTTGTTTTAAATCCTTATAAATTTTAGTGACTCATTTTAAACAAAATTTAAATAAATGGTAATATTTAAACAAGTATTTAGGTAGATTTAAATAGCATCAGATATAAATAGCACAGTTGGTTAAGCTTGAAATTGGAAGGCCCTCTAATAAAAACAAATGCAAACGGTTTTATTTCCATTTCGACTTAAAAGAATTTTTAAAAAGACATTTAGACCAGATTATTTTTTTTGTATATTAAAATAAGAGTCATCATTGATTGCGTAAAAGTTAGTTTATAACAATTTATTAAAAAAATATAAGTTTTAATCGCTGGGACTATTCCTTCCAACTTAAAAAATTAATCAAAAGAAGTTTAAGACATTTTTTTTAAAGCTAAATAAAATGCCAAATGAAAATTTTACTGCTAAATCTAAGTTTTTTGTGCTGAATTTCAGAAATGTCAAAATAAAAAAAGAATAAACCCACAGCAAACGATTAAAACATCTTTAATATAAATTTTTACATATGCAATTCTTTGAATAGGTATTTGAATATTGAATAGGTATTTGAATAAGAAATTAAGTAAATTTGTTCTGATGTTTAAGATATGAAACGGTATTATTAAAACAAAATTAATTATAAAAAAGAAAAATACATATCTATAAACAAAATTAATTATAAAAAATAAAATAAAAAAGGGTTGACAAAAGGGTAAATTAAGAGAAAGAAATATGTATAAAATATATATATATGAAATTTATAAATATATTTAAAAAATGTAAAAAGTCAAAAACTGATCAATTTCTTTTTAGATAAAAAAATTTTTTAAAAACCAAAAAAAAATGTAATGAGTGGGATTCGAACCCGGAAACCAAAATAAATTTGTAAGGTGCATACCACCCAGACTACTCGGCCATCGAACCACATGAAAAACTGCTGTTGATATGAGCAGGTGATATCAAATTTTATTAATAGTAAATTGAAGTCTGTATGTGTTTGTTGTTTGTGTATAAAACAGAAGTTAATATTAAAAAAAAAGAACTTCACCGCAAATATTTTAAATGAAAAAAAAAAAAACAACACAGGGTTACCTTTAAATATTTTTAAACGTAAACTGTCGTTTTGGTTAATAAAAGTCGCAAACCTATTTTTATGTATCAGTAATACAACATAAAAATACCAGTCAATTGCTTAAATTGTGTATGCTTTTAAATCACTTTTGTGCAAAAACATTATACATATGTATTTAAATATATTTTTGTATAAATTGTCTAAAAAGCTGACAAATATGTTATCCGTGTCAACAATAAAAAGGCAATGATTGCTTTGTATATTTTGACGACAGACTAGATCACTGTTCGTTTTAGTAGCGGTTTTTTGTTAAAACAAATAGTCGTAAAATAAGATGATAAGGGCATTTCTAATATTCCCTGAATATTTAATTTTTTTTAAAGAGTGATAACCCTGCATGTTTTTGCGGTTTTTAAGCAGTGTGACCATTTTGGCAATTTTGCAGCTTAACTTAGCATTAAAAATTTTAATTTAGCTGCAAAAATTTCATTAAGTGCTTTGCATTTTTTTTAAGCATTTTCATAAAATGTTTCTAGCTTTTTTAGAATTATTTTAAAAATTGAAGAATAGGTTTATTGATATAACTTAAGTTTTTTTTATATATTATATTATGGCCACATGACATAATTATAATAAACAACAAGTAAAAATTGTTGTAGTCAAAATGAAATTTCTTATGAAAATGAATAATTTTATTGTAAAAAATAGAATATTAAGGGAATATTAGAAGTTGATTGTTAAAATTATTTGATATTACGATATAAAAGTTCAAAGAAATTTCATTTAGTTTTTTTACAAGACGATATTGTAATGAAGACTTTTAAGAAGTGTGGCCATTTTGACATTTTTGAAGGTAAATTCAGCACCAAAAACTTAGATTTAGCAGTAAAATGTTCTTTTGGCATTTAATTTAGCTTTTAAAAAAAAATGTTGTAAGCTTCTTTTGATTAATTTTTAAAGTTGGAAGGAATAGTCTCAGCGATTAAAACATATATTTTTTTTTATAAATTGTTATAAACTAACTTTTACGCAATCAATGATGACTCTTTTTTTAATATAAAAAAAATAATCTGGTCTAAATGTTTTTTATAAATTCTTTTAAATCGAAATGGAAATAAAACCTTTTGCATTTGTTTTTATTAGAGGGCCTTCCAATTTCAAGCTTAACCAACTGTGCTATTTATATCAGATGCTATATTAAATCTACCTAAATACTTGTTTAAATATTACCATTTATTTTAATTTTGTTTAAAATGAGTCACTAAAATTTATAAGGATTTAAAACAATATTGACCTCCTCTAACTCAGAAACTTTTTGACCGATCTTGTTGAAAGTTTGTGCCTAAGCTACTATCCAATAGAACTAACGTTGGTGCAAATTTCATCCAAATCGGAAGACCTCGATTTAAAAATTGGGTCACTTGACATGAAATTCCCCCATATATATAAATAAACAAGTAGGAGTGCTATATCGGCGATGCCGAATCTTATATACCCTTCACTATGGTGAGATAAGAACAAAAAGTTTAATTAAGGATAAAAACCGATATTGTAAATACATATTCAATTTCCCAAAATATTTTTTATGATAAACCTACGTCAAGATAACTTTGGCACGACGATTTGCCTTCATAAAATGTTTTCGTGATGACATCTTTAAAAAAAAAAAAGGAAACCCACAGCGAACGATTAAAACATCTTTAATATAAATTATTACATATGCAATTCTTTAAATAGGTATTTGAATATTGCATGGGTATTTAAATAAGAAATTAAGTAAATTTGTTCTGATCTTTAAGATATGAAACGGTATTATTAAAACAAAATTAATTATAAAAAAGAAAAATACCTATAAACAAAATTAATTATAAAAAATAAAATTAAAAAGGGTTGAAAAAAGGGTAAATTAAGAGGAATAAATATGTATAAAATATATGTATACGAAATTTATAAATATATCTAAAAAAATTTTAATGTGAATAATTAGTGGAGCTCAAGGTCAGTTTTTTTTTTATTTTTTTATTTATTTAAAAAATGTTTCCAAAATTTCAAGATCCACTGGATCTCATCTTCAGGGTAAAGAGGAACAATAATAAAAAACACGTCTCACACGGTTTTACATTTAAAACTACAGTTTAAAAAAAACTGACCTTAAGCTCCACTAATTATTCACATTAAAATTACAACAAAAGGTCGAACAACACACATATTGAATATTTAAAATATGTAAAAAAGTCAAAAACTGATAAATTTCTCTTAAGATAAAAAAATTTTTTAAAAACCAAAAAAAATGTAATCAGTGGGATTCGAACCCGGAAACCAAAATGAAGTTGTTGGGTTCATACCACCCAGACCATTTGACTATCAACCACATATATCAGTACGTGATATCAATTATTATTAATAGTAAATAGAAGTCTGTATGTGTTTGTTGTTTGTGTATAATACAGAAGTTAATATTAAAAAAAAAAAAAATTTCACCGCAAATATTTCAAATGAAAAAAAAAACAACACAGTGTTACAGTGTTAAAATGAGTCACTAAAATTTATAAGGATTTAAAACAACTTAATGAACAACTTTAAGAATTATTTCTAGCGTTTTTAAAATCATTTTTGCATTTTTTTGCCTTGCCTAATGTCAGAGTAAGCTGTGAACAAATTTTAAGATCTGTTTCTATGTCATTGTTTTCGTCAATAAAACTAAACAAACTTACATGTTTCTTGCTTTTTAATTAAATTAAACATTTACGTACGCATACAAACACATGTTTGTAAATGATTGGTTGCTTAAATTGAGAAATACATTTCTACATATTAAACAAACAATTTGACGAAATATATTCTCCTTTAATTTTTCATCTGAAATAGCGATAATGGCTGAGTTGTCTGGGCGGTTGCCCAAAGCAGCGTGTGCGTTGTAGTTGCCCGGGTTCGAATCTCGGTGTATCCACCTTTTCGAAAACAATTTTTTTTTTACTTTTTTTTATATTCTATAAACGATTTTAAAATTATTCAGCAATTTTTGATTTTTTTCATCTTATTGACAATATAAAGATGAATCGTTCGCCTACTTACATACATGTGAAACAAAAACCATATTTTATAATTTGTTTTTGGCTTTAATGTAAATACCTATATACTATGTATATGCAAAAGTTATTTATGTGTATAGGTAGGCGTTGTTTTCATGATTGTTGTTGTTGCTATGTGTTGATCATCTCTCTTACATTTCTATTCAAAATTCTTACACAAGTTTTGCCATATTATTTTAAAAAAATCTTATTATTTCTTAAAAAATCGCATTTGTTATTTGAAAACAAAACATTCAACAATATGTATTTGCGTACGTAAATGTTTAATTTAATTTAAAAGCAAGAAACATGTAAGTTTGTTTAATTTTATTGACGAAAACAATGACATAGAAACAGATCTTAAAATTTGTTCACAGCTTACTATGACATTAGGCAAGGCAAAAAAATGCTAAAAATGATTTTAAAAACGCTAGAAATAATTCTTAAAGTTGTTCATTATGTTGTTTTAAATCCTTATAAATTTTAGTGACTCATTTTAAACAAAATTTAAATAAATGGTAATATTTAAACAAGTATTTAGGTAGATTTAAATAGCATCAGATATAAATAGCACAGTTGGTTAAGCTTGAAATTGGAAGGCCCTCTAATAAAAACAAATGCAAACGGTTTTATTTCCATTTCGACTTAAAAGAATTTTTAAAAAGACATTTAGACCAGATTATTTTTTTTGTATATTAAAATAAGAGTCATCATTGATTGCGTAAAAGTTAGTTTATAACAATTTATTAAAAAAATATAAGTTTTAATCGCTGGGACTATTCCTTCCAACTTAAAAAATTAATCAAAAGAAGTTTAAGACATTTTTTTTAAAGCTAAATAAAATGCCAAATGAAAATTTTACTGCTAAATCTAAGTTTTTTGTGCTGAATTTCAGAAATGTCAAAATAAAAAAAGAATAAACCCACAGCAAACGATTAAAACATCTTTAATATAAATTTTTACATATGCAATTCTTTGAATAGGTATTTGAATATTGAATAGGTATTTGAATAAGAAATTAAGTAAATTTGTTCTGATGTTTAAGATATGAAACGGTATTATTAAAACAAAATTAATTATAAAAAAGAAAAATACATATCTATAAACAAAATTAATTATAAAAAATAAAATAAAAAAGGGTTGACAAAAGGGTAAATTAAGAGAAAGAAATATGTATAAAATATATATATATGAAATTTATAAATATATTTAAAAAATGTAAAAAGTCAAAAACTGATCAATTTCTTTTTAGATAAAAAAATTTTTTAAAAACCAAAAAAAAATGTAATGAGTGGGATTCGAACCCGGAAACCAAAATAAATTTGTAAGGTGCATACCACCCAGACTACTCGGCCATCGAACCACATGAAAAACTGCTGTTGATATGAGCAGGTGATATCAAATTTTATTAATAGTAAATTGAAGTCTGTATGTGTTTGTTGTTTGTGTATAAAACAGAAGTTAATATTAAAAAAAAAGAACTTCACCGCAAATATTTTAAATGAAAAAAAAAAAAACAACACAGGGTTACCTTTAAATATTTTTAAACGTAAACTGTCGTTTTGGTTAATAAAAGTCGCAAACCTATTTTTATGTATCAGTAATACAACATAAAAATACCAGTCAATTGCTTAAATTGTGTATGCTTTTAAATCACTTTTGTGCAAAAACATTATACATATGTATTTAAATATATTTTTGTATAAATTGTCTAAAAAGCTGACAAATATGTTATCCGTGTCAACAATAAAAAGGCAATGATTGCTTTGTATATTTTGACGACAGACTAGATCACTGTTCGTTTTAGTAGCGGTTTTTTGTTAAAACAAATAGTCGTAAAATAAGATGATAAGGGCATTTCTAATATTCCCTGAATATTTAATTTTTTTTAAAGAGTGATAACCCTGCATGTTTTTGCGGTTTTTAAGCAGTGTGACCATTTTGGCAATTTTGCAGCTTAACTTAGCATTAAAAATTTTAATTTAGCTGCAAAAATTTCATTAAGTGCTTTGCATTTTTTTTAAGCATTTTCATAAAATGTTTCTAGCTTTTTTAGAATTATTTTAAAAATTGAAGAATAGGTTTATTGATATAACTTAAGTTTTTTTTATATATTATATTATGGCCACATGACATAATTATAATAAACAACAAGTAAAAATTGTTGTAGTCAAAATGAAATTTCTTATGAAAATGAATAATTTTATTGTAAAAAATAGAATATTAAGGGAATATTAGAAGTTGATTGTTAAAATTATTTGATATTACGATATAAAAGTTCAAAGAAATTTCATTTAGTTTTTTTACAAGACGATATTGTAATGAAGACTTTTAAGAAGTGTGGCCATTTTGACATTTTTGAAGGTAAATTCAGCACCAAAAACTTAGATTTAGCAGTAAAATGTTCTTTTGGCATTTAATTTAGCTTTTAAAAAAAAATGTTGTAAGCTTCTTTTGATTAATTTTTAAAGTTGGAAGGAATAGTCTCAGCGATTAAAACATATATTTTTTTTTATAAATTGTTATAAACTAACTTTTACGCAATCAATGATGACTCTTTTTTTAATATAAAAAAAATAATCTGGTCTAAATGTTTTTTATAAATTCTTTTAAATCGAAATGGAAATAAAACCTTTTGCATTTGTTTTTATTAGAGGGCCTTCCAATTTCAAGCTTAACCAACTGTGCTATTTATATCAGATGCTATATTAAATCTACCTAAATACTTGTTTAAATATTACCATTTATTTTAATTTTGTTTAAAATGAGTCACTAAAATTTATAAGGATTTAAAACAATATTGACCTCCTCTAACTCAGAAACTTTTTGACCGATCTTGTTGAAAGTTTGTGCCTAAGCTACTATCCAATAGAACTAACGTTGGTGCAAATTTCATCCAAATCGGAAGACCTCGATTTAAAAATTGGGTCACTTGACATGAAATTCCCCCATATATATAAATAAACAAGTAGGAGTGCTATATCGGCGATGCCGAATCTTATATACCCTTCACTATGGTGAGATAAGAACAAAAAGTTTAATTAAGGATAAAAACCGATATTGTAAATACATATTCAATTTCCCAAAATATTTTTTATGATAAACCTACGTCAAGATAACTTTGGCACGACGATTTGCCTTCATAAAATGTTTTCGTGATGACATCTTTAAAAAAAAAAAAGGAAACCCACAGCGAACGATTAAAACATCTTTAATATAAATTATTACATATGCAATTCTTTAAATAGGTATTTGAATATTGCATGGGTATTTAAATAAGAAATTAAGTAAATTTGTTCTGATCTTTAAGATATGAAACGGTATTATTAAAACAAAATTAATTATAAAAAAGAAAAATACCTATAAACAAAATTAATTATAAAAAATAAAATTAAAAAGGGTTGAAAAAAGGGTAAATTAAGAGGAATAAATATGTATAAAATATATGTATACGAAATTTATAAATATATCTAAAAAAATTTTAATGTGAATAATTAGTGGAGCTCAAGGTCAGTTTTTTTTTTATTTTTTTATTTATTTAAAAAATGTTTCCAAAATTTCAAGATCCACTGGATCTCATCTTCAGGGTAAAGAGGAACAATAATAAAAAACACGTCTCACACGGTTTTACATTTAAAACTACAGTTTAAAAAAAACTGACCTTAAGCTCCACTAATTATTCACATTAAAATTACAACAAAAGGTCGAACAACACACATATTGAATATTTAAAATATGTAAAAAAGTCAAAAACTGATAAATTTCTCTTAAGATAAAAAAATTTTTTAAAAACCAAAAAAAATGTAATCAGTGGGATTCGAACCCGGAAACCAAAATGAAGTTGTTGGGTTCATACCACCCAGACCATTTGACTATCAACCACATATATCAGTACGTGATATCAATTATTATTAATAGTAAATAGAAGTCTGTATGTGTTTGTTGTTTGTGTATAATACAGAAGTTAATATTAAAAAAAAAAAAAATTTCACCGCAAATATTTCAAATGAAAAAAAAAACAACACAGTGTTACAGTGTTAAAATGAGTCACTAAAATTTATAAGGATTTAAAACAACTTAATGAACAACTTTAAGAATTATTTCTAGCGTTTTTAAAATCATTTTTGCATTTTTTTGCCTTGCCTAATGTCAGAGTAAGCTGTGAACAAATTTTAAGATCTGTTTCTATGTCATTGTTTTCGTCAATAAAACTAAACAAACTTACATGTTTCTTGCTTTTTAATTAAATTAAACATTTACGTACGCATACAAACACATGTTTGTAAATGATTGGTTGCTTAAATTGAGAAATACATTTCTACATATTAAACAAACAATTTGACGAAATATATTCTCCTTTAATTTTTCATCTGAAATAGCGATAATGGCTGAGTTGTCTGGGCGGTTGCCCAAAGCAGCGTGTGCGTTGTAGTTGCCCGGGTTCGAATCTCGGTGTATCCACCTTTTCGAAAACAATTTTTTTTTTACTTTTTTTTATATTCTATAAACGATTTTAAAATTATTCAGCAATTTTTGATTTTTTTCATCTTATTGACAATATAAAGATGAATCGTTCGCCTACTTACATACATGTGAAACAAAAACCATATTTTATAATTTGTTTTTGGCTTTAATGTAAATACCTATATACTATGTATATGCAAAAGTTATTTATGTGTATAGGTAGGCGTTGTTTTCATGATTGTTGTTGTTGCTATGTGTTGATCATCTCTCTTACATTTCTATTCAAAATTCTTACACAAGTTTTGCCATATTATTTTAAAAAAATCTTATTATTTCTTAAAAAATCGCATTTGTTATTTGAAAACAAAACATTCAACAATATGTATTTGCGTACGTAAATGTTTAATTTAATTTAAAAGCAAGAAACATGTAAGTTTGTTTAATTTTATTGACGAAAACAATGACATAGAAACAGATCTTAAAATTTGTTCACAGCTTACTATGACATTAGGCAAGGCAAAAAAATGCTAAAAATGATTTTAAAAACGCTAGAAATAATTCTTAAAGTTGTTCATTATGTTGTTTTAAATCCTTATAAATTTTAGTGACTCATTTTAAACAAAATTTAAATAAATGGTAATATTTAAACAAGTATTTAGGTAGATTTAAATAGCATCAGATATAAATAGCACAGTTGGTTAAGCTTGAAATTGGAAGGCCCTCTAATAAAAACAAATGCAAACGGTTTTATTTCCATTTCGACTTAAAAGAATTTTTAAAAAGACATTTAGACCAGATTATTTTTTTTGTATATTAAAATAAGAGTCATCATTGATTGCGTAAAAGTTAGTTTATAACAATTTATAAAAAAAATATAAGTTTTAATCGCTGGGACTATTCCTTCCAACTTAAAAAATTAATCAAAAGAAGTTTAAGACATTTTTTTTAAAGCTAAATAAAATGCCAAATGAAAATTTTACTGCTAAATCTAAGTTTTTTGTGCTGAATTTCAGAAATGTCAAAATGGCCACACTACTTAAAAGTCTTCTTTACAAATCGCACACGCATGCAGGGTTATCGTCTTGTAAAAAAACTAAATGAAATTTCTTTGAACTTTTATATCGTAATATCAAATAATTTTAACAATCAACTTCTAATATTCCCTTAATATTCTATTTTTAACAATAAAATTATTCATTTTCATAAGAAATTTCATTTTGACTACAACAATTTTTACTTGTTGTTTATTATAATTATGTCATGTGGCCATAATATAATATATAAAAAAACTTAAGTTATATCAATAAACCTATTCTTCAATTTTTAAAATAATTCTAAAAAAGCTAGAAACATTTTATGAAAATGCTTAAAAAAAAATGCAAAGCACTTAATGAAAATTTTGCAGCTAAATTAAAATTTTTAATGCTAAGTTAAGCTGCAAAATTGCCAAAATGGTCACACTGCTTAAAAACCGCAAAAAATGCAGGGTTATCACTTTTTAAAAAAATTAATATTTATGGAATATTAGAAATGCCCTGATTATCTTTTTTTACGACTATTTTTTTTCTAACAAAAAACCGCTAATAAAACGAACAGTGATCTAGTCTGTCGTCAAAATATTAAAAGCAATCATTGCCATTTTATTGTTGACACGGATAACATATTTGTCAGCTTTTTAGACAATTTATACAAAAATATATTTAAATACATATAATGTTTTTGCACAAAAGTTATTTAAAAGCATACACAATTTAAGCAATTGATTGGTATGTTTATGTTGTATTACTGATACATAAAAATAGGTTTGCGACTTTTATTAACCAAAATGACAGTTCACGTTTAAAAATGTGTAATGGTAACACTGTGTTGTTTTTTTTCATTTAAAATATTTGCGGTGAAATTTTTTTTTTATTTAATATTAACTTCTGTTTTATACACAAACAACAAACACACACAGACTTCATTTTACTGTTAATAATAATTGATATCACATACTGATATATGTGGTTGATAGTCGAATGGTCTGGGTGGTATGAACCCAACAACTTTATTTTGGTTTCCGGGTTCGAATCCCACTGATTACATTTTTTTGGTTTTTAAAAATTTTTTTTATCTTAATAGAAATTTATCAGTTTTTGACTTTTTTACATATTTTAAATATTCAATATGTGTGTTGTTCGACCTTTTGTTGTAATTTTAATGTGAATAATTAGTGGAGCTTAAGGTCAGTTTTTTTTAAACTGTAGTTTTAAATGTAAAACCGTGTGAGACGTGTTTTTTATTATTGTTCCTCTTTACCCTGAAGATGAGATCCAGTGGATCTCGAAATATTGGAAACATTTTTTAAATAAATAAAAAAATAAAAAAAAACTGACCTTGAGCTCCACTAATTATTCACATTAAAATTTTTTTAGATATATTTATAAATTTCGTATACATATATTTTATACATATTTATTCCTCTTAATTTACCCTTTTTTCAACCCTTTTTAATTTTATTTTTTATAATTAATTTTGTTTATAGGTATTTTTCTTTTTTATAATTAATTTTGTTTTAATAATACCGTTTCATATCTTAAAGATCAGAACAAATTTACTTAATTTCTTATTTAAATACCCATGCAATATTCAAATACCTATTCAAAGAATTGCATATGTAATAATTTATATTAAAGATGTTTTAATCGTTCGCTGTGGGTTTCTTTTTTTTTTTTAAAGATGTCATCACGAAAACATTTTATGAAGGCAAATCGTCGTGCTAAAGTTATCTTGACGTAGGTTTATCATAAAAAATATTTTGGGAAATTGAATATGTATTTACAATATCGGTTTTTACCCTTAATTAAACTTTTTGATCTTATCTCACCATAGTGAAGGGTATATAAGATTCGGCATCGCCGAATATAGCACTCTTACTTGTTTATTTATATATATGGGGGAATTTCATGTCAAGTGACCCAATTTTTAAATCGAGGTCTTCCGATTTGGATGAAATTTGCACCAAGGCTAGTTCTATTGGATAGTAGTTTAGGCACAAACTTTCAACAAGATCGGTCAAAAAGTTTCTGAGTTAGAGGAGGTCAATATTGTTTTAAAGCCTTATAAATTTTAGTGACTCATTTTAAACAAAATTAAAATAAATGGTAATATTTAAACAAGTATTTAGGTAGATTTAATATAGCATCTGATATAAATAGCACAGTTGGTTAAGCTTGAAATTGGAAGGCCCTCTAATAAAAACAAATGCAAACGGTTTTATTTCCATTTCGATTTAAAAGAATTTATAAAAAACATTTAGACCAGATTATTTTTTTTTATATTAAAAAAGAGTCATCATTGATTGCGTAAAAGTTAGTTTATAACAATTTATAAAAAAAAATATATGTTTTAATCGCTGAGACTATTCCTTCCAACTTTAAAAATTAATCAAAAGAAGCTTAAAACATATTTTTCAAAGCTAAATAAAATGCCAAAAGAACATTTTACTGCTAAATCTAAGTTTTTGGTGCTGAATTTACCTTCAAAAATGTCAAAATGGCCACACTTCTTAAAAGTCTTGATTACAATATCGTCTTGTAAAAAAACTAAATGAAATTTCTTTGAACTTTTATATCGTAATATCAAATAATTTTAACAATCAACTTCTAATATTCCCTTAATATTCTATTTTTTACAATAAAATTATCCATTTTCAGACGAAATTTCATTTTGACTACAACTATGTTTAGTTGTTGTTTATTATAATTTATTATTATTATGTCCTGTGGTTCCTATAAGGAACAAATTGCCATAGTATAATATATAAAAAAAACTTAAGTTATATCAATAAACCTATTCTTCAATTTTTAAAATAATTCTAAAAAAGCTAGAAACATTTAATAAAAATGCTTAAAAAAAATGCAAAGCGCTTAATGAAAATTTTGCAGCTAAATTAAAATTTTTAATGCTAAGTTAAGCTGCAAAATTGCCAAAATGGTCACACTGCTTAAAAACCGCAAAAAATGCAGGGTTATCACTTTTAAAAAAAATTAATATTTAGGGAATATTAGAAATGCCCTGATTATCTTTTTTTACGACTATTTTTTTTCTAACAAAAAACCGCTAATAAAACGAACAGTGATCTAGTCTGTCGTCAAAATATTAAAAGCAATCATTGCCTTTTTATTGTTGACACGGATAACATATTTGTCAGCTTTTTAGACAATTTATACAAAAATATATTTAAATGCATATAATGGCTTTGCACAAAAGTGATTTAAAAGCATACACAATTTAAGCAATTGACTGGTATTTTTATGTTGTATTACTGATACATAAAAATAGGTTTGCGACTTTTATTAACCAAAACGACAGTTTACGTTTAAAAATATTTAAAGGTAACCCTGTGTTGTTTTTTTTTTCATTTAAAATATTTGCGGTGAACTTCTTTTTTTTTAATATTAACTTCTGTTTTATACACAAACAACAAACACATACAGACTTCAATTTACTATTAATAAAATTTGATATCACCTGCTCATATCAACAGCAGTTTTTCATGTGGTTCGATGGCCGAGTGGTCTGGGTGGTATGCACCTTACAAATTTATTTTGGTTTCCGGGTTCGAATCCCACTCATTACATTTTTTTTTGGTTTTTAAAAAATTTTTTTATCTAAAAAGAAATTGATCAGTTTTTGACTTTTTTACATTTTTTAAATATAGAAACTGGGAATTATTTCCTTCCGAAGGTTACTTTAAATTATATTCAACATTTTTCATTTTTTCGAATTTATTCTATGAGCTAAATTTCAGTTATGTATTTTATAAAGCTTTTTTGTAATAGTTCTATTCCTTCAATTTTTCAGAAATGACTTTATACACTTTATAAAATACATAACTGAAATTTAGCTCATAGAATAAATTCGAAAAAATGAAAAATGTTTTTTAAATATATTTATAAATTTCATATAGATATATTTTTTACATATATATTTATTTTTAATTAACCCTTTTTATACCCTTTTTTATTTTATGTTATTATTTATAGGTATTTTTCTTTTTTATAATTAATTTTGTTTTAATAATTCCGTTTTATATCTTAAACATCAGAACAAATTTACTTAATTTCTTATTTAAATACCTATTCAATATTCAAATACCTATTTAAAAAATTGCATATGTTACAATTTATATATAAGATGTTTTAATCGTTTTCTGTGGGTTTCTTCTATTTTGGGAAATTGAATATGTATTTACAATATCGGTTTTTACCCTTTATTTAACTTTTTGTTCTTATCTTACCATGGTGAAGGGTTTATAAGATTCGGCATAGCCGAATATAGCACTCTTACTTGTTATAATTAAGTGTGTCTCTTAATATATTTAATAGCACGCAAACATGAGCAAATAATGAAATACAATTAAGCGAGTAATACTACATATATAAATATCCATATATTTAGATAAACGTTTATATAAACTTCTGTTCTCTCCCAACCTTGGTGAAGGGTATTTAAGATTCGGCAAAGCCGAATATAGCACTCTTACTTGTTTTTTGTTTTGTTTTCTTTTGTTTTTTATTTTCTGTTTACAAAATGTATGAAATTAAATCAGTGATGCATTTTGGGTTATTTTGTTTTGGGCCAAATTGAAGATTTAAAAGGGCCAAAATAAATTTGATAGGGCCAAAAAAATTTTTAGTACGTATGTACCTATGTATTTGAGTATTAGCCCTTTATAGTACATATGTACATGTTTTATTTCATTTAGAACAAAACCTTTAATCAACAACTAAAATTCAGAATGTTTAAAAGTATTTTTTTTTAATGTTATATTTAAACAATATATACCTACATACATATTTTATATAAAATTAAATTAAAAAATAATAAAATTAAAGTCAAAAGAACATATTTTATATGTTATTATAATTAAATTGTATATTGACCCCAAGTTTTTAGTCCAGCAGTTCCTCAACTGTGACATTACGGTTCTTAACAGTTTTTTGTGTTATAAGTTTTAAAATATCTTTATCATAACAACTACCAGAGTTAGATTTTATTAAATCTTTCGATTGTATTAACGAAGAAACTGTTTTTACATGAAGACGATTTCTCAAATTGGTTTTAATTAAATTTTGGGATGAAAAAACTCGTTCTACACATGCTGAGGAATGTGGAATAGAAAGAATTCCTTGAACAATTCTATATAAATTCATATATAAAGGTTCATTTAAGCAATTCTTAATCATAGAAATCTTTTTCCAAAATTTGCTTATACTTAAATCTTTAAAATTTTTAAATTCTTGAACTTCCGATAGAGCCCTATACTCACTGTTTATTTGTTCAAGTTTATCTATTTCGTTTGGAAACAGTTTAAGAACAAGTGGTACAATGCTATTGGTTTCCCCACTTAAAACATGATCTGGCGCAAATTTTGGAAACCAATTTAAATAAAAATCTCCAAAATCATATTTTTTTCTCATATATTCCAAAAATGTTATGTAAAAAAACATGACGTTATTTTTGAAAATTACCACTTCATGCTCTGGTATGCACTTTGAAGTGATTAATATTTCAGCTGCTGCTCCACAATAAATTTCCTTGGTTGGTAGATGATTGATGTTTAAATCAACATTTTCTAAGCAAACGTCATTAATAGCTTTTTTGTTCAAAAAATTTTTAGCCAATTGGCGGAACAAAACTGACAGTCTGTTCATTAGAATATGCACTCTTGTATCCTGACTTTGCATTTCGATGTTTATATCGTTAATAATCTTTAATACATATGACAGAAATAAAAAGTACAATTTAACTATGTTATTCTGTAAACTTTTTAATATAAACGTCGTTTTTTCCTTATCTTTTGACTCGAAATTATTCAATGTAAAAAATATGTCAAAGGAGTCCATTGCTCTAATATTCTATCAACTGCAGCTTGCCGTGACAACCATCTAGTTGGAGCATATTTTAGTATGGCATGTTCATCTGAATTAAAATATTTTTGAAAATCGGTAAAATCATCTTTACGAGTAGAGCTGTTACAAAAAAAACTATTAATACTTCGTATGAGATCATCAATGGTGTTAGGAATATACTGCGCTGCATGCGATGATGCCAAATTCAAATTATGGCAAATACAACCACTAACATACAACGTTGTCTTAACTTCCTTCAATAACGCTTGAACACCATTGTGTCTTCCCATCATAGTTGCACAGTTATCGGCCCCAAAACTTACTAAGTTGCTGATTGGTATATCATTTTCCTTTAAAACGTTCATTATTGCATTGAAAATTGATTGCGCTGTCCCATCGGAAACATGAGTTAAAGCTAAAAAACGGTCAGCACAAATACCATCATATATACGAATCAATATAGCTAAATTTTTAGACACCGACCGATCAGTACTTTCATCAATAATTATAGAAAAATATTGATTTTGGCATAAATTGATTATTTGTTTGGAATTGGAAGGCCCAATACAGTCGCTTACTATCTTTGTGGCTTTATTTCGATTTATGATCAGATTTTTTACAATATTCGAGTCTGTAATAAAATTTTTCAACACGCAGTTTAGATGGTCTAATATTGCAAATGGCAAATTATGTTCGGCAACAAAAAGTGTAAGCATTATTTCTAAATCTTTGGTTTTGTTGCTAACCGAATCTCCAGATGTTGTCTTTGAAATAAGAAGATCGATTTTTGGATGGCTTTTCGCAACGCTTTCATTTTTTTTGTGTCCCTCAGACTCAGCATGTCTTTGTATGTGGTACTGACTTCCAGAAATGCTTATATTACACAAAATACATTTTTTACCATTTTCCATTTCTTTTAGCCATGGGTAAGATTTAATCCAATCTGCTTTAAATTTTCTATCAGATTGTCTTTTTAAAGATAGCGTTGGATCACATTGATCGTGACATGAATTGTCTCTAAAAAATTAATGTATTTATTATTACTTTGATAAAAGTACCAATGTATGTAGGTATAAAAGTAAATTCGTATTTTAATTTACCTATTTAAAAACTTGTCCATTTTTGTTTTATTTAATTAATACAAGCTTTATTTTTTTTCAGAAATACCATTACGTAGTGCAATAAAAAATTTTATGTATCAAGAATATTTAACCGTTACCGATTTTGACAGTCTACTTTATTTTTATTTTTTGTATTTATGTACTTCATAAGTATATGTATGTATACATATAGTACAATACTATAGTATTTTTTGTACTTAAAACTTTTTGAAAGAATACAGATTTGCAAAAAAAAGGAGTTTTTTCTTTGTCAAACAAAACAATGTTGTATATTAAAGTAGTGTTTGACACAGGGGAAAAATTAAATGAAAAAGTACATTTAAAGTAGTTAGTTGACATGAAAGGGCCAAAATACCTATGGGGGTACCACAGGGCCGTCAAACATTCAAAAGTGCCACAAATGGCCCAATTGTGCCACATTTTGCATCACTGAATTAAATGAAAGTACTATAGTGAAGTTGGCCGCTATTGTTTATAAGTAATGGTAATTTATCTGTTGTTTAGTCAATCTAGCGGTTTTATCTCCATTTTTTGTTTCAGTTATGGAAGTTGTATTAAACAATAAAGCTAGCACTATTAAAAACCGTTCGTTACACAACGTTGACGCTCTAGTTTAGCTATGGCGGTAAAAAATGATCCGCATTCCGCTCTTGTTTCGGTAAGGCTATAAGAAAAGGGGAAGCTTATGTAAATATAGTTAAATATTAACAGATTTAAGCACTGGCATAAGGATCTTCAAATTTATGGAGTAAACAAAACGTTTGCCTGCCCAATTTTCATAGGGAATATAAAAGAGCAAAATTCAAATAATGATACTAATTTGTTGTGTGAAAGGAGGACTTTCCAAAAACATAAAACGAAGTAAAACAACATTAATTTTAAAGAACATGGAAAGAGCGAATAATAGAGGCAGTGATGTTTAAATTTTTTTTTTACCACCACTAAGATGTTTTAAAAAACATACTTAAGTACTTTAGTACTTTTTAGCGGTTTGTGTTATCGGGGTTTTTTTTTGTATTATTAAAAAAATTACATTCATTATTAATAATTGTCTTAATTGGCAACCTAAGAAAGAGGATATGTTTTGAAAAAAAGAGGTAGTGCTATAATAAAATGTTGCTTAATATTTTACCAGTTCACTTTTTATGCATGCATAATTATTTTATAATAAGGTGTTTATTTAATTAGTGAATAAAAAGAAGCATGAACAAAAAACACGTCAAACAAAAGCTAATAAAAGATTAAAAATTAAGGGGCGGTAGTATTAACTTTAATTATAACGATTGTTATCAAGCGGCAAACATAAGAATTTAAAGTTAAATCTTGAAATATAAAAAGACTTTAAAGGTTAACTGAGCTGTTGTTATATGTAAAGTAAAGGGAAAAAATATATCGTCAGCTAAAATGCAATAGGCCCTATCTAACATTTTGAAAATTTTAGAGGAAAAAAAAACTATTAAAAAACAAAAAATAAAAAAAAAATTGTGTGCTTATCGTTGTTCGTTAGAATAATCAGCGGACAGGTGTCTGATACTTTTTTATAAAATTCGGACTTTTTTATGGAGTAAACGGGTATAACCTGTATTTTGGAACTTCTTTGTTACGCCATCTATCTTTATCAACCAATAACAATTCATTGACACATACATATTTAATTATGGGTTCGCACTACAATATTGAAAGTTTTAATACTTCAATGGGAAGAAAAAAAAAAAAAATAACATAGAGGGGGAAAACGGAAATTTAAAGTCGCTTTCGTTTACTTTATTTGCTGCATGTGGTAATTTTTGTATGTTCTATAATATTAAACTAAGAAATATAAAATTATGGGTGCAGGGTCCTGAGTCCTGAGTGAATAACAACCTATAAGATAAAAAATGTTGGTACATTTTTGTTCTTCAACTGGTACTTTTTGAATTTTCGATTTATTGGACCTAGAAACATAAAATTAAACATGCAATGTCCTGAGTGGATGAGAATTTATAAGAAGGAAATTTTTGGTACTTTTTGTATTTTACTTAGTATTGGACCTAAAAACATATATCAGACATGCAAGGTCCTGAATGAATGATAATTGTAAGAGGGATATTTTTGGTACTTTTGCGTTTTTTAACTAGTACTTTTTGAACTTTTAAAAATACTGAACCTAGAAACATAAAAATAAAATTCAACATGCAGAGTCCATAGTGTTTGACGAACTTTAAGAGGAGACCTTTTGGAAATTTTTTGTTCTTGAATTGATTCTTTCTGATTTGTTTTATATATATTATTGAACTTACAAATTAAACTAAACGCTTACGGGCTTGAGCGGAAGATAACATATGGACCAAAGGTTGGTCCCTCGCCAAATCGATTAATTAAGTCAAATGAATTTTAAATCAAATTTAAAAAGTAAAAAAAAAAATGCTGTTAATTATAAGAATTTTCCTTCAAAAAACATTTTTGTTTACGATTTTAAAATTTTGTATTATAAACGAAATTTTTCTTGAATTTCGGTTTATTTTATTATTTGATAAAAATTATTTTTTCACCGAGTTTTCTTTAAAACAATAATTAGTATTGTGGTTATTTTGTTGAACAATTTATGGTTTTTAATCCAAATTTTTAATATTTTTTAATTAGGCTTAAGTTCATTAAATTTAATTTTCATTAAATTATTTTTATGAAGAAAGGAAATTTACAACATGAAAATTAATTAAAATTGTTATTGATAATCTTTCATTTTTGACCGTGGCTGGGGCTCGAAACGCGGCCGGCAGGTTACCATGACATGTTTCGATCGCAACCACTCGATCTCCTCAGATGGATTTGCCGTTTTACACTCGCAGCCATCGATGACTGCTGACGTCAATAGTCAAACATCAATCCTTAAACCAAATTGTATTTTAACCTTTGGTAGATCGAAATTTGCTTTTTTGAATGATTATCCATTTTAATTGATTTACATGTTTTTTCCTTACTTCTGTTTTTTCGTACTTTTTGTCAAGAATTCTTTTTGAAGTCCAAAGTACATTTTTGGTTTTTTCTTTTTTGTCTTTCTTTTTATTGTTGACCTTTTTCAGCACAACTTGAAGGACAAATGAACAAATAGAGCTCGTGCCTTAGCTTAAACAATAATTAGTATTGTAATTATTTTGTTAAACTATTTATGGTTTTTAATCCAAATTTTTAATATTTTTAATTAGTCTTAAGTTCATTAAATTTAATTGTCATTAAATTAATTTTTATGAATAAAGGAAATTTACAACAAGAAAAAAAATTAAAATTGTTATTAATAATCTTTCATTCTTGACCGTGGCCGGGGTTCGAACCGCGGCCGGCAGGTTACCATGACATGTTTCGATCTTTAAAACTTTTTTTGCTATCTTATCTCGACTTATGATGTTTTGTCAAAATGCCATATAGTTTGCTAATAAAATCGCAAATTTTAGTCGGAAGATTCCAAAATTTTTTAAAAAAGTGATGCAAAATTGGACCTTACGAATGGACCATTTGAACCGGAGCTGCGGGCAACATTTACATGAAGTTATTTTTAAAAAGTAAATGGCAAAGACCAATTTATCGATTCCAATAAAAGTTTTGAATAAATGATGCAAATTTGAGTGTTTATTAGATTTAAAAAAAAAAACTACGCTTTAAAAATCACCCATTAGTATTAGTAGTTTTTAATCAATTAAAAAAATTATTTAAAAAGTATTTAAATTTATTTAATGTGATAATTGAACCAATTATTTTTTTGTTGAAAGAAAATGATAAATATAATTTTGATTTAATTAACATTTTAGTTGTTTTGAAATAAATTTTGAATTAAAATCATAATTATATAACCAAAAATTATTTCGTTTAAAATAAAATAATTTTAACTTGTTAAATTGTTGTTGGAAATCGTCAAAATCAATCAACACATTGGTTGAAACGACAAAGTTTTTTGATAATTTTTTTAATAAAAATTAAAAATATCATTTATTGAAAAAAAAAAAAATATTCATATTATAAAATTTTTATAATTTTTAGTAATTAATATAATCATTTTGGTAAAAGGTGCAAAATCAAAAAATGGGTTGCTTGATTCTATTAATTTGGTAAAAATTTGGTGATTAAAGGCCATTTTTTAATTTTTTCTGTGTATTAAAAGTCAACAAAAGTGTTTTATTTGGCTGTGGCGAATCTTTGGTACCCTCCACCGAAAATAAGAATATTTGTTAGAATTTTTTTAATTTTAAGTATGATCCTCTAGTGCGCGATATCAAGAATACTACAAAGGTATTTACGTATTTGCGTTAAAATTAAAACAAACCCATAATCCATGAAGTTGTTATGTGTAACATTAATTACGCAAATTTTTGTAAAATTAATGTAACTGCCACAACTACTGAATTATTGATTAACATTTACATAGCAATTGGCGAAAACAAAAGTGTTCTACTGGAAAAATGAAATATTATTTTTTATGCGAATCATTATCTGACATTTAATCGTTGATAATAAATCAACATTAATACATCTCCCTCTTTCATTCAGATGAAGAAATAACAAATATTTTGTTTTAAAATAGTAATTATTTAATTAAAAGAATTTACTGAAGTTTATGTTATAACAACCTTTTTATTTAAAACATTATCAGACAGACATATACGAGTAATAAAATTTATTAAATGAAATCAAATCAGATGTAAAAGATTTTATAAGATTGACTAAAAAGCATAAGGCAAGTTATTAAATTTATTTTACATCATTTTTAATAATTTATATTGTAGAATAATAGAGGTAACTTGAAAATGTTGGATGGCTTGAATTAGTTAAAAGTAATGAAGTGTGTTTTTTCAAGTAAAAAATTCTAAAAAATTAAACACAAATAATTAAATTTTCCTTAAAGATATTTTTTTATTCAAAAGAAAAATACATGTCATTAAAATTTTAACAATACTTTGTTGGGCATACGGACTCGCAACTATTCTTGATGAAGCGTAGTTTGGGCCACTTTTTCGTACAGTATCACAAAACTCAATTTGTTCGACGCAAATTAAAAAAGAAATCCCAGAGAAGTTTAGCATATAGTACGCGAGTAATATTAAAATTTTAGTGTTGGCAATGAAGAACCGGTGTTGCCAATGAATAACACACGACGGTGTTCCGCAGTAGGCTACCTGGTTGTGAGCTAGGCTTTCAGTGCCGGTGTTGCGGGTTCGATTCCCGCCAGAGACTCTGATTTTTTTCCTGCAGACAAACGTAGAGCATCGCGGGGATTAGCTTAGGAAATAAAAATAAATAGAAAATTTTACAGTTTACGGCAAATTACACATACATTTTGGTTTTAATTTAGTATAACATTAATAGCAATTAATCATAAACTGCCGTTTTCATTGAAACTAAATTGAATTTGAAATTTACATAAATAAAGAAAGAAATATAAAAAAACCCCCTTCAAGCCAAGAATGAGCCATATCGGACTGATTTTCAAAGAAAATTTATGTAAATTGTTAGCGTTGTTCAATCATGAATCTATTCTTAATAATTTACTAGAATATTCTGATCATAAATGTCAAAAATAAGCGCAGTATGACACTTCGTTTCACAGCTTAGACTTAAGTAAGTTTTATCGGGCTTAAGAAAACACCCTTTAGTAGTTAGATTAAAACAAGTAAAAATGGTTTAAACGGCTTTGCAAAATCTTATCAAAAATGGTACATTTGTACTCATGTTTTTTTTTATAAAATGCCTTTCAATCATATAAGTTGTATTTCCTGTCTCCGCTGCCTTAGAAACATAAAAAGACTCCTTTCATGTAAGGCATTTTTTTGTATATTTGTGTATGTGTTACCAAGAGTAATTTTACTTTTGGGACAGCATTAATAAAAAAGCAACAGCTCAAAATGTATTTCCCTTCACTAAAAACATGAACATCAATATATTAAAGTATTAAAGAAGCATTAACTGAGAACGTGTAATACCTTGAAGGAGTTCAGGAAATTTTTGAGTGCAAGTGAAAGTGGCAAAATACTGCGACGCAATAAAATACAATATTTGTAATCGAATTTCAATGGAAAATAAATTAAAGAATTTTATTCCCTTTTGAACATGTTACAATGTTTCTTATACTGCAGCTAAAACAAGTACCAGGAAAGTAGTAGAACAATTAAAAAGCCACGATGACTGTTTTCATAGTTGTGTTAAAATACAGGAAATACACTAAAAGTTTTTTAATGTTTTTAGTAAATATTTTTATTTTTTGTTGCAATGGCATTAAGACAAATTAATGATTTTTCGGAATTCATTTGAGGTAAAGCATTAACTACTTCCGTTCTAAATAGGGTTTCGTAAAAACTTTAAAGTCCTTTTATATTTCACAGAGAAAAATTCGGCTTAAAGGACAAATGAATTTGTTTTTTTTATTAATTAAAAGCATTGATACAATGCTAACTCGGTGAAAGTATTGGCTATCGTCTAGCATTATACCGATTCCGTGCCAAGAAAACTGCTAATTTTTTTACATGAAAAAAATTGTTTTTTTGACGTCAAGAAGTAATCAATCCAATTTCTGAAGTAAAGCAAATTCTTGCATCACTCGAAATGAATGGTGGTCACCCACGGCAAGAGAGGCAATAATTTCTAGAACTTTATTTCAAATAGGTTTCTCCTAGTCTTGACAATAATAACATCTTTATACTTGCTCTCATTTTCGGGGCATTTTGTTCGTCTCAAATATCTATCAATGTGTTCGTTGCCGTTTCCATGTTTTAATCTGTTCCGATGTTACCAGCTCTTTATATATGAACCTATTTTGGCCGCTCTAGATACAAAGATTTACCTTGGTGTCATGGATATTCTTTTTGTTGGCGGGTTTTTACAAACAATTTCTAACTCTTTGAGTTGTTTTAATTGGTCCATTTTTTATGACCAGTGTTAATTTAATGCAAAAAAATGTTACCTTTTATGGCGCTTAAACGGCATTTTGAACATGCACAATAGGGTGGAGTGTCAAAAAAAAAATCATGATGCAACATTAAGCATTTTTTAAGTTGTGTAACACTCAAAACATCCAAAAATTTTTTTTTTAATTAAAGTTCAGATTCAGTTCACAACTTCAGGTCAATTTTTTGTTCCTAGAGGTATCTTTATACCTAACAAATATTTGACGAAAGAATTTAAAAAAGTGTGACCAGTAAATTGATCAAACTTAAGCATTATTTTCAAAAGCTTTTATCGATTTACAAAACTTTATTTGTAAGGGCTAACATTTTTGTCGGAAAAAGTTAAAAGACTTTTTTTGTATTTAATTTAGGAAGATGCAATATTTTAGAGGCATTCGAAATTTATAAAATGACATTTTTTCCTACACCGGCGCTCCACCCTAATGAATAATCATCTTTTAAATTCTCTTTTCTTCAACATAGTTGGCTCCCGATATCCGCGCTTTTAGATGAATTCAACTGCCTGATGGGTTTTTTTTGATTTTGACAATAATATTTTAAAAGAATTTCCTCTTATTTATGATCTTCAAGCTTTTTTGGCTGAGCTAAGCGATGTATGTTGCCATCTTGTTCCTAATGATTTGTGTTGAAGAGGCAAAATTTTCCTCGAAAAATTCAACAGCAAAAGAAAATATAATTTTTATAAATTAATATGTGGCTTGATTTGCAAATTTTTGCATATCATTTCTTTTTAATAGCAAATGTATTTTCCTTACAATTTTTTATATATTATTACATGTCTTTAGCAAATATATTTACAATTAAAAATTATCCTAGAATTTAGAAATAATCTAGCATTTAGTTTAAAAATATATAAATTATTTACGTCCTTTTTAATGAAAAAAATACTTCAGTTTTATTTTATTTTATAAAACGAATTTTGTGTAGAAATTTGTTTAAAAACTCTTTCATAAAACTAAAATTTGTTTGTTTGTGAATCGTATATGAAATATTATATTTCAAGTTATATATGTAATTGTTTATTTTATTTTCTTTTCATGTTTAGTTACGATTTGAAACATGCTTTGGCCATACATGTTGTTTTATGACCACAATTTTGTGGCTTTGTAAAACTTGATAGCAAACGATGTTATTAAACTTTGTTCTTATACCTTCAACTACCGATACAAGTATTGAAAAAGGGTTGATTAAATTTTTTACTTCGTGTGTATCAACAAGAAAAATTTTTTTTTCTAGGATCCTAAAATGTACAGGGTGCTTTAAAAGAAAGTATGGTCTTAAAAATGTGGAAGTTACAGCAAAGTAAACAATAGAGCTCTTACTGGAGATTATTGTTGAATGCATTATTTCAAGAGGCATCGGTTTTTATACCGTTTTCAATGTTTTCGATTTTAACTTTAACCCTTAAGTGTATACCTGGTCCTGGTCAGGCATTTTTAAACTCTTTTTCCAGTTTTTTTCATATAATTATTAAATATAGCAGAACGAAACTTTATGTATTCCTAAATCATAGTATTTTTTACAAGAAAATTAAAAAGAAATGGAAAATTTAAACACCGTGGGCGTGGCAATTGACAAAATGAAAATGTTGTGCATATTGCGTCCACCTAGGCCTCGCCAGGCCCTGCCCAATTATTTATGAAATGTAGTGAATAAAATCAAAACGAAACGTATCGAAAAACATACGCAACACATTAGAATTCTTTCTTTATATTTTTTTCAAAAAAATTATTCTGTTTGACAACAAAATGTTCCTGCTGTAGCTATAAAACTCCATACATATAAAAGTAGTCCTAGCCAGGCCCAAGAGTTCGTTGGTGTGAGTTTTGCTTTATAGCCACAAAAAACTCCATTTAAAATACAAGTGGTTTCAGCCAGGCCTACGTTAAAGGTATTTAAAAGAACGTGGGTACTTGAATTTACCACAGAGCATAACACATCTAATAACAAATAAGAAAGTATAGTCGTTGAAGCCCAACCCTATGACACCCTACACCACAGTATTAGCAGACACATTTTCAAAAGAGTACTCTTCTTGGGACCTATGGGCATTAATGGACACAAAAGAGTTCTTTGTACAAAATATTATTCAGATGTCTACAACTATATGAGATGTTTTCGTCTTGAAGTGGTTTTTGGGGAGGGGGTTTATATAGGACCGACCTATGGTAAATCTTAAACTTATCAGCACAACATTTGTCATGCATTTGCTGCTTTTATAAAAGTTATTGTCTCCAAAATCCATACCAACATAATAAAATTTTAAATGGGCAAAAAGACACTTTTCTGGAAAGATGTTTATATGTCTTTGTGTGAAATAAGGAACCAATTCTCACCATTTTAAATAGTTCTCCTTCGGAAAATTATAGTGCACCTATGTACCAAATTAAATCAAGTTTTTTAAAAATATCAACCTGTACTTTGCGCAAAAAGTTTACATTGAGTGACAGCCAGCCAGCTGGACGGATAGGCATTGTTAGATTGACTAAGAAAGTAGATCTTAGTCAATTAGTATACTGGATTTACAACCAATATTTTTGTATCGACTACATACATCACCACAAATGCATAATACCCTCTTCTATATGATGGTTGGGGTATAAATATTTTTTCCCAAAAAATTCCAGCGATGAGTTTGAAACCATTAAAAAAAATGGCAAGTAAAATTTCTTAACGAGAGCGATAATCCCAAGCTAATGCTACGTTATTTTGAAAGTCAAAATTTACTTAATAACTTAAATGATTTTTTAATAAAAAAATTTACAGACTATCCAAACTTTGTAGTTCTCTTGGGCAATAATTTATACAGCTGCTAACACTTTAAGTGGGACACACAGAAAAAGTCTTATGTTGCTTTGGGTTAATTTAGGAATTTTCATTAAATTTTTTAAATGAATTCAATTATTCCAATTCCAAATTCTTACCTACACAAAATAGCTTATTTAATATACAAAATAAGTATTTTTATGAAGTGTCCCTTTTATAGTGGGAGTACCTGTAAGTTTATATTTTGGTCATCTATCTGTATGTTGAAAATATTCAGACGGACGAAATAGAAATGAAAAAAAAATTTTGTCAGATCCAGCACAACTTGATCATCAAAAAAGGGTTACGATCCAAATTCGGCCCAACCTCTCAAAAAGTTAAAGTTTTTAAACTATTTACACAGTATTTTGTAGAACCAAGTTTAAGATTATATATGCTAAAGAATGAATTTTATGCAAGTAAAAACATATTTTCACCAGTTCATAACACAGAATAACACAGATAGTAAGAAATTTAGCACAAAATCATTGGGAGAATCAACAAGACGCTGTCATAAAATTTAACATATGTGACCTTCGCCGAGAAAAGGGACCGAGTGTTAAAAAAACGGGTTGGGACTTAAGACTGGATTCTGGTACCTAAAAGGGTGTAGAATAAAATGAAAGAGTTAGATTTCTGATAAAAATTTATTTAGTTTTAGTTTAATTATTTATTCCAATTCTATACACAAGACTTAAAGCCTCTTATTGCAGTATAGAACATTGTTTTAGCAGAAACATTAAAAATAAAAATTATTATTTGTAAATGATAAAATTTTAAAACAAAAGAAAAACTTTAAAAGAGAAAAAAATTATTAAATAATAATTTAAATTGAAAATTATTGTGGTTATTTTGTTGAACTATTTATGGTTTTTAATCCAAATTTTTAATAATTTTAATTAGGCTTAAGTTCATTAAATTTAATTTTCATTAAATTATTTTTATGAAGAAAGGAATTTTACAACATGAAAATTAATTAAAATTGTTATTCATAATCTTTCATTCTTTTCCGTGGCCGGGGCTCGAACCCGGACCGGCAGGTTACCATGACATGTTTCGATCGCAACCACTCGATCTCCTCAGATGGATTTGCCGTTTTACACCCGCAGCCATCGACGTCTGCTGACGTCAATAGTCAAACATCAATCCTTAAACCAAATTGTATTTTAACCTTTGGTAGATCGAAGTTTGCTTTTTTGAATGATTATCCATTTTAATTGATTTTACATGTTCCTCCTTACCTCCGTTTTTTCGTACTTTTGTCAAGAATTTTTACTTGAAGTCCAAAGTACATTTTTTGTTTTTTCATTTTTTGTCTTTCTTTTTCTTGTTGACCTTTTTCAGCACAACTTGAAGGACAAATGAATACATAGAGCTCGTGCCTTAGCTTTAACAATAATTAGTATTGTGGTTATTTTGTTGAACTATTTATGGTTTTTAATCCAAATTTTTAATAATTTTAATTAGGCTTAAGTTCATTAAATTTAATTTTCATTAAATTATTTTTATGAAGAAAGGAATTTTACAACATGAAAATTAATTAAAATTGTTATTGATATTCTGTCATTCTTGACCGTGGCCGGGGCTCGAAGCCGGGCCGGCAGGTTACCATGACATGTTTCGATCGCAACCACTCGATCTCCTCAGATTGATTTGCCGTTTTACACCCGCAGCCATCGACGACTGTCAATAGTCAAACATCAATCCTTAAACCAAAATGATAATATTAAAAATCATAACACAAAAAAACAAAAAAAAAAAAAATTAACATGCAAAACAATTTAGAATGCTTTTTTTAAAGCTCAGTGCGTTACTAATTATTTGCATATTGTGCGGGAGTAGATTCCAAAGACGGATTGCATTAAGGAAAAACCTACAAAACGAATTGGGAAAAATCGATAAAAAATGAGAAAAACATTAAAATTATAAAACTTTAAATGCGTTTTTCTCAAAACTTCATTTTCACACACTAGGTCCCTTTTCTCGCAGAAGGTCACATATATTCTTTCCACACAACTAAAATTTATACTATGAAATAAGAGTTGAGCGGACAATAACTTACATAAATGTTCCTAAAACTGAAAAGGATGGTAAACGTGTGGTGAGATTTGATTAGTTACAGATGCAGTCAGGCCTGTGCATCATCGCAATCTGCCCACTACTAAAAATATATCGCTTATATTAGTGAAATAGAGGCGGTTAACCCACACATAAATTCAAAGCGCTATGCCCGTTTTTTTTTTGTTCTGCAATTGAAGATTATGAACTGGACAATATGTGGTTTTTAACAAGATGGTACCACGAGCCTCACAATACTACCGATTTTGGCCTTCATATGTAATGAGTTTTAAGAACGCGTAATTTCACGTTTTGGTATTGGCAATTGGTCACCAAGATCATGCGATTTTGCGCCGTTATATTCTTGTTTGTGTCGCTGCGTCAAATACCGCGTCTACGCGAATAATCCCCTAACGTAGAAGCATTTGGAATCCAACACTCGTCCAGTTGTTGCCGATATACGTCCCGAAATATGCGAAAAAGAACCACCACCTCAAAAGTATTTGACTTTATTTCAAGTACATATAAATTTATTGTCAAGCTTGAGGTCTTTTTTTAAAAAACTTTAAACGTTTATTTAAACCAATATTTCGGCACTTCTTTGAGTGCCTTCTTCTTTTTTTTTTTTTTTTAATTTGTCAGTTATTGTTAAATTTGTTGAAAATTTATAAAATAGGGAAGAAAAAACCCTGCAGAAGGCACTAAAAGAAGTGCCGAAATATTTGTATTTATATTTATTAATTTGATTTTCTAATACAACAAGACACAATATCTTATAAATTACAGCATTAGAATCAGACAAGTTACGTGCAGCCCGCTGGACATTTTTCAAAAATTTAGCATATGTGTTTAAAAAATAAATTGTCATTGTATGACCTTTTGTATAGCTAGCTTGACAACTCTTTTATATGAAAAAAATACCACAATATTTTTAATTTGGCAATACTATCAAAAATATCATACTCTTGTTGATCAGCTGAGTTGAAAAACTGGTTTTGTAAATTGGTTGATTTTTAATTTGTGCTATAGTTATTTCAAGTAGTAAAAAGTATCGGTTGATATTTAATATCATTGAAAACTTTGTAAAATATAAGGTAATGATCAAATATGATTCATAAATTTGATTTAATAGTGTTATTATAGCTTTTTTGTCCGTTGTCAAGCCCGCTGCACACTAGGAATTTATTTAAAGAAAAATGCCTCGGAAAATCACAGAAGAACAGATGTTGGAATTGCTTTTGGGAAGTGATATTGATGAATTGTCAGATGAAGGTAACGATGCAGAGGAAGAAATATCTGCAGAAAGCGATAGTGAGGAATCGGAAGATGAAATTATACAATCTGAAGAATCCGAATCGCCTGCGTTACTCCCACTAAATAACACCAGACCTTTGAAGTGGTTGTGTAAACCTGAAGGTATTCCTGCTCAACTTTCTGAAGAGCCAACTTGGGAAGTAGATAATAGACAATTATGGTCACCATTGACTTACTTCTCTGAATACTTTGACGATAAGGTTTGGGCTTTGGTCTCAGAGCAGAGTAACAGGTATGCTCTTCAAAAAGGTATATCCTTGAACTCAACATTGCGCGAATACAAAAGACTTGTTGGTGCACACATCATTGCGGGTTGTATGAAACTACCTCAAATAAGAATGTATTATCGACCACAAATAAGAGTTCCGGCGATAACACAAATTCCGAGAGATCGGTTATTCAAATTACGAAATAATATACATTTCGTTGATAATATGGCAGTTACTGAACAAGAGAAAGAAAACAAGCTTTGGAAAGTTCAACCTATTATTGACGTTGTTCTAAACAGATGTAAGTTAATTCCAAAGCCCAAAAAATGCAGCATAGACGAGCAAATGATACCTTTTTCGGGAACAACCAGCCTCAAGCAATATGTTAAAGGAAAGCCTAATCCAGTTGGATTGAAAAATTTTGTTCTTGCGTCTCCTGATGGATTAGTATTGGATTTTTTTATATACCAAGGCGCCAAAACATGGCCTGATGGAAAAATAAATAAACAATTGGGAATTGGAGGCTCTGTTGTTGATAAACTTGCAACCGACTTGAGCAAGGGTAGCGAAATTTTCATTGATCGATATTTTACTTCTATTAACTTGCTACAACATCTTTTGGAAAAAGGCATATTTGCTACAGGAACAATTCAATTAAATAGAATGCCGAAGGACCTAGTTGCAAAGCTTTCCGCAGACAAGGCCATGCTTAGAAAGGGCAGAGGAACTTTCGAACAGTTTGTGAGAGAAGATGAGAAAATTTCTGTCATTAAATGGATGGATAGCCGATCTGTCGTAATGGCTACGACATCAGTTGGAGCGCGTCCAATTCAAACTGTTCGCCGATGGGAAAAGAGGATCAAAAGTTACATAAATATTGATTGCCCAAATGCCATCTCACGATATAACAAATGTATGGGAGGTGTAGACTTAGCAGACAGACACATTTCGTATTACCGCATCGCTATTAGAACCAAAAAGTGGCCTTCTAAAGTATTCTGGCACTTAATAGATCTTGCCCTATGCAACTCTTGGGTGATGTACAAAAAAGATAAATACGCTAGCGGTGAAAATCGTAAAAATATAATGGATTTGTTAGAATTCAAGTTATATGTTGCTGATTGCCTGATCGCGGATGCAAATAAAGACACTGAAATAGAAGAACCCTCTGAAGATGAAGTAGAACCACCGGCAACAAAATCGAAAGCTGTGCCTCTTCCACCGAAGGAAGTTCGAAAAACTAATAATAAACATTTACCTGTTTGCGCTGTAAGTAATAAAAATAAATTTATGCGCTGCCGTAAGGAAGGGTGCAGCCAAAAAACCCGATTCAAATGTATTGCTTGTGGAGTTTTTCTGTGCATTACTAATGAGCGTCAATGTTTTATGGAGTTCCACACATAATTTATAAATTTTTTTTAATAATTAGAATAAGAGATACAATGTTTAATTAATATGAATAAAAAATGAATTACATAATAACTTGCACTTAATCTTGTTCCAAATGTCCAGCCCGCTGCACCTTAAATAACTCAAGACTCTCTCGTCCTTCAATTCAAAAAAAATTTTTTTTTCACTTAATTTAATAATATTAGTCTAATAAAACGGGTTATCCCAAAATTTACTGCTTATTTTCGTCTCGGGACTGAGGAGGATACGTTGATAAAAAATATTTTCTAAAAACTACATAGGTTATATTTAAATTTAAATAGAGTAAAATAAATAAAGTATATAAGTATATAAAAATAAATAAAAAAACAAAATTTACATTTAAAACATAAAAAAAAAAAAAAAATTTTCCCAAAAATTTACGAAAAATATTCCCTCAATAATTTTCTAAATCTTATAGCGTTGCTAGTGGTTTGCAAATCATTTGGAAATTGATTCCAGAGACGTATGCTTAATATGAAGTATTGGCATTCAGAAGCATGGTCACGGTGACGAAGTTGTATTAATTTTTTCCCTATACACGAACTAGAAAACTGCAGACGTTCATAAAGATATTTTGGCTCCTTTGTCGTTATTATTTTGTGAAGTAATATTAAGTTTTTGAATTGAAGATAGTTTGAAAATGACATATTGAATAAACTACAAGAGTGCTGCGATATATGATCAAATCTTTTAAAAGAAAATATGTAACAGATGATATTGTTATATGTTACAGTCAGGCTTCTCATATCATTTGTGTTACAACCAGTAAAAATTTCAGATGAGTATAAAAGTGTCGGCAGAAGATATGTTTTTGCAAGTAATATTCTTACTTGCAGAGGTGTAAAGTGCTGAGTAGCCCATAAACTTCGCAACATGCCATATACTTTACCACAAACTTGTGTAATGTGATTCGACCAGGTTAAATTTCTGTTAAATAGTACTCCTAAGTTTCTTGCTGAATCTTGCTGAAACATCGATTCTCGAATCACCAAGAAATAAATTTACCTCAAAATCTATATGAAAGGCCCTTTTACATACTAATATGCATTTCGATTTGCTAGGATTAAGTCGCAAACCGTTAGCAGCTGCCCATGTTAGTATTTTCCCAAGATCATGATTTAATTCCCATATTTTCATATTAGCTGACTCTTTAGGACTACTGAGATACAGCTGAACGTCATCAGCATACATTTGTATACTAGAATACGATAGTTGGTTTGGGAGATCGTTCGCATATAAGGAGTATAGCAGGGGTCCAAGGATGGATCCCTGTGGGACACCTCTAGTTACTTGTAAAGAACGCGATAACGTTTCGGCATTTGCAACTGATTGGCATCTACTTGAAAGGTATGATGACAACAGTTTCACCGCAAACGTGGAAAATTTAAATAATTTGGACAATTTCATGCACAAGATTGAATGGTGCACTGTATAAAAAGCCTTTGAGTGGTCCAATAATACCAAAAACGATATTTTTCTATCATCTAGGCTACTACGAATTTCCTCTATCACATCGGTAAGAGCTGAAGTACAGCCACGCTGAGGTCTGAATTGGTTTGAATAAACGTTTAAAGTTTTTTAAAAAAAGACCTCAAGCTTGAAAATTTATTTATAGCATTGTACTTCGTTCATAAAACCAAGGTAAAAGCGTTATAATGAAGTAAAAGTTTAATCGAAATCATAGCTTTACTCTTAAAACCGTAAAATGGATAACCCGTTCTGTATGTCTTTTCTGTATTAGAAAAGAAATACCACATATTTTTATTGAAAACTATAAAATTTTGTAATTCTCTAATGCTTTTCTATGCAATATCAAGATTTTGCAGAGATATATTTTTTTTTTTTTTTTGTATTTTAGTAGCGTAACAATTGTCTGCTATAAAAATAGTTTTCATGCTTTTAGAAGAAATGAAGATGTTTATTTAAAAGCCAGAATAAAAGGATAACGTTTTTTATATTGAGTATTTTACTATACCGATTTTTAACTCATGTTAAAATCGTTGAATATAAAAAAATAAAAATTAAATTTCAAGAATATAAAAATACGAGGACGGGCCCATAATTTGCCAAACTAACAAAAACGAAAAATTTGGAGAACGCTACCACACCGATCTTAATCCAGGATTTTTCATCTTTAAAACTTAGTTCAATATGCGCTGTATAGCACTTTTGGAAACGTCTATTATACAGTCTACAATCAGCCAATACCATTTTGCGAATTTGCTTAACACTTTCTGGCGTTGACAACGAACGTTGTCATAATTTTTTTTCATGTTTTAAAATTTTCTGAAATTTATTAAAAAAAAAACAAATAATTTTTGAAAATAATATTCTTTAGTAAATACCCAGCAAAAACTTTACTTACCAAGTAAGTTAGCAAATAATGCTGGAGAAAATTAACACTACTTATTTTTCGGCTAAATAACTACTTATTTTTGTTCGAGGTGTCCACAGAATTAAGTACTTACAATACACTTAATAGAAGTCAAAAAATATCTAGTTATTATTTAACTACTAGTAAGTTGAATTGTAAGTACTTATACTTTACTTACCAGAAGCCAAAAAATCACTAGTTAATATACCTAATAAGTAATTATTGAGTGCGTTACCAGTAAGTAAATATTCAGTACTGAAAACAACACAAGTAATAAGTAGTTACTGAGCTGATTATTAGTAAGCAAATATTCAGTAGTGAAAATAATAGAAGTAATAAGTAGTTGTTGTGGTCATTACTAGTAAGTACTTTTTAAAGTTTTCAAAATAATGACAATTGTAATGACAACTACTTACCAGGTAACGTACGAAATAACTACCACCTATTACTAAAAATCAAAAAGTTTTTCCTGGGTGACAATTAAAAGTATTATATAGGCATTTCCAGTGGTCACGAACGACCGTTCGTACGCTTTATAAAGGGTGTTTTTTTAAGCTAGATAGAACTTTAAATTGTAAAAAGTAACACAAAAAAATAAATTTTGATGAAATATTTTTTTTTATCGTTTCAGTATACTCTGACAAATCATCATGAATAGACTCACGCTTGAACAACGCTACGAAATTATCCAAATTTACTTTGAAAAATTTAAAAATTTAATCCAAATTTAAATCGCAAAATTGTGTTCAGCGATGAGGCGCATTTTTGGCTTAACGGGTTTGTTAATAAGCAAAATTGCCGCATATGGAGCGAGACCAATCCACAAGAGACCCTACAGACTCCATTACATCCAGAAAAATGCACCGTTTGGTGCGGTTTTCACGCTGGTGGCATCATCGGACCTTATTTCTTCAAAAATGAGGCCGGAGCTCGCGTTACGGTCAATGGAGATCGTTACCGCACCATGATCAATGATTTTTTGTTTGAAAATATGGATGACATTGATCCGGAGGAGATGTGGTTTCAACAGGATGGCGCTACGTGCCATACGGCGAACGCAACCATCGACTTATTGAAATCAAAATTTGGCGATAAGTTGTTTTCGAGAAATGGACCTGTCAATTGGCCTCCAAGGTCGTGCGATTTGACACCTCTCGATTATTTCCTGTGGGGCTACGTGAAGTCACTGGTTTATGCTGATAAACCAGCAACAATTGACGCCTTGGAGGCCAGCATTGTTCGTGTTATTCGTGACATACGGCCAGCAGTGCTCGAAAAAGTGGCCCAAAATTGGACATCCAGAATGCGCTTCGTCAAGAACAGCCGCGGTGCCCATATGCCCGAAATCATTTTCAAATGTTAATGTCACGTATTGATCTTTCGAATAAAAAAAAATTTTGATTACAATTTAATTTTTTGTGTTATTTTTTACAATTTCAAGTTCTATAATATAGAAAACAAAAAACTTTTACTAGCATTTTTTTGCGATTCGATAGCATTTTGGTAGCTCTATGTTTAGTGCAAAAGATGGATTTCATCGAGTTTAAGTTTTTATAATGATAGTTATAAACATGTGGTCACGAACGTACGCAAAATATAAGTCAACTTTGGGTGACAGTAGTGAAATGTAAAAATCTGCGTAATGCAACGTAATATTCAAAAGTGATTAATTTGTTTTTAAAGTGTATTAACGTAGGGGTCCATCCAGTATTTACAAAATAAAATATTTTTGTTTAATTGGCTTAAGTACCGGTCGCGAACGTACGGGTCGCGATTTTTCCATATGTTTTTTTATTATTATCACCATGCATTTTCCATAAATATCTTAAAATTTCCTTAACAAAAAACATTTTTTTTTATTTTTCGAATTTATTCTATGAGTAACATTTTAGTTATGTATTTTATAAAGCTTTTTTGTAAAAGTTCTATTCCTTAAATTTTTTGGAATGACTTTTTATACACTACCAGACTATTATATTGTATTTTCTTGTTACATTTTACCTTAGCTATCCTTTGGATAGCAATGAAGTATATTGTATGTACAGAAAAATTTACAATTATTAGACACCAGCAGAATGTAATGCATTTTCTGGCCCGCTACGGCCTTCGTCAGCATTCTTTGTGTCACACTGGATAGTGATACTTTATAAGTTGAATGTATTTAACTCAACTATTTTTAACAAATAGAAACTGGGAATTATCTCCTTTCGTAGGTTACTTTATATTATTTTATATTATAAAGTAACCTACCAAACGAGATAATTCCCAGTTTCTACTTAACAAAAAGAAGAAGAAAGAGTGCAAACATAACTTATTTTTTTTAATTGTAAAATAAGTATATAAAAATGTCTTTAGAAGTAGAAAATATATGAAAATATAAAATTTTCCAGTTTCCAGCGCAATTTCCTTAAGTAAAACAGCTGAGATATGCTGTGAAACCATTTGACTTTTTTATAATAATAAACAATAAAGGACGATGATTATTAACATTTAATTTTTTCATCCTGGTAGACCATTCTGGTGAAATGCCCATATTCGGCTGTGCCGAAACTTCGATGCCCTTCCGATAACCTCAACCGAGGGCTGAAATATTTCAGAAGGCTTTCTACGGGCTCCATGATGAATTATGTACCCCTGTATCAAAATTGTTTGCGGCTTAAGTCAAATTAATTCAAACTCCGAAAGAACGCAAAATACGGAACATTTGTTAATACTAAACCAATTTAAAAGTTTTATGATTTTTTTTCTTGCCATATAAAACGTAATTGGGCCTAATTTAAATAAACTATCATTAATTATTTCGTTTTGAAACCGAAATTACAAAAATCTTCGATCAAATTTGAATACAGTTATACATTTTTTTACGTTTTGAAAAGTTTTTCGAAAGACCGTATTATTTGGAACCTGCATTGAATTATGAACCACTTATTACAAAATTGCATGGTATTATTTCTAGCCATAAAAAGCTAAAATGGACTAAATTTCACCATTAAAGCACTATTCGTAATGGCTTTAGGCGTACTAAAGTGTTTTCCGAGCGTGAGCTTTGCATTAGGCCTAATGACCGATCTTCACGAAATATGGTAGAATAATTTTTAGTAATTTTAAACGAATATTTGAAAAATTAAATGACAATCGGTGCATTGAAAATTGTTAAGTGAGAAAAACAGTTGCCACTTTTAATTTATGCAATTCAAAACAAAAAAATGTCCATCAGTCATTTATTATATAGAACCTTAAAATTTGTTTGCCCCATTTAAAGTCAAATCTCAACGTAGCGTATATCATTGCAAATGGCTAGAATATAGCTTAATTTTTGCATTTAATGATTGTTCCATCATACGACACACAATGACCATTATTGCTTGGTAATGACGTCTATGTTACATAGGTACCAATAAAGGACCCAAGTGAGCCATCTATCGATGGCTGCCCATAGAACCTAACGTCAAAATTACGTCAGAGCCAGATGCGCATGTGGATTTTCACATTCTGTGAACTCTATGATTTAAACACTTATTCTATGAATAGCTCTAAGATGGCTCAAAAAAGCCGATGTTAAGGAACCTTTACACGATAAGACTTTGGATATTTTAAGCATTGAGACTTGCCTTTTCCGCTGTTTCTTTTAATATGTTACCAAACTTGACAATTCATTGCTTAAAAATTATTGAAGATAGAGAATGGCCTTAATTAAGATAAATTATCACTATAAAAAAATTTTACTACACTAGCTTCTTTTTTTATTTAATAGGCCATTTACATTACAACGAAATCTAGTAGATTTCATTTGAAATCTTCCGCAAAATCTATTGCGTTTACATTATACCGTTTTGACATTAGCGAGATTATGTTTTTATAACAAATCAATGACTAAAATATTTTTGTGTAACACATACAAAGACAAAAAGAAATAGACATTAAAAAATTTGCATTATCTTTAGTTTATAATCAACATCACTTTTTTACCAATTATTTGTCCTTTTATTATTTTTTACAAATTCTCAATTTTTTTTTTTATTTTTTTCAACAGTTTTTGTTATGTAGGGAAGTATTTTTTAGTGCTATATGGAAAAAACCATAGTTGCAAAACTAAGTACTACTAGATTTTGAGTAGATTTCGTCGAAATCTAGTCACAAAGTAGATTTTGTTTTGTATGGGAAATCTAGTCAAAACCCACTAGATTTGGCTCGAAATCTCGTAAGTACTAGATTTCATTGTAGTGTAAATTGGCTATTAAGCAAAAATATTCGTCGATTTTGTCGAATAAATCGCAACAAAAAACCGGTTCGCCGAAAACCCGGTTTTAAAAAACCAGGGAAATTGGACAAAGCCGGTTTTTCGAATAATTTGAAAACCGGTTTGAGAACACTAGTTCTTAAATCAATATTGTTCACATAGAGAAGTAAGTTACAAACAGGAATACAAAAAAAAACTAAAAAATGTTGTAGGCGCCTTTTTGATATGCAGTGTTTTTTTTTTATTTCTTTATGTGGTGACAATAAAATTTACAGAAGTTCCTTGTTCAAAAGTCACTGTTGCTGTTAAAATCTAAACAACTATAAACAAATTTAAAATATATATTAAAGCATAAGTATATACCCTGTTGGAAGCCTGGGATAAAGTGTCTCCAACTCGTCACTATTGGCGATTTTATTTTGTGACTTTTTAGTGACACTCTTAACAAAGCGTTTGTCTGCCTTTGAGAGCAAAAAGAAAGTTTTTGACAGCTGTAAAGTGCGGATTAAAAGTTTACAATAAAAAAATTAAAATTTAAAAGTTTACAATAAAAAAATTAAACCACACTAGCTTCTTTATTTATTTAAAGCAAAAATATATGGCCAATTGTACTTATTTATTTATATATCAGTTTATGCTAAAAATTCGTTTTCATGTCAAACAAAAAAAAAAAAAAAAAAATATTAAATGAAAAAAAGTTTTTTAATATGAATTGATATTTAGAATTGGTGAAATTGGCAATTATATATCTTATTAAATTAAATTAAATAAGATATCTAATGATATGAGCCGCGGGGTTCGAACCCACTGAGTGGTTACAATTGAAACATGTAAGGGTAACCTGTCTATGAAAGCCTGGGTTTGAGCCCCGCGGCAGTCGGGAGTGAAAAATTATCAATAAATTCCATTTCAATTATCAATTAATTTCATGTTGTAAAATTCTTTTCTTCATAAAAATAATTTAAGGAAAATTAAATTTGATGAACTTTAGCCAAGTTAAAAATATCAAAATTTGGATTAAAAACCATACACAGTTCAACAAAAATAACCACAATACTAATTTTTAAATTATTTGCCTTTTCCACAAAAATGTAGGCTAGAACTTTTAAAATGTATTAACAAATCTTTGGTTCCACAAGACCTAATTAGCCAATAGTGCTCGGGTCAGAAGTCCGTTTTCTTGCTAAATGTCTATAACACAAATCACTATCTTGTTTGAAGTTGTTCTGTACTACTATCGACATAGTCAGTTGTGATTCATTACAGTTTCTACAGGGCAACTATAACATATGAATATATTTTATCATACTTCCCAAGGCGAATTCATCCCAGGTAATCTCGGTACTACAACAAGTACAACTCGTACAAAAACCACAAGCAATTTGTTTTTGTAAAATCATTGTACAATGTCAAAAACAGAAATAAAACAAAACAGAAACAAAGATAATAAAAGAGAATAAACAAAATTTTGACATCCTACAGTGATTATAGCTAATATCAGCAGGGCTTTTAAGACCACCTGTAATAAATTCGCCTTGATACTTCCACATTTCTCACACAAAACATAATCGAAAAACATCTTAGATATTTTTTTAGTGAAGAAAAACTTATTTTATAAATTTGTTTATTGGCAGACATCAAAAAATAATAAAAAAATGCAATCAGAATAATACGTTTCTTGGCAAAAGCATGAAACTGCATTAAAGTCTTAAAATTAAAAAAGAGCAAGTGGGAGTGCTATAGTCGGCTATGCCGAATCTGATAGACGGATTCCTTGACGATGGTGCAATTTGTACCATATTCTAAGAGCAACATACCATGGTTTGATTTTAACATTGTTTATGCTTGCAGGTTACCATGTTATGTTTAAATATGACCATGGTTTGGTTAAAATCAACCAAAATTTTCCCGATATCAACCATAATATGGTCAAAATTCATCATATTTGGGTCAATATCAACCTGATTATGGTCAAAACTAACCATATTATGTTCAAAACTAACCATAATATGGTCAAAATTTCCCAAAATATTGACAAAAGTAACCATATTATGGTCAGAATTTACCATAATATGATCAATGTTAACCATATTGTGGTTATTTATTTCATCCATTTTTCAATTTGTTTGATAAGTGTCAAATTATAATTTTATTTGGTTTTTTATTCCTGTAAAAATTCCCCTTTAATTCATATTTCAGCCTGTGACGGCCTTCATTACCATTTTTTCTGTTCTACTAGTTTATTCTATGTACACATATTTATTTTAGTCAATAATTAAAATAAAATGAATGAGAATTTTAAGCAAACCAAGCAAATATTGTAAAATGCAAACGACCAAAATGTTGGTGCTTTTCAAACACATTATTTAAAATTTAAACTTAAACATACACCCCCGTATTTATAAACGATTATTAAATTTAACAAACGTTTATTAAGCCAAATTTTCATACAAAATTTGTTTTGTAAACCTTTATTAAATTTAAAAAATTTGTATAAATACAGGCAACAATGTTTTAATATGCTATAATTTCGAACATATTATTGTTTGTAAATATTAACCATAACATGTTTGGAGGCAACCATAATATGGTTATAGCTTTTGGATGGATGCATTTAACCATAATATGGTTGTCGTGATAATTATATGGTTGAGGTAAACATAATTTGTTTGAGTGTATAGTTGAAGGTTTATATTATTAAAACATTTTATTGTTAAATTCATCCATATTCGAAGTTTCAAGGGAGGTAAACACTTTGATGTAAAATAGAAACAAAATATTATCAATCGTGAAAAAAGTTTTGTTAAAAACAACAAAAGTTTGTTTGTTGCCATTGCAGGGACCATAATATGTTTTTTTAACCATACTTCAACCATGTTTTTTCTTTGCGTGTGTATACAAAAATTGTATAATTTTTCTCCTATCGTTTTCGAAGTATAATAATATGTATTTTGTGCCACGCCCACTATTCCAATCTCACCCTCTTTTTGCCAGATGTCATTCTGGGGGAATGTAAGAAAAGATAAACTCACTGTTTATTATTGGTGTTTTGTTTAAGTTTTGATATTGTTACAAGTAAGACTTTGAGTGTTTATAATTCTTATTCGCTTTAGGGTTTTATTTGTATAATATTTTTAGATTTTTTAAAATCTTTGGAAAAGGTTTCCTTACGATCTGGCCTAAGCAACCAGTGAAATGCGCATAGAAGCTAGCTTTCCCTCAACAAAAAATTTCAGTGTATTTATCGAATGTGAAAAATTGGGAATTTAGCACGTCATACGGGAATCTTATTGGTCATTCATTGACGTCAAAGTTATTTGTACAGAATCTGGAAACTTTTACTGGTACGATTATCCAGATATATAGAAATCAAGTTTTAATTTGTATGGAAGGAGCCCTCCCACTTCTTCAATCCTGCCAATTTTTTTAAAGCGGTTGTGTATTGACAACTCAACGACGTGAACCAAACTCGGATAATTTTTGTTCGTCCATTCTTAAGATATAGATCCAATCCAGTCCAATGTTGTTTAATGATAACAAAGATGCTTGTATGCACTTAATGTAAAAACCTTGTCTCTTTCTGTTCTTCAGGTATACAGAAATTTGTTTTTGTATGGGAGGTGCTAAGCCCACTGCTCCAATCCCGTACATTTGCTTAGAGAGGCTGTGTATTAATAACCCAGCTAGGTGTACCGAATGTGGACAATTAGTCTTTCTATATTCCTTAGATATAATAACATCTATTTTTGGTCACACACGCTTTCCCGCTCCCGCTCCCGCCCACATTTTTATGGAATGTTGTCTATTAATAACCAAGATCCTTGTACCAAGTTTTAAAACTTTGGCTCTTGCCGCTCTTGAGATATTAAAAAAAAAAAAAAAAAAAAAAACCAACAACAACTAGGGTCTTATGGGTGAAATAAGAGGCAGTCATGGTTTTTTGCTCAATCATTTTTGGACAGAACAGGCTAGATATTAAAAACAAAGTTTTCCGGACTTTAAGTGATGAATAAAGTAAATATGTAAATATATAAAAATCTGCAAGTTTGGGGTCTTTGGAAAACCAATTTCAACGGACACATGGACAGACAGACAGATTAACAACGGTTAATCAACTTCGGAACCCATAAGGACTCAGAATATATACACTTTACAGTGTCTAAGCTCGTCGAACTTTTAAACAACGTTAAATGACAATGTTGGTACAATTGTACCTTTATACATTTATTACTACAAGCATTTTTTATGCTAAAATGAATAAATTAGTAAAAAAATAACATCTTCCTTAGCCTAACTTTAGTAAGGCTAAGGACGACACAAAATATTTCTGTGCTTGGACGCAAAAAACTGTTATCCTTTGCAGAGACCATATTTGCACAAGAAAGTCAGTTGACGATCCAAGATAAAAAATATTGGCCAAAAAACTGTACTTTACTTTATCCAATTGTATGAAGGTTCAAGAAGAAATGTAGCCCCTGAAAAGTTGTGTAGTTGTTTGAAATTAGGCAGGATCATGGTAGAATAAGTACCCATATAACGTCAAACAAAAGAAAAAAATTAAAACAAGCGTCAAAAATCAAATAAATTAATTTGACACTACGTTGGTAAATTATGACAACTCACCCTTATGAACATACCTGGTACTTATTCTACCATGGGTAGGACCTAAAACTCCTCGAACATGACACTAAACACGGAACACCTCAGTTGTGTATTCTGTACCAGAATTAAGTTATTGCAATTTAAAAAAAAAAAAAAAAATACAATTGCACCTTATCAGCAGCGTTACCGTTGTGATACTAAAGTATCAATTCGCCCCTTTATTTTGGCGGTCTTGATACCTTTTATGACCCTTTTTTCAAATTAGCCTTTTGTATCATTTTCACCTATTTTGTGTCACTTTTTGACACTTTTTGAAATAGCACTCACAAATGTTTCAAAATAAGCGGAGATTGAGCAATGGACTTCAATTGAAGATTTAATACCAAAATATAAAACGCACATTTCTGAAAAGTATTTAGTATTCGTAAAAAGTTTGTGTTAAAAGATTTTTTACGACTTCTAAATTGGACTTTCGATAGTAAAGTACATATAGAACTACAATTTCCCTAATAGCAAACATTACTCATATATCTTTTAGCTATTTTTTATTTATTAAGTAACTTATAGTGGTTTCTTTTCAAAAAAAATGTGACATTTTATTCAAAAAATGAAATTAGGTGTTCGTTTTTTTAACATGTTTTGCTCTCTTAAAGAGAAGCAAGTTTTATGCTAAAAAATTCAGCTTTAATAATGGCATAAGGCATTGAACTTTTCGCCCCCTTTTAAATCGGCAATGTTAAGCGTGCCCTGTAAACTAGGTGACTTCGGTTTATGTATGGGCCAATTTTTAAAAGGGCGACAATTGCCTCAAAGAGCGACAAAGCTTCGCAAAAATTTTTAAAACTCGAAAAAGTTTGCAAAAATAGCGCCTTAAAATTGATCAAAAGTCACTAAATCAACAGAAATGAAAAAATTCGGTAAAAATTGCTGAAATTCCCAAATATTTGGTAACAGCGGTATGATAGCAAAGTCTAATATTTTTTAAAAATCTTAAGCTTTAAAGAATCAAAAAACTTACAGAAAAATCGCTTCAATCGCGAACAGGGCTTAAGTTCGCGAACGATTGCAAAATTGGAAACAAACCCTTAAATTTATTCGAAATTGGTAAAAACAAGAAACTGTCGGAACATAACATAAAAAGTATTAAAACAAATTAGTTATAATGATGAAGAACAAACTTTTTGTCAGGTGTTAAAAACAAGATAGGGCATTTCATAACAAAATTAAGTTTTTTAAGCACTGTCTACCTAAAATAAATATTTTTTGTTTGTTTATAAAAAACTTAGTCTTGCTATATTTATTAAAATGGGCAAAAATCCTTTAAAAAAATTTACCCTTTTTTATTGAAATACCCTTTTTTTGACCCCTTTTTCTGGAAAATCCACTTTTTGTGAACCCTTTCGAAAATTTTTCACCGAGTGTTAAAGCTATAGCTCCAGAATAAATATTGCTAAATAAATAGACTTTTTAGGTGTTTTTTTTTTTATAAAATAAACTTTTTTGTTCGTGTGACTATAACAAATCATAAGAGCGAACCATTTAACAGACGATTTTCATCTACAGAAATAACAGAAATGCACTTTAACATCAGTTACCTTGTTGCATGTATGGAGCTTGTTGACCAACTAAACTAAATGAGCAAAAGTACTAAAAGGATTATATTGAAGAAAAAAATATGGTATTCATGAAGGCGGATATACAGGATCCCATTAATAATTGAACTTGCTTGTTAAAACAATTGAAATTCGGTCGAAGCAAACCATAAAAAGTGACCGAATGCCAAAACCATGTTCTTGCTCTAATAGATGTGTGTGTGTGTGTGTGTGTTTGTGTTTTTAGTTTATTGCTTTTGAACATTGGTAAGACCTTGTTGTTTGCATATATATTATTGCTATTTAAGTTATGTTGACATATTATGGACTAAAAGTGTAGCACATACACAGGCTTGAAACGCCTTCAGGCTTTAATGTAAATTAAAACACAATTGATTTCATAGAGATTTAAGATTAATCTTAAAGCAATAATTGATTGAAATTGGAAGATTTAAGCCAAACAGTAAAATATTATTGTTGAGTGAGTGAATTGTTTAAAGTAGCTTTTGTAGACATAAAAGTTTCCCTATCTACGTTACACTGGAAAAACTCGCAGGTATTGGAAATTAAAAATTTTTAGATTCTATTAACTAAGTTGGTTCTATGAGAACTAAAGCAACGAAAAAGATTTTCATTCATTAAAGTTTACATAGATCTAATACTTTATAATAAGAAAAAATTTATAACAGTTTTCACCATTTCCACCTTGAATTAATTAAAAAATTATTCTAAATTTTTCCTTGACTTTGTTTTAACACTTAAAGTTTTCCCACTGATTGTTGTTGTATTAGCCATTTAATCTGGCCATAAGTTTCTACTTATTGCATATATTTTTTTTTTCAAAACTGTGTGTTCATTGTTTCTTCGTCAACTTTTTCTCCCCTTTTCTTATTTTCAAGTGCGAACAAATTCTGCAATTTTGTTTTGACATTGACACGTTCAAAACTGCATAAACTCTACTTCAATATTAATTAGTCTTCAAAAAATATTTGATTCTGGGAAGAAAATTATTATTATAAATAAAAAAAATAAAATTGAAAATAGCCCAGGGTGGCACTTTAGAAATAAAGCAGTAAAGGTGTTTTATAACATCATTATTTTAATGTATTTCTCTCGGTTTTTTTTTTATAGTAAAGTTTTAGAAATTTAAAACTAAAAAAAGTGCACTACGGAACAACAATCTAAAATAATTGAATATGGAATTAAGGAAAACCATAACTTCATATACAATCTGATTTTATATAAAATAGCTTCGTCGAACAGCAAAGTTGAAGATAATGGAAAACAGAAAACGATAGGGCAATACGTCAGTGGAAATTACATCCTCTTAAGTCTAGAGTTTGGTATAAAGCATCATTGGAATAGATTATGTGTCCATATCTCTTCGAAAATTAAGTTACTGGCTCTTCTTAATACCGGACCATGTTGAAAAGTTTGCGTAAATAGATGGACCAACAATGCAAACAACACAGCAACCAGTACAGCTTTTACTACATATTTTCTTTGTATGCATTGCTTTAAGTGGCAGCAAGTGTGGCCATATCCAAAAATATTTGACAGCTAAATCGGCTTTAAAATAATGCTAAAAAATGCTAACAAAAATCTTAAACTGCCAAAAAAGTATGCTAAAATTTAAATTGTATTATTTTTTGTTATTTTAGTTAATATACCTTTATATGGGCATTTCCTAGAGTCACGAACGTACGTTCGTACGTTTTTGCTGTACAAATAATATAGAAAACAAAACTTTTCCTAGTTATAAACATAAACATGTGGTCACGAACGTACGCAAAATAGAAGTCTACTTTGGCTGACAGTAGTGAAATGTAAAAATCTGCGTAATGGAACGGAATATTCAAAAGTGATTAGTTTATTTTAAAAGTGTATTAATGTAGGTCTCTATCCAGTATTTACACAATAAAATATCTCTATTGGCTTTTGTTTAATTGGCTTATGTACCGGTCGCAAACGTACGATTTTTAAGTTTTTTTTTTGTTATCACCATGCATTTTCTTATAAATATCTTAAAATTTCCGTAACAAAAAACTTAATACTCAATTTACAATTGATTGTAATGGAGAGATTATGAAGAAAGAGTGCAAACATAACATATTTTTTGCATGCAAAATAGTTATATAAAAATGGTAGCTTAAAAAGAAAATATAAAATTTTCCAGTTTCCAGCGCAATTTCCTCAAGTAAAAAAGCTTAGATATGCTATGAAACCTTTACAACATAGACTTTTTTATAATAATAAACAATAAAAGACGATGATTATCAACATTTTAAATGTTCATCCTGGTTTACCTTTCTGAGGAAATACCCATATATGATTTATTTTACATAATTCTTCCTTATAAACTTACATCATATCAATAGAACAAACTGATTAAAATAAATAAAATATTTAGTAAACATAAAAAGTCTTAAAAATATAAAAGAAAAAATCAAAGGAACTTGACATATAAATGGCTTTTATTTAGTATTTCAATAAAATTTATAACATGTTTAATAAAAAATTTCATTTTATAAATTAAATACGTCATCAAAATTAATATTATGCTTCAACTTCTGAAGAATCGATCGAGATATCATTATAGTGTATGTCCTTATCGCATTTTTATGTGAGATCGTAAATTTTTTTTTAAATTATGGCAAAATTTTAAACCACACGAATTCAAAGTCTTTAACGTCAGTCTATTTCAAATTTTCATTTTCAAGAGATTTATACAACTAAAAAGCTATTTTAACTTCCGCGTTGCTAAATGGCAAAACCCAGAACTTTATTGCAAAAGAAGCTTATAAATAATGCTAGAAAATGCTAAATATTTAGTTGAAAAATGCTAAAAAAAAATGCTAATTGCTAAATGAAAAATTTGCAGCAAAATCAGACAAAAAAATGCTAAATCTAGCTGCAAAAATGCCAAAATGGCCACGCTGGTGGCAGCCATTAAAAAAGCCAAACAATTGTAGTAAAACTAATAAGAATTATGCTAACTTTCCTGCACTCCTGCTGACAAAGAAGGCTGCACATTGTGATCGAAATTTGTAATAGCATATTTTGAAGTGTTGATTCTAATATTGCATCCATAATATCAATACAGTTTTTTAAGGATTTGGCGGAAATAGCTCTTTGTACACTGTCGTAAAATTATATCTAGATTAAAGGGGAAAAAAGCATGTGGGAGATGAAAAAGAATTAATTGCGAAAAATTGTTTTACACCTGAAAGGCAAAACGTATATGTAAGTTTAAAATAAAGGAAGAACTTCTAAATCTGTTAATAAGCAAAAGACTTCTGAATCTTGGAGTCTACGACTACAATTATTTTACACAAGTTTAGTAGTTTTGTAATCTATAATCTCCAAAAGAGCGGAAGTGTGCGAAAAAAACCTTAATCTGATATCACTTATATAACGATTGTTAAACTTGCGCCTTATCAATAACAAGTATTGTGCTTATTTTATTAAACTGTTTATGGTTTTTAGTCCCAATTTTTATATTTTAATCAAGCTAAAGTTCCTTAAATTTAATATTCATTAAATTATTTTTATGGAGAAAGGAATTTTACAACAAAAATTTATTGATCATTTTCATGCTTGACTTAAATTAAACCCACGTTCACGGTCAGGTTGATCTGGCATGTTTCTATAGCAGCCACACTATCTCCTTAATAATGTGATTTCTATGTGAAATAAATGCAATTTGCTAACACTTTAAAAGAATTTCTAATTTATATAGCATAAGACATAAATACAAATATTTATTAAAAATAAAATGAAATTAATTAAAAAGAGAGAGATAAACGTTTAACAATTTAAATTACTAATCAAAATGTTTTCTTTGTCATAAAAATTTTAATGAAATAAAAGGCCTGAGCTATTTTAAAATAAAATTCTCTCTAATCTGGTTTGCGTAGTATTTTACATCTATGTATTCATTTTATTTTAAATAAATTTCATAAACTTTTGTTTGTCTGACATTTAGTTAATATTTTTTGTTTGTTATACGGCTGCACAACAAAAGAGCAATTTATACTTCAGTCTACTCCAGTTTTACAACAATGAAAATTTCAAAATTATGAAATTAATCAGGATAATAATGGTATGTACATTAGGGTGGCCGTTATTTTTTTTATTTTGATTTCTTATATTCTCCCCCCCTAAATCGGTTCAGTTTTATGTAAAAAAAAATACAAACAAATTTCGTAGCGATAAATTGTGTTTTATGGGGGGCGTCCGTCCCTCAAAGTTTGCCATCAAGCCATTTATGTAAATGTAATTTGTTTGCGTATGACTATCTTCTAAAAAAACATTTTACATGAATATGATATATGGCAATATTTTAGCTCTTCTAGTCAACAACATAAGCCTCTAAGAAAGTTTTTTGCTAAAATCAATATTTTAGAAAATAATTAAGAAAATAAAAACAAAATACCAAACATTTTATATACGTTTTATATATATAAAAGGGGGATTTAATGTCAAGTGACCCAATTTTGAAATAGATGTCTTTCGATTTAAATGAAATTTACATCAATTTAAGTACTGTTCGATAGTAGCTTAGACACAAATTTTCAACAAGATCGGTCAAAAAGTTTCTGAGTTAGAGGGGGTCAAAGTTTGATATTTTGGCCATACAGGTGTTCTTTCTCATCCATGTAACTTATTACCTATTGGTGTAAGCAAAATTTGTCCCAAGTAGCTTAGATAGCTTTTTGATCAAACTTTTTAAAAAAAATTTTTTTGTTTTTTTAAAAAATTTTTTAATTTTTTTTTTTTTAAATTTAACACTTGGCTAAAAAAAATAAAAAAAAAAGTTTTAAATTTAAAAAAAAATTAAAAAATTTTTAAAAAAAAACAAAAAAATATTTTTAAAAAAGATTGATTAAATGGCTATCTAAGCTACTTGGGACAAATTTTGCTAACACCAATAGGTAATAAATTACATGGATGAGAAAGAACACCTGTATGGCAAACTTTCACCCCCTCTACCTCTGAAACATTTTGACCGATCTTGTTGAAAATTTGTGTGTAAACTACTATCTAATAGGACTAACGTTGGTGTAAATTTTATCCAAATCGGAAGACATCGATTTCAAAATTGTGTCACTTGACATTAAATCGCCTTTTTATATATATAAAACGTATATAAAATGTTTGGTATTTTGTTGTTATTTTCTTAATTATTTTCTAAGATATTAGTCTTAGCAAAAAACTTTCTTGGAGGCTTATGTTGTTGACTAGAAGAGCTAAAATATTGCCATATATCATATTCTTGTAAAATGTTGTTTTTAGAAGATAGTCATACGCAAACAAATTACATTTAAATAAATGGCTTGTTGGCAAACTTTGAGGGGCGGACGCCCTCCCTAAAACACAACTTATAGCTACGAAATTTTTTTGTATTTTTTTATACCCTCCACCACAATTAGTTGTGAAGAGGGTATACTAAGTTTGTCATTCCGTGTGAAACTTTTTTATTATTCATCTCAGACCCCATAAAGTATATATATTCTGGCTGCTTGAGAAATTCTAAGTCGATTTAGCCATGTCCGTCTGTCTGTCCGTCTGTCCGTCTGTCCGTCTGTTGAAAACACGCTCACTTTCGAAAACCCCAAAAGAAATAAACAAACTAGGTGTCAAATTGCTTGTAGTTATCCTAAGCAGTTTGGGATTGAATTTCAGCAAAATCGGTTCAGTAGGACCAGAGCTATGAATCAAAATGTGGAACCACCACCTTCAAAAACTTGATAATTTTGTTACAAAAACTAACATAAATGATGCAAAAATGCACGGAATGACATAAGATTTTGCACAAGTCCGTTTTATTCGACTAGAAATGACACTGTAAAATTTCGCGAAGGTCGGTCCATAATTTACCCTAAGCCCCATATAAACACTACTCCCGGAAAACAGTTTAGTACGCCTAAAACCGTAAAAAATAATGCAATCATAACAAATTTTGGCTCGTCACAATTTTATAGGACTATAAATGATACCGTGAAATTTCGTGAAGATCGGTACATAATTTACCCTAGGCCCCATATATGCCCTACTCCCGGAAAACAGTTTAGTCTCCTAAAACCATAATTAATAACAAATCGTCACAGTTTAAGATAATAATAATAAAAAGACATCATACAGATATTACTCCTTAAACATTCGAACTGTCGGTGGAGGGTATCAAAGATTCGGCACAGCCGAATATAGCACTCTAACTTGTTTTACATAAAACTGAACCGATTTGGAGGGGGAGAGTATAAGAAATCAAAAAAAAAAAGTTCTCCATACAACTAACGGCCACGCTAATGTACATCCATTACAGCTAAAATTTAGGATACTGACTACGATGCGGAGTTATTTTTAAATGTGCTTTTATATTATATGATGTATGAATATGACATAGAATTTTAATAACACAAAACTATTCAATACAATTAAATAACTTTAACTTGTCTTTAATGTCTGTAGGTATCGTAAAGGAAACATATTTTTGCAAAAACTTGATAAGCTCTGAAATTTTATTTGGGTTTCCTAGTTCTTTAAAGTACAGCAATCTTATATATAATTTCTGGCAAGCACTTAGCAAACGTCTCGTTTTAAAGCTTTAAGCTTCGTTCACAATCAAAAAAACATTTTCACTTGGTGTTCATAATAGAGCAACAATTTATTTTGCAACCACACACATTTTGCATTAAGCAACCGTTTGCAAATTTTAGCCACAACAATATTATGCATTTAATATTATTTTTTACAATATTTTGTTGAAATTTTCATTCAAAACTAAATAAAATTATTTTAAACGTCAAAAACAATTTCATACAAATTGTTGCTGATGTTCTAGTTGACTCAACTTTAGTTACATTTTACAAAAAAATTTTAGTTACATTTTTGTTCTAAAAATTAAAGGAAAATATATGAAATACTTTAGGAAGAAAAAATATAGAAAGAAAAACGAAATTGTTTCTCTTTTTGTGAACATTGCTTTAAGCTTTGTTCACAATCAACTAAAATTTTTTTAAAAATTGAACTGAAGCTGAGTCTACTTTCATTTAGCAACAATTTGTATGAAATGGAAACTGAAAAAAAAATGGTTTCTCTATTGTGAACAGCAGTAAAAATGTTGCTGCCTATTGTGAACGAAGCTTAAACTGTTACCAAAAGGTATATGCAGCAAGAAGTTAAACCCTTATCCTGCATTCAAAAAAAAAAAAAAACGCATGTAGTATTTGTGGGTCAATTTTGCCCAATAGAAAGTAGTTTGTAGATTCTGTTTTTTTTTACCTTCTTAGGATTTAATGCATGTTTCAAAATGATTTTTACATAAATTTATTACATGTTGTATATTGGTTTGCATATTTTAGGTTGAATAATAATGTAAAGCAATTTTGACGCATGTTAACGAAATGCCGTACCTTTTTTATTACATATTATATACTAGCGGATAGACGGCGTATGCTTATACGAGCCCCACTTCTAGTAGTCCATTTTTAAAAACATTAATAGCTTTTGTGTCTATCTAAATAGGGATCTACTTATTTTAAAATTTTATTTAAATCTGCTAGATAGTTTCGGAAAGACAGAGATTGCTGCCTAACTCCCCTCGTGGTATTAGTTTTGAAAAAATGTAAAACCTTTCTTATGAAACCACATTGATTAGATGATTTCAGAGTCTATAGCGAACATAAGCAGAATAATGTTTTGTATGTGTATTTTATATATATATATATAGATATATCGAGTCAATACCGCAAAAAAGCTTAAGCGACAATATTTTCAATTTTCATTTTTTTTATTAATGACTTTATCGGCAACAATAACATCATTTCCTAAAATGTCACGGTCATAAAAGTTACCGTTACGCTTTTATAGCAAAAACTATTTTAGCTTAAGCGACAACCTTCATACAAAATTTAATGAAATAAAATAAAAAATAACTTCTCCTGAAAAATTGTGTTTTTCTCGATTAAGCTTAAGGCTCGATATATATATATATATATATATAAACTATTCAATATAAAAATTATTGTACATGAATTTATAAAAATTTATCGACTAGCTTGCAAAATAATAAGCAATAAGACCTATTTGGACAAATTTGACCAATGAATACCGGATTAGGGGTTAAAAACACTACAGTGTAATCAGTTGGATTTAAAAGTTTAAAAAAGATTGCGAAACGTAAAAAAAATGTAAAAAAGGTACACAGAACAAATTTAAAAAAAAAAGTTTTGCTAAATAAACGTTTGTTAAATTTAATAATCGTTTATGAATACGGGGGTAAGTAAGGCGAATCAATTTTTCAGGTGGCGTTGAAATAACAGCTGTGCTACTTTTTTTTTCTAAATTAGAGAGAGTTATGTCAAAAGTTACTTGTGTTTTTGATATATCGACCAACGTAGTATCGCCGCCACCGTAACATGAATTCGCCTTGGGGGCAAATCTAACAAGTACCTTAAAATTAGGAATTTTTAACACTTGGCTATCTAATGTGGGCCGTTAACAAAATTTTGTGGTGGATTTTCGCCTTATTTTAAAATTATTTAAAGAAGTGTTAATGGCTGAACACACCTATTACGGAATATTGATGGCGGAAGCATCTAGTTAATGTTTAACATAAAAAAGAATATATTTTAAAAAACAAGGCGTTCAAGGGCGACCATTTGATATGCTACAATAAATTATATACAGACAAAATTTTGTTGGCAGACTAGAATTCATAAAAAAGTGTCGAATTAAATTTAGATATTAACAGCGATATGACATTTTTTTCGTTTAAAAGTGATTTTAGGGAGAAGGAGGACCTACCAATACAAACTTTACGTGACTAAGTTGGTGTTATCGTCGCCAAATTGTATATAAACACCAAGATGTATACGGTAGTAGACATTTAAAGCTATTTTCGGGAGTGGTATTTGATTTAGACAAATTTGGTAAATTGATCTTAATTGCAATAGAACATTTTTTTGTTTAATTTTTTATAAATAGACTGTATTCCGAAAATAAGTTTCTATGCTGGCTATAGATATTATCTACCGATTGTCAACACTTTTCACAATAAAAACCTCTGTGCCAAATTTCATAAAATTATCTTAAAATTTTACAAATGAATACCGTAGATAGATAGATAGATAGATAGATAGATAGATAGATGAATACCGTTAGATTGATTGAAAAAGTGATTTAATCGGAGTGTAGTTTACCTTATAAGCGTCCACTGCTTACCCAATAACCAATCTAAAATGCATACATGCCACCCCAATTACTGTAGGGTAAATGCCATACATAAAAGATCAAATAACGGCATTTACCCAAATGACTCAATGTGTTCGAACATGAGTCAATATAATGGTAAAGCAGATCAATCAGAATGTGAGTGACATGAATTTGGATTGTCTAACAAAAATGAGTACATTCCTTACTCATGCATTCTGATTGGTCATAGCATTGTGCATAAGGAAAAACCATATTAATTCCATGGTACTGAAAGAGAAGTATAGATTGTAAGAATTAATATTAAAAGTTAGAATAAGTAAGCAATATTGTAAAATTAGTATAAAAAGGGCAGTAGCCCACAAATAAAGCAGACTTTAGATTTGAAAACATAAAGTGGCACTTGTTGCCTAGTTGAATTATTTTTAGTCTCCTAATTTGGCAGTTCGCTAAGAACGCCTGACCATCGAGCTGGTACCCTACAGCTGCATAAAATTATATTGGGCTATAGGGCAAACATCCTGTCAACATCACACACTACATGGCGATCCTGCCATCACACACTACATGGCGATCCTGCCATCACACTCTACATGGCGATCCTGCCCACTCGGACCATATTTTTTAGATCCTGCCCTAATCTAGGACCAATAATTTTGCCAATCTAGGACCGATAATTCTAAGAAGATTAAATGATGCGTTTCCTGTCAAGCATTAAATGGCACGAGAAGAAAAAGAGAGGTCGTCAAAAATAAATTAAATTACCAATGGACTTTTATTTCACAGCATTTGTATAATTTAATACAGAAGAGGCTGAAGCTGAAATCTAAATGTCACCAGAAGAATAAGTTTATATAAAAAGATAGATTAATTTAAGACAATAAGAAAAGTTCAGACTAATCAATAATTGAAGAGATGAATATCAATTATAGAAAAATAAATAGAATAATTAAATATACTTTTCCTTTATTACAACAACAATAAATATTAATGGACTTTTATACAAGTTTTTGGTTTTTGAATCCTACAATGAGCAAACCTAAAAATAATGTAGAAATGAATACAGTAAAATATTATGAACAATGTAAATGCAAAAATCACAGAAGAGTTAGTGCCGGAATATGTTAAAACTTTATTTGTAGTTATATTAATACTATACGCAGCATATAGAATTAATGAATATTTTAAAATATAGAAATAGTAATAGCAGTAAAAGTACAACTAATGTATAAATTATAAAGAAAATAATAAATCAATTAATGTTTACTTATAAATAAATCTAGAATATACATATATGGAAGAGAAGTTAGGTAGCTTAAAGGAATTTTGGAGGAACTTAAAGAAAAGTCCAGGGAGAACCTATACCGAGTCAACGGTATTAAATAAATTAGAATATATAGAAAATTTAGAAAGTGAGTTTCAACTAATAGAGTTAGAAGAGGAAAATACAGAAAAATTAGCGTTAAAGTTAGAGTTTCATAGTCTTTACAAACTCGTGGAAGAATACCTAAAGAATAGTATAAAGAAACCATTAGAAACAAAACATATAAACATGGCATCGTTTAGTTTAGAAACAGTTGCAAAAGCATTACCTTTGTTTACAGGTAATTACATTGAGTTAGAAAGTTTTATAATAACAGCAGAATTAATAAATAAGACCCTATCAGACACAGCAAAAATAGATTTTCTTCAGTATGTTTATCATGCTAAATTATCCTCACAAGTCAGAACAGCAATTGGAAGCTATGCAAAACCTGAAAATTTCGAAGCGCTCAAGAAGCTATTAGAGCAAAGATATAGAAGCAATAAAACAATTCCAGAGTTACAAACTAAACTTAATACATTATTCCAAGGGAAAATGTCTATTAATTCGTATAAGGAGAAAATAATGGGTATAGTTGACAATCTAAATAAGTTAGGCATAGAAGAGTTAGGAAATCAAGCTTCAGAAGCTGAGAAAAACGTAATAGTTCGATTAAATAATAAACTTGCTTTAGATACATTCAAGAAAGGTTTAAATGAGTGTTTCAAGTCGACCATATACGCGGCCCGACCGACTACATTACAAGAAGCATCCGACCTTGCAATTGAAATTGAAAATGAAAAGAAGGCAACGCATAACGAAATTCTGCATATCAGAAGAGAGGAACCACGGTATCAACCTCAAAATAACTATAGAAATAACAACACATTTTCTAACTACAACAATAACAGGCAATATAACAATCAAAACTTTAACAGAAACAATAATTTTAATAATATGAACAATAGCAACAATGCAAATTTCAACAGAGTCAATAATTACAACAATAATCAAGCTAGAAATAATAATTATGATAATTATAATACACGAAGCAATACAAACTTCTCTAGGAATAACAACTACCAAAACAACAGAGGTAACAACAATAATGGTAGAAATAATAACAGCAGTTCTAACAGAAACAATGATAACAGAAACAATAACAATGAAAACAGAAGGTACATACGCACGGTACAAGATGAGGGAAACGAGGAAGGCCCGGAATACAGGGATATTCCGGAAAGCCAAAATTAAAGATATACAAAGTTTCAAACAATAATACAAATTTCATAATCGCTAAGTACAAAAATAAAGAATTAACATTTCTTGTCGACACAGGAGCCGACGTATCATTATGTCGCACTAGAGAAATTTTTGATGATGAGCCATTAAATGTGGAGAACAGATGTAAATTATCAGGCATCACTAAGGAAGAGATACATTCATTAGGGACAAGCGAACTTAAACTATCGCTAGCAGACCAGATATGTAAATACAAATTCCATATAGTAGATGATGATTTCCCAATAGAAACAGACGGGATAATAGGAAGAGACTTTTTAAAAGAATACCTTTGCAAAATAGATTACGAGACATTTACAATTTCTTTGTTTGCAAACAATGAAACCATAATTCTTCCTATGCAAACAAAAGCATTCGACACCTTAAAAATTACTATACCAGCGCGAACAGAAATAATACAACCACTAAAATTGAACCTCACTGAAGATTGCGTCATATTTAATACCGAATTAAAAGACGGAGTTTTTTTAAGTAATTCAATAGCACCTAAAAACGGTATGACACACGTCAAAATTTTAAACACAACAAATGAAACAACAACTTTACAGGGCATTAAACTACATACTGACCCACTTAAAAACTACGACATATTAAATTACAAAAATATAAACGGCGACGAACGTTTTTACAAAATTTTGAATGACTTGCAATTAGACCATGATGACGAATATGCAAAAACACAATTAAAAGAAATATTTAAAAAATATCAAAACGTTTTTCATTTAGAAGACGAAAAATTAAGTGTCAACAATTTTTATGAACAGAATATCACGACCTCAGACAATACAGCTGTGTATATAAAAAACTATAGATTACCACACTCACATACAGACGTAATAAATGAACAGGTACAGAAAATGCTTGATGACGAGATAATAGAACCATCCGTTAGTCCATACAATGCTCCACTCCTTTTAGTACCAAAGAAAAACATGGAAGATAAAAAGAAATGGAGACTTGTTGTAGATTTTAGAAAACTTAATGATAAAATCGTTAACGACAAATTTCCTCTAACGAGACTAGAAGATATTTTGGACAAATTAGGTAGAGCAAAATGGTTTTCTACACTCGATATGACGAGTTCTTTTCATCAAATTGAACTAAATAAAGACTCGAGACCACTAACTGCATTTTCAACACCACAAGGACACTTTCAATTTAAAAGACTTCCATTCGGACTCAAAATTTCATCTAACAGCTTTCAAAGAATGCTCACAATAGCATTATCCGGACTAGAATCCGAAGCATTTCTCTATGTAGATGATATAATTGTATACGGTTGCAGTTTAAATCATCACAATCAAAACTTAATAAAAGTTCTTGATAGGCTACAAAAATACAATCTTAAATTGAATCCAAAGAAATGTTGTTTTCTAAGACCTGAAGTAGTTTACTTAGGACATTTAATAACAAAAGACGGTGTGAAAACAGACCCATCAAAATATGAAGTAATAAAAAACTATCCAATACCAAGAAACGCTGACGATGTACGACGATTTGTTGCATTCTGCAATTATTATAGGAAATTTATACCAAATTTTGCAGACATTGCGAAACACTTAAATATGTTATTAAGAAAATCAGTAAAATTCCTATGGACAAATGACTGCCAAAATGCTTTTGACACTTTAAAAGAAAAACTAATGAAACCCCCAATTTTGCAATACCCAAATTTTGACAAACCTTTTATTTTAACGACTGATGCTTCAAACTACGCACTGGGAGCAGTCCTGTCTCAAGGTGAAATTGGACAAGACCTACCAATTTCTTATGCAAGTAAATCTCTACAGAAACACGACTTAAACAAGCCAATAATTGAAAAGGAATTGCTCGCAATTCATTGGGGAATAAATTTTTTCAAACCATATTTATACGGTCGAAAGTTCATAGTGGTAACAGACCACAGACCACTAATTTCCCTATTCTCACACAAAAATCCATCATCAAAAATGACAAGAATTAGGTTAGATCTAAGCGATTACGATTTTACAATAATCTATAAGAAAGGAAAAATTAACACGAATGCGGACGCATTGTCAAGAATTGAAATAGACTCGGAAATACTTAAGCAAATGATACCATTGGAAAATGATGAAACAGAAAAGAAAATATTAATAACCACAAGGGCAATGAAAAAGAAGAATGAAGATAATATAAAGTTACAAGAGGCAAATAAAATAGCAAATAAAGAGGCAAATAAAGTTAATGGCAATGAGGAAATAGATATGAATGAAGCACGTGTAAACAGAAGTAATATGGGAAGATGCATTTCTCAGGAGTCTGATCAACTTCTAATATGGGAATGCACATCCATAAATGATATTAAGAATATGAAAAAATTGCAATTTAATAAGTTTGAAAATATAGAAGACGTCGACATAAGAATTGAAGATAATATTGTGCACATAGGACGTGATGATAATTCATCGAAACAAGATTCGATCATGAAGAAATCACGTACCCAAAATAATAGTTATGTGAAGAAAGGATGTAATGATAATTCATCGAAACAAGATTCGATTATGAAGAAGTTACATGCCCAGAACGTACAAGATGATAATAATATGCATGCAAGATTCAGCGATAACTCAGCGAAACTAGATTCGATTCTGAGAAAACTGATATCTAAAATGAAGAAAGAAAATATAAAGGAATTAGCGCTAGCAAAGAATGATAAAATATTTAAGACGTATACAATGAAAGAATTAAAAGAAGCATATGCAAAGATAAGAATAAACAACAAAAGTCCTCTACTAAAAATATTAATTTACAATGCCCCAACAAGAATAACAGATGACATTCTGAAATATAAACTCATCGATGAATTCCACAATGCCACACACGCAGGCCACTTAGGAATTAGAAAAACGGTAATTAAGTTGAAACAGCGGTACATTTGGAAAAACATGAACAAGATGGTTAAACAATTTGTAAGATATTGTGACAAGTGTAATATAAACAAACAGACAAAGAACATTAAGGAACCACTTACGTTAACAAACACCCCAAACAACAGTTTTGAGATAATATCAATTGATACTGTAGGACCTCTTCGTATTTCAAACGGATACCGATACATATTGACAATACAATGCGAACTAACAAAATTCGTTATTGCGCACCCAATGTCAACAAAAGATGCACTTACAACTGCCAAAACATTAGTAGAACAATTAATTTTAAAATACGGAAAATTTAAAGTGCTCAAATCGGACAACGGGACTGAATTTAAAAACGAACTGATGCGTAACATATGCTCGTTACTTGAAATCAAGCAGACATTTTCAACCCCTTACCATCATGAAACAATAGGTTCGGTAGAAAGAAATCATAGAGTTCTCAATGAATTCTTGCTAACAACAGCAAATGATTATGAATGGGATAAGTGGATAAACTATTTTACTTTCGCCTATAACACGGCACCACACATAGACACTGGTTACACACCATTCGAACTAGTTTATGGTAAATTACCATGTTTACCATCAGAAATAAGTAACAATGAGGAAATTAAAATCTATAATTACGATGATTATGCAAAAGAGCTGAAACAAAAACTAAAGTTTTCTTTAGAAAGAGCCAAGGAACTGACAATAAAGACAAAAGAAAAAAGAATACTAGACAATAAATATAATAATAGATTAAATTTAAACATAGGAGATTTAGTTTTAATAAAAGTAGAGAATAGAAAGAAAAGCCAAAGCCCGTACAAAGGCCCATATAGGATAATTAGGAGAAATAATGTAAATACTATTATAGATTATAACGGAGTAGAAAAAGAAATGCACAATAACCAATTAAAACCATACCTAGGATTAAGAACTAATGATTAAAATAAAACTATATAAAAACAAAAATATATAACCATACTTATGATTAAGGACTAATAAATAAAACAAACTATGTAAAAATAAAAGTATAGAGATATAAGAATTAATTATGTAAATAGATTTTAAGAATCATTAATTAAAACAACAGATTATAATTATTACAATATTTTTACAGTACTATGAAAATATGAAGAAAAATTACTCCCCTAATTTTTCTCTTAACGGTGAGGGTGTAGTGTACCTTATAAGCGTCCACTGCTTACCCAATAACCAATCTAAAATGCATACATGCCACCCCAATTACTGTAGGGTAAATGCCATACATAAAAGATCAAATAACGGCATTTACCCAAATGACTCAATGTGTTCGAACATGAGTCAATATAATGGTAAAGCAGATCAATCAGAATGTGAGTGACATGAATTTGGATTGTCTAACAAAAATGAGTACATTCCTTTCTCATGCATTCTGATTGGTCATAGCATTGTGCATAAGGAAAAACCATATTAATTCCATGGTACTGAAAGAGAAGTATAGATTGTAAGAATTAATATTAAAAGTTAGAATAAGTAAGCAATATTGTAAAATTAGTATAAAAAGGGCAGTAGCCCACAAATAAAGCAGACTTTAGATTTGAAAACATAAAGTGGCACTTGTTGCCTAGTTGAATTATTTTTAGTCTCCTAATTTGGCAGTTCGCTAAGAACGCCTGACCATCGAGCTGGTACCCTACAGCTGCATAAAATTATATTGGGCTATAGGGCAAACATCCTGTCAACATCACACACTACATGGCGATCCTGCCATCACACACTACATGGCGATCCTGCCATCACACTCTACAGGAGTTCTGTAAAGTCGATTCAGAACCTATATTTTTATATGTAACACTGATCAGTACCAATGCATAACACGCCCTTCTCTATGGTGTTCTGGATACATAGATAGCAGAATTCAAAATGATTATTGAACAAATTAGGAACTTTGGCAGATTTCGATCTACCAAAGGTTAAAATACAATTTGGTTTAAGTATGATGTTTGACTATTTACGTCAGCAGTTGTCGATGGCGGTAAGTGTAAGACGGCAAATCCATCTGAGGAGATCGAGTGGTTGCGATCGAAACATGTCATGGTAACCTGCCGGCCAGGGTTCGAGCCCCGGCTACGGTCAAGAATGAAAGATTATCAATAATAATTTTAGCTAATTTTCATGTTGTAAAATTCCTTTCTTCACAAAAATATAATTTAATGAAAATTAAATTCGATGAACTTAAGCTTAATTAAAAATATTAAATATTTTGTAATTATTTTGAATATATTTAGTAAAAAGTGGAGTGTAAGTACGTCGCTATGGACATTGATAATTAAAAGATTCTGCTTAGCCGAATATAGCAGTCTAACTTCTTTTTTATATTCCTTCAAAAACGCTGAAGAATTTTTGTTATTTTAAAACAAAAATATGCATTTTTTTGCTTGTTTGTTACATCAAACAAACAACAAATCTGATAAGTCATTTATTCTCCTCTGCTATTTATGATCTTTACTTCTTCTCTCTCTAAACAAAAAAAAAAAAAAATATGATAAATGAAATGCACATACGTTCATATATACATATATTATATTTTGGTAAATTTAAATTAGAAAACTTTTTATGTCTAAGTTTTAAAAATTAAATTAAAAATCATGTACATATGAAATAATGTAAGATATGGAATTGTGCCGAAAACAGGAAAACAAAATTCCAATGGGTTTCCGGAAGGTGGCCGTGAGAAAAATGGCATGTTCTTTGGAGAAATCAAGTCTTAGCCAAAATAAAATCCGAACAGCAGCTAAACTAGCAGAACTCAAAATGCTATTGTTAGTCGTAATAAGTATTTCGAGAAGGAGTTTGCACGCGGTGACTTTAAAAATGTTGCATTGTGTTATTCTAACAACAACTCTTGCTGCAAAAAAAAAAAAAAAAAATTAATTACATGTTTTTGTAAAAAATTCGATTTAGCTATTAGTCATAAGAAAAACCAATTAAAGTATTAATATATTAAATTTGTTTAATGCTCCGAATAGTTTTTACATATACACACACACATACATTTACTTTTCACTGTACACTTTTAAAAATATGTGTATTCGTATTACAAGTTTAACATGCTCCTTTTCCTGTAAATTTTACGAAATATATTACATAATTCAAAACGTATCGTAAGGCACTGCTGAATTTATCCTTCTTAAACACCTGTAGTTTAGTATTCTAGTTATTCTTACTTTGTTAAGTGTAGATCGTTTAATTATAGTTTGTGTAAATAAACATTCACATAGCCTTTTAGATATACTGTGCACTTATTCGTTAGTCTTTTTTTTAATAAGATTGATGATAAACTTTTTGCTTTACCTTAAGCTACGGTCAGACTTATCAAATATTTGACGAAAAAAACGGGACCAACAACCAAACTATGAAATCATTTCGCTTAATATCAATATTTATTTTGAATAAAATACCACATCTTACAAAAAACTGTTTTTTGCTATGTCTAGTAGTATAATTAGTTTATTTTGTAATATTAAGACCATTTTAAATCTCACTAAGTATTAACAACAGTAGGGATTACGCTTATTTGATCAAATATTTAATAAGTGTGACCGTAGCTTTAGACTCTTGCTACTCAATTTGTTGTAATGAATTTTTTTTTTATTGGATATTGTGCGTTTGTTTTATTTCAAAATAATGTGTAAAGGAAACTTTCATTGAAACTGATAAACAGCACTAACAATATAACTGTAATTAAATAGAAGCAAAACCTAATTATCTTGTTGCCTCAACTAAAATACATTGATTGTTTTCTTGCTGCGAGCATGTCTTCATTTAAAGATATGTGCGTTAAATTGTAAAGGTAAAAAGTTTTACCTATACACTGAAAGAATTTTCTTCACAATACCAATGAACGTTGACATTAATCCCATGAAAAATTGCATTCAAAAGGAACCTATGCAGTGCTTCGTTGGAACAATGAAACCTGTTTCATTAAAATGTATTTAATGAAACATTACATTAGATCTATGAATATGAAAGTAAAACATTTTTTTTTTATTTTATTTTATTTTTATTTTGTTTTTTGTTTTTTTTTTTTATTAATTCCCTAAGCTAATCCCGCGAAGCTTTACGCTTGTCTGCAGGAACCAGAGTCTCTGGCGGGAATTGATGCCGCGAACTCGGCGCTAGCCGACAAGCTCTCTACCAGCTAGCCTACCGGGGCAGTGTAGTTTTTGAATAAAAACTATGTTTTTAGCCATTAATCAATTAAGAGCGTAGATATGAGATTAAGTTGTCCATTAACAACGTTGATTTTTTTTTAACACAAAGTAAAAAAAAGACCGCATAAAGAGAGAACAAGCTTTTTCGTATACATCATTTGATTGAAACAGTTTAAAATAAGGATGTGTTTTTTTTTAAAGGAGAACATTTGTTTGTTCATTACTTTTACATACTATAGGTATGTACATATTAAAGAAAACTAAAAACATACATGTTTATGGATTGAAAGTTTTTGTTTCATTACTATAATGACATTTTTCATTGTCGTAATGAAAATTTGATTTGAATAATAATTGTTAGTTCATATTAAATATATGAAGATTCAATAAATAAATAATGAATAAAAAAAAAAAAAATAATAATGAAAATTTAAGTTTATGAAAGCATTCTTTTTCGAAATATTTTTATACTTTTAATTATTGAGACTATATAGTTATTTGAATGTTAAAAATAATTTTTTTTTTGTCAATTATTGAAACATGTTGCTACTATAAAAAAAATTTTGACTTCATAAATTTAATGGCATATTACATAGGATGTATGAAATAATTAAATCTTACATTTTTTAATTAACCATTACACATTTTTTTAAGGAAACTATAATTTTGTATTAACTTATTAATATAGTTATTCTTGTATTTTGTTTTTTTATGTTCCCAAATAAAATTTTTTGTTTAACTTGGACAAACTGTATTTTTTATGTATCCAATAAAATTTTTTAACGTGATTACGAAATCCAATGAAGCGATTTTAACGAAAATACTTCATTATTACTATGAAATTCCATTTAACCAATGACAATTTTTTTATGAAAACGATTCATTTAATATATGAACATTATTATCAATAGTATAAAATAAGAATTTAGCACATTTAAACGAGACCTTGTTAAACAGAAGTTGTTGAAATTGAAATTTTTTAAATTAATTGTAAAACAACTATTTTTATATCTTCATAAGGTTATAAAAGGTTGTCATTCCGTTTGTAAACATTTGGGACACAAGTGCGGTATTGGAGAAGTGGCCGTAGCAACGTACAAAGGCATTATCTGTATTGTGTTTATATTGAAGTTGCCATGGGCACTTTTCTAAACCAGTCCACTTTTTGAGATATGTGTTATATAGATAACCAAAATATTTGCTCCAAATTTTTAAGCAATTACTGCAACTGCTGTTTTAAATACAGAACTCGAGCATTGTTTACGAAGCAATTTTTTTAATTTTGCCCACTTAAAGTTTTCCAAAAAATATGCAGCGTATATCTCCTTACAGACCATCATAATATACTGCGAAAGTTTCAAAAAATACCGATTAAGTGGCTTAAGCGGCTGTAAGCTACGAACAAACACTCAAACTTATAAACATACATATATTTATTTTTTATTTATAGATGTATAGCGCCGGGCAATCAGAAAATATATGTGAAAAATGTGAGTCTTTAGGAATCAAAAAAAAAAAAAAAAAAAAAAAAACAAACAGACGCACTTTGGTGTATATATGTTTGTATTTAATAGGGTATTCAAACGATTACCCATTATTCGATTAATCGAATAATTTTGGGCGATTAACTGTTCGAATAATTTAAAATAGCTTATTTTGGATTAACGAATAATTCGAATAATTTTAGTCGATTAATCGGAAATATATGAAGATGAAGAAGATCATTTTTTTGAAACGAAGGAAACAACCTTCTACTAGACCTTAACAAGACTATTAAAAGTATTAAAATTGTTAAAAAATCTAAAAGAGACTCAAGAAAAAGAACAGACTTTCAATCTCTCCAACGCCAACAATAAGTAAAACAATCTTTTCTAAATCAAGTTTCATCAAAACAAAAGAAATTAATAGTTTAAAACATAAGCATTTAAACTGAATACTCTTTTTAAAGGATTATATAAGAAGATAAGCTTAAATTTTGATGTTTTTTTTATTTAAAAAGTTTTCCTCTTTTATTACATAAAGTACCTTTTGTTCAATTTTTGTTACATTTTAATAAAATTGTTATGTTAAAAAGTATAATTTTTAGACTTATTTTCAAACTTCTAAACTAGACAAAATTTAAATTATTCGATTAACCGAATAATATGAAATTGCTTGATTATTATTCGATTAAATATTTACCTCGAATAATTATATGCGCGATTAATCGATTAATACAAAACATCGATTAATTGAATACCCTAATTGAAACACTGTTGATGACTAGATAGCGGATACGATATAATAAAACTATTTATCACTCATACGCCGATTTAATGCAATAGAGAGACTCTTAAAAGTATGCTCTTAATTTGTGACATTTTATTTTGTGCACATTGTAGCGTATACTTAATATTTAATTATTGATTTAGTATACATACCTGCGTTTAAAAAACTGCAGTTTTACATTAGCCAAAAAAAAAAAAACTGTTGCTTTTACTTCAAATTCATTAAATGCAAAACAGCTGCTGCCAAACCAACTCAAAAAGCGAAAAGTTGTACACGAATTTTAATTTTTTGTTCGACAGTTTTTGATTTCGACTGTAGTTTTCTAAACCCTGAACGATACAATTTTGACAAACTATTTTAACATAAGGCAAAACTAATTATTTACTTAAGCTGCGGTCAAACTTGGCAAATATTTGACGAAATTAACGTGACCAACATACAAACTAAAATAGAATTCCAATATTTTTTTGTATTATAATACCACATCATATAAGAAAACATTAAAATAATTCTTTACTATGTCAAGCAGTGTGATACTAAAGGTATCTAGAATTTTAAAATATTTGACGAACAAATCGAAAAAAAGCTAGGCCAATAAATTGATAAATTTTAGCTTTATTTTTAAAGATTTCTACTGACTTACTAAACTCTATTTGTAGGAAGATAATTTCATGATGTAATTAAGAAAATGTTAACTGATGTTTGATCTAGCCAAACGTTTTGCAAAAGAAAATAATTTCTTAATAAAACTGGTGGTTACGTGTGGGACGTCAAATATTCAATAAGTGTGACAATATATTTAATTTAATAAATCAAGAAGAAAATCCGCCTAAGTATTTTACACACAATTCACCACACTTTACCCTAGAATTTGGTTTTGACCATTTTGGCCCATTTTTTACGCTTTGATTTCGGAACGTTTCAACATGTAAACTTGAAACTTCAGCTAAGGGGTATTTTTATAATTTATAGCTTCTAGAAAATGTTTAATTTTCTATACAGGTTGGAGCAGAATGATTGGTTTGATTTAATTATAACTCTTTTATATGTTAAAACGATCAAGTATGTGCGAAGCAGAAAATGGACATAACTTACAGAATGTCATTTTCCAGAGCTTATTGAAAAAATTCCCAATAAAATTTATACTGTATTTAAAAAAAAGTTATAATAATCACATAAATATAACAGTTATCAACCGTTTATATGGCTTAAATCATTCTGCACCCCCTGTATTAAATAAGATAAACATGAAGAGTTCCAAATCTTAGGCTTGGGACCATTTTAGTCCGTCTTTATAAATTCAGATTAATTTTTAAGTCATCTTTCTTTTCAAACGCATTTTTCCTAATTCAAAAGATAATCAAATTATCAACTGTGATATTTGAACCTTTTCTAGCCTTTCGGCAGGGAACTTCACCTTTTGGAGTTCCTCTATTAAAAAAAAGCGTGTGATGCTAGTAGAGCCAAGGGTGGTTATTTTATATACCAAGCAACCAGTTTTTACAATACTTCTTTAAAATTTTCCGCCTTTAACATGCCAGCAATAGGATTTCTTACGATTTATTGTGTGCAGTTAAATATTCCTATTGCTTAATATTCTTTGCATGTTTTTCGCTCCTTATTCTTTTTACGATTAATTGAGATGACAATTTTGTTTAAAAGAAATGTTTATATTCTTAATTTAATTGTCCAAGGAAAAATGTACATAAAAAAGAATGGGAATGCAATTTTTGTTAGAACACGTTTAAATTTAAGATAAATAAAGTAAAACTGTTTATGCTAAAACGATTAATGAAAGACATGACCGTATTACATAATATGGGTCAAACAAGATACATCCATGGTTAAAATTGTTGGAAATTATTGTAAAAATTAATTAAATTCTAAATTACAAAATATTTGACAAACCAGGTTTTGTTTAAATGGATGAAAAAAAAAAAATCTAAAAATACTTAATAAAGCAGCATTTAGTTGAGTACACAAACGAGAGCAAACTAAGATAGTAATCTTTTTTTGTATTCTTCAAAAATAAAATTAAGAATTCTAAAATTTATTTTCTAATAATGTGTAATTCAAATATAATTTTTTGTTTTTTTTATAAAATATTTTTATTAAAAAACAATCACCGCTATCGTGAATAACAGGTGGAATTTCTGTTCCCATGAAATTTTCATTCCCCTTGAAGGGGAAAAATTTTTCACGCTATCAGTTCCAGTGAATGTAAAAAAGAAGAAAGATTAAAAAATTAAAAATCAATGAAATTTTTGTTCAAAATGTACACGTATGTATATATTTAAAAGAAAAGTTAAAATAATAAAACAAAATATCTAGTATTGGAGGGATAGTTTGATTACAACGTTATTTTTTTGCACTTTTTAAATATTTTTTAGTAAAATATTTTCCAAAATTCTGCCACCACGTCTTTCAAAAGCTTCACAAATCCGCAGGCAATCGACTTATTGTTTTGCATTTTGTTAACCAATATATCGGTTTGTGCCTTATTAACGAATCTAGCCCTTAATACTCGATTTATAGGAGGAACTACTTACTACTTCCCTAGCAAAAATAAAGTGAGGAAATCGAAGGGAAATGTAAACAGATTACGAGGAAAAAATCTTTTCACGATAAGAGGAATTATTTCCCGTGAACATTTTTTCACGTTATTGTTCTCATTTGAATTACCTTTTTTTCATGGGAGTTTTTCATGATCGCAAATATGTGAAAAGGGGAAAAATTACGAGGGAAAAATTATTCACGTAAGAACTCTTTTAAAAGGAGGTATCAGGTATCTTTTGTGTTATCAACTGAAATATCATAAAACCAAACACTTCATTAACTTTTTTAGGCATTTACCTCGTTTAATCCATAACCAGTTTTTAAAAAACTGCAGTCAAAGTAGAAAAACTGCCATTTCTTCCACTTTTCATTTGTCATTGACCAAGAATAACTCTTGCTTGTACTTCTGATTCATTAAATGTAAACATCCGCTGTCAAACTAATTCAAAAGTTTATGGTTGCTTTAAATTTAAAACTTTTTGCAGAAGCTTTAAGTTTGTTTCAAATAAGAAATATTAAAACTCTTATACTTCCCAAACAATACTTTGGTTTAAAGAAATGCAATTATATTCATTTCAGAATAGAACAAACGCAATTATTTCAAAGTTTTAATTAAAATAGTAACACATAAGTTATGTTCCTAAAAAGAAAACATCAAAAGATTACAACATCAAAAAAAAAAAAAAAAAAATACTTCAAATCCATTTTAAATGAATTTGTCTTTGAGAAATTAGCTTCATAAATTGTACAAATTACTGAGTCATATTTTTCTTCATATTTTATTTTTAATGTTTTACATTTGCAAACAAAAAAATAAAACAATTTCCATAAAAGCAACAACTACTGGTTGCATGAAAATAATAAATTTTCTTTTAACTTCATAACGTTTAACAAAAATAATGCATACAATATTCGAAAACAAAAATAAATTCCTAAATCAAATGAAATTTACAGAAAAGTTCTAGCAAACAGTCCGTTACGAACAGATTCATACTGATACATTTGCATGCATTTTGGCAGCAATGAAGATATTTTTTATAAAATAAAAAAAAATAGAAGAAAAACAATTTTTGTGCCATTTTGACAAAACATCTTAAGTCGAGATAAGATAGCAAAAAAGTTTTAAGAAAAAACTGGGTGAAAAAATCATTTTTATCAAGTAATAAAATAAACCAAAATTAAAGAAAAGTTAATTTACACTAGTCGCCAAAAGTATTTTGACGAAATAAAATGCGTGCATTTTTACGTTTGATTTTTAAACGGCTGTGTTAAAAATTCTTGTTTATATTTTCTTTTTTATTTACAACTTATACAAACTTAAAAATATGTAAAAAAATTAAACGTAAAACTGCGCGATTCTTATTTCGTCAAATTACTT